>VXBA01004271.1:1326383-1410576 GCA_013399895.1 Serilophus lunatus
CGCTCAAGCACGCTTTACGCCCGACGTATTTTAAAAAAATAGTAATTTTAAAAAGTGTTCGTTTAATCCAGCGTCCAAGGCGGTGCAGCTCGCCGCCAGCTGTCGCCGTGGGCAGCCCTCAGTATCTGCGCTCTGCGGAGTACAATAGAGGGGACGCGCCCGGCGCTGACCGCGTTTTTAACTCGGTAAGGGAAAAATAATTAAAAAATAAATCCCTGGAACGGCAACAAAGCCGGCTTGCGCCTCGCACGCCACCGCCCTGCAGCGGCGCGCCCTCAGACAATACCCCCACGCGGACAATAGCCCCCTCCCACCCCCCCGGACCGTGGCCCCCGCGCCCTGNCCCCGGACGGGGGCCCCCGCGCCCTGCCCGCGGTCCCCCCCTCCGGCCGCGATGCCGGGTAGGGGCCCGTGCTACCCGCTCTGGGGGACCCGCGGGAGGGGGGATGGTTGGAGGGGGTGCAGTGGGACCCACCGGTGTCGCTGCGCGGTGATGCTCAGCCCCGCCGCTCGCTGCTGCCGCCGCTTCGCACGCCAGTATAAAGAGAACTCGCTGGCGGGGCGGTTTTATCCCCGCGCCTATGCAAATGACGGTGATGTCATTTGCCGCTAACCATTTTGCCGCTTTCCGCCTTTTTCTCTCTCTCTTCTTTTTTCCCCCTGCTTCCTTCCCCTCCCTCCACTGCCCAGCCCTCCTCCTCCCTGCGCACACTCGTACACGCACACAAAGCTACACACGCACACGGACACACACCCACGGTTTACAGCTCAGCTTATGGCCGAACATCGCATCGGTCTCCTCGGTCCCTGTCCCGGCCGACGGGGAGGCAGCCCCAGGGCGGACCGGGGTGTGGGGGGCGGCCGCAGCCCCGGGGCTGGTGCGTGTCCGGGGCAGGGGCAAGACTGGGACAGAGGCGGGGTGGGGCCGGGGCAGCCGCCGGTCGCTTCCCGCAGCGGTGGAGGGCTGTACTGTGCTGGAACCGTGAGATGATTGTGCTCCAGCGGTCCTGACTGAGATATCACTGAAAACGTTACTCAAACTTCGACATTTAGAAGGAAAAGCCGAAGCTCTTCGTCCCGAGTTCCTGGAGCGCCTCTCATCCCCGTCCCTATTCCCCAGCTGCCTTTGCATCCCTGATGCGGGGAGAGGAAAATCCCACTGCTGCTGTCCCTGCAATCCTGCTGCAGGAGAAAAAGGGAACCACCCCACAATCCTCCTTTGGTGCCCAGCCAGCAGACAATAGCTCCAACCAGCTGCCGTCGGGCCCTGCCGCCCAGCCCCGCTCCCGAGCAGTGGGGCGGACACGGCCAAGCACCGCCCGCCCGGCCGTGTCCGCCTTTGCGTGGGGGAAGGAGGGCCGGGAGCGGGGCTGGGGGCGAGGATGAGGCTGCGGTTGGGCCGGGGCTGCTCCCTGCCCGCGCTGCGAGGCTCCAGATGTACTCAGGGCATCCCCCTCGCCGTGTCGGGGGCTTCAAAGAGGCGTCCCCAAGCAGCAATCGGTCCCAATCCAAGCATCATCGGCTAGGTGGGCAGCTGCGGTAGGGGAGGAGATAGAAGAAAGGAGTGTATGGGACGCGTGATTCCTGTTAATGTAATTGCGGCAGCGGAGAATAAACTGAATTATTCACGTGAAAGAGCCGAGAGACGCCGGGGGGTGTGCGTGTGTGCGTGTGCGTGTGTGTGTGGCTGACAAGGAGACAGGGAATTCTCTGCGCCTTTGTCTGGCAGCGGCGCTGCAAGGGAGCGGAGGCACCCTCGCTTTCGAGGTGTGAGGGGGCACAGGAACAGGCATGTGGGAGTGCGCTTAAATTCTCCGCTTCCGGGACATCTGGATAAAAACCCTGTTCACTCCCTGTTCCCTGCCCTCCAGCAGAGTATCCGATGCGACGGTGATTGCTGGTGAATTAAAAGCCCCGAGTCACAAACAGTAGTAATATATACAAGGAGAACTGTAAATACATTTCAGTAAATTCCCTGGTGATGCTGCTTTCTCTGTTTCGTGGCAGCCCCCTCCTCCTTAGGTAGCTATTGCCTTTTCTTTGCCTTTCCAGAGCTGTATTTTCAAGCAGGTAATATCTTGTCCCCATGGCAATCCCAATAATACTTACTGTAGTGAACAAGAATTTCCAATCACCCCACAGTGTTCCTAAAGCCAAGCTCCTTCACATTTGAAGGTGTGGTGTATAAAGTCTGGTTCCCTCCTGTAGCCCATGAGCATCTCCAAGACTGAGATGAATGTGGTGTGAGTCAGGAATTCAGCAAGAATGGAGGCCAAAGGAATATAACTCGGGAACAAAATTACATGGAATATGTCATATAATTTGTGGATATTTACAGATTTTTATAGTAATGGCATTAAGGATCTTCTGTGTCAGATGCCAGCTATCTCTGCTACCTTTTGAGCAAGTTCTTCAAAATTAGCTTTTGGCCTTCGACTTCTTTGATGCTTTCAAGTATTGAAGCTCATGAGCAGGAATTGTGAAATTACCTTGATGATCAGTTCATAAGTATTCCTAATGATATTAGAGCCTCAGACTTTTCAGTTTTGCCAAAGATTTTTCTGCCTTTTAAGTGAGAGTAAATTTAATACAAATATTCTTTAAAATTGTTTGCTGTGGCTGCTCTAGTTGCTCACTGATGTGTCCGAGCAAATCAGTATTCCTCTGACTTCACTGCAGGAAACGTACTCCTGAAATTCAAAAATAGCAAATGTTTGCATGACTGAGGCCTGGCTTTTTTCAGAAGGTGCTTGTCCAGTACCAATACCGCCTTCTTTTTCTTCTGCTCATTTTGGGACCGAGCCATAGATGCCCTAAATCAGTGTAAGCCATAGCCTGAGATGAAGGTTTGCTGCTACCTGCAAACCAGACTCCTCTTCTGAGTTTAGACAAATGAAAGATTAACATTGTTGCTCTTTCTCTGCCTTCCTATATCATCTTTCTGGTGGATTAATACGGTGATAGTCACAGTACCTTAGAAACATTACATGTACTTTACTATATATATGAAGGCCCTATTGTTCCACTGGAGCAAGACGGGGTTGTTGCATTTTGGTGGTAGGGCATAGCCTCATTTCTGTAAAAGTAAATCATCTTTATAGCAATTTGTATTAGTGGTAAAGCTACAGAAATCGCTTATCTCTGTGTCCTTTTATGTTTGCTCCCATTTGTTGCTATTTGGAAAATGCAAGGAAGGTATGTGTTCATATAAGACTGTCCCATGTCAAGTAATTTGTGAAGATAACAAACTCCAAAGTGCACTTGGATGAGGCAGAGGTGATAGCCTCACTAAATGTCCAAGGCCACGTGTTGTAAAGCCGAGCTAGCTTAGGATTTCTTAGTTTGGTTATTAATGAGCAGATAATGTTTTTTTAGTGGTTTGTTTTTTTTTTTTGTGGGGGCTTTTTTTTATCATGATTATTTAAAAAATCCCCAGATCAGTCAACAAATATCTGGTGTTGTAGTACTCTGCTAGACACACACTCTCAGTCATTTGCATGTTAAAGGAGAGCACTCTTCAGGATATTCCTGATTCCTTTTGCAAGGAGGAAATTGGACCCTCACTAACATAGTTTTCAGCTAACACCTTGCAGGGTTTGAACTAGAGCAAGGCGGCAAGTTCTTTCTTGCCTTCTAGGAAATTGACATTGTAGGAAATGTAGTGAGTGGTAAACCATGGTGTTCTTGGACCTCATTTGTATGTTCAAGTTTGAAGTCTTGTAAAAAACGTGAACGCTCCTTTTCCAGGAGAGTGTATACTGATCCTGTTTGCTTAAATGTGATGATAAAAGACTCAAGGCCATTGCAACAAGGGCTTATTCAGATATTAGCAGATGCCAGTGAAAATGTCTGTGTCTCAAATTGACTTCAGTGGGCTTTTCCTCAAACTCTATTTGAAGAATGTTTTGAAACATGATCATGAGCACAAATCTTCTAGTCTTACGCTAATTCTGCCATAGACTCTATGCATTTATTAAAAAATAGACAAACAAAAAAGTAATTAGGAGAACATAAACATCCATGTAATAAAGCACCCAAGATTAATTCCCATCTCAACCTATTACTCATAATGGGATCCCAGGCACATAAAATGACTAGTAAACTAAAATAAATTCTATATGCAAATTTCTCGGTCATATGGAAAATAAATTAAAGGAAGGGAAGCCAAGTGATTGTTTTCCAGGTCTCAGTTTCACATGTGAAATCTTCTTTTCACATGCTTGGGTCTCTGAGAGAGGATGCTTTCTCTCACTCCATATACTGCTAGAGGAAACAGGAGCTGGCAGTGAGCCCAAGAGTGTAAGTGAAGAGACAATCCCTTTGGGCAGTTGCTTGCTGCATTGCCTCTCTGCCAACAGCAGCAGGGTGTTGACAGGGACATCAGGGTTTGTGTGCTCAGTTGTTCAAACACCAGAGCACAGTATTTGTGTGTCGCACTCCACCTATTACTACCGACAATTTAAAAAAAAAAAAAAAAAAAGTGTAATTGATTCATGGAGCAACATTTTTAAAAGGAGGACCTTCCCATCCCCCATCCACTTATTTTCAGAAGACAGATTGCAAAATGCTTGTTCTAGCTGGACAGATTCTGACAGTAATTTGCTTTATAAGAAGCAGCATTTCCTTTTTTTTACTGTGCTTGACAAAGGGAACTTTGCAACAGGTCATGACTTTTAGGAAGTAGTGCTTGTGAGAGAAGAGAGGCCAGGCTGGGAAGCTCAGATTGCTGCACAGGAAGTTAAATACCCTGCAGCAGCAGATGCTCCTCTCCTACACCAATCTGCCTAACTTTGCTTTCCCTGCCTTGCTTCTAATTGTAAACAATAAATGAAGAGCATTGAGCCTCTTTTTAATGCACACAGAAAGCTGTGGCAATGCAACAGTTTGAAAGGCAGGCTATTAGATACTCCAAGTGGAAGGTTGCCTGTGCACCATCAGTAACAAACCAAACAGGATGAAGCGGCCTTCAGCTGTTGGTTTCTAGCTTTTGATAGATGCTAAGAATGTATACTCATCATGCTCTGAAATTCTTAATAAATAGAGAAGAAGCAAGAGAAGTAAGTTTCCAACTTTCTTAAAGATTTCTGTAAGTTTGCAGGGAAGCACCAAGGTTTTACTTATTTATATCATTTTTTTCCACGCAAGGCATGTGGTTACATGGTTTAGCAATGGACTTGGCAGTGCTGGATTAATGATTGAACTTCGTGATCTTAAAGCCTTTTCTGACCTGTGTTTGAAAGCTATCTCTAGAAACAGTGATTGATTTGCAAAGTACCTGAGGGAACTGCAAACAATACCCTAGCCTATCTCCTGCCTGAAAAGAAGCATCCCTTTACCAAACCTTCAGGAGTCTTCAGGAGTGCTTGCCATGACTTTCTGAACTTAGCAGCAACTTTTCTTCCCTCTCATTTTTATGAGTAAAAATAATTTTGAAAGCATGTAAGTTACAGGATGCCTCATAATGCATCACAAAAGCATGATGAACCATTTCCCCTAGTGCAACTCTGCAATCTCTTGTTCCTGCAATGCTGCTTCTCCTAAGGAAGAGTGCTAATTTTATGGCATGAGCATGGGTGTCAATAGAAATCACAAACAGAAATCTCAGGCAAATGGAAAGACTGGATTGTTATGTCACCATTGAATATGGGTTTCTTTCAAAGCAAAGGTAAAGCTAGATACATGTTCAAAATACTGTGGTGTCTATTCAACATACGAAGATTTCCATATGTACATAAGAATAGCTGCCTTGTCTTTTCACAGAATCACACAACCTTGTTAATTCTGTGATTCTGTGATTCTGTGATTCCGTGAAAAGACAAGGCAGCTATTCTTAACAGAATTCCATTGAGAAAGGGATGAGAGAAGTAAACACTCAGAATGAAACAACGACTGACTAATAGTATCAAACTGCCTAGGCTATTGTATGGGCTTTGGCAGTCCCTTTGAGGATTGCCAATCCACTTGCTCTTAAGAAACAGCACAGAGATAGGGAAATGCCTGTCAGAGAACATCTCCATGATACCATGCTACATAGTGTATTCATGGATGAGTTTCAGAGCAACAAAATGTACTCAGCATCATCAATTAAGTGAATTTTTTCTTTGCAACAGTGTGGTCCCCTCCCTCCACAGCCAAGTTGGCAGGATACAGAAAAGCAGCATAAGTTGATATGAATGAGCATACAGCAGGACTAATTCATTTAACTTGGAAGACAGTGCTACCCTTGAGACCACACCTGTGCTATGTGCTCTGTAAATATATCTATATCTATCTCTGAGTTTAAACTAGTGGCAACTTGGAACTCACTCCAAGTTTATTGCTTTATGTCGATTTTCTTGGGTGGATTTTACTGCTTGTGCTGAATGCTGCTAGACATATCTGAGGCAATTGCTTTAGAACCATCCTAAACATACTCATCTATTAAGCTTGTTTATGGTTTTGGCTTCCCAAAGACACACAAGTGCAACGATCTTCTGTCTCTTGTAAGACTGTAGGTTTTTCAAAGTTTACATGTGGGTTTATCTATCTAAGCTACCTATTTATTCTTCAACACTACTCACTTCTTAATTTAATTTAAATTTAGGGGAAAATAAAGTTTCTTCTGTTTTCTTTTTTTCTTTTCTAAATTTTGCGCCCAACAAGATGTAGAAATGGCTAGGAGTTCTGCTCAAAACCTGACTCACGCCCTTGACATTCACTCTTTCACCAGGGTAAGGAGTGAAGGATGAAGTTGTTGAGGTAAAGCACATCTGGTCATTGAAACTTTATTGACGTAATTCTTTCTTCATAGTGCCACAACCATGGATTTTATTTGCCTCTGCTGTATTCCACAGGTGGCAGGGACTAGGAATATGTGTGTGTGTGGAGTTGGGGGGTGTTACCTTCTTGGGGATGAAAGGCACATCTCTCACAACATGAAGGCTTCATCACCTCACCAATGTGTGTGACAGAAAAGGTGTCGCTGTCACCTACACAGCTCTTGAAACTTCCAAGTCCTTTTCTCTCATGTTTTTCTTATAAGGCAGAGGGGAATTACAATGTCTGAGTGTAAACAGAGGCATGGACTAGCAGGGATATTTGCTGAAGCAAAGTCTCACAGACAGGACATGTGCGTTGACAAGGATCCTGTGCTTGCTAGGCATTTAGGATTTTCTTAGGCTTTTTCACTGTGCCACTTTTTCAAACAATTTGAATTATATATGTTAACGTCTTGACTAGTATTGCTTTGGGGGAAATTAAGGGAGACAGGCAGGGGGCTCAGAAGTGCACCACTTCCTGTTCAGGTTATTCCACACAGATGGGTATGGACCAGTGCTAGAGATTTAAAATTGATAAAGCTTGTGATTTTTGTTTTTAAAGTATCAGACTTAGAGACAGTAAAAAGTAGTGATGGAAGCAGATGGAGCAGCGTCCATTTTCCCTTGCAGGAAGAGGAATCCTCACCATTATCCCAGCTTCTGATGGCAGCAGGGTCTGTGGCACCTGAATTGTCACCTCTCTTACTCATTATCACTAGGTACAAGTTTGTTTACGTCCAACAGAAACAAAAGCATTCCCTGGCATGTTTTAAGGTTGGTAGGAAATTACTGCACACATCCACAGGAAAAACAACAACAGTAACGCTAATACATATTGACGTAGTGGGATTATTGTCGAAATGTGTCACTGCAGGCAGGCAGACAGGCAGGCAAGCAGGCAGGCAAAACTCATTTCTGCAGAAAGGTATATAGCTACTTTGCATTCAAATGCAAGAAATCATACAGGAAGAGAAAGAGTAAAAATATGTAGGTTCCATTTTTGGTTTTGCTCCATGGATGTTAATAAGGATGGGATTGAGTCCAACTTTCATTTCTTGCAGTTATTTACTGTGCCTTAAACAGAATGGATGTGAAACTGGGGATGACATCAAATTTCCCAAAGGGTGTGCATTTCAACTTATATGCATAGCCTCGTTATCTTTGGATGATTAGTCTCTCACACTTTTGATATAAGTTTTTTCACAGCTGTGGTCCTGATGAAATTTGGATTATGGGATAAGAAAAAGGAACAACCATGTAGACTGAACTAGATGTGAGAGTTGGTTGTCTCTTCCAGTAAGTCACGTGTATATGTGCAGACCCCATGCTGTTCAAACAGTTTTGTCCACTCATAATGAACTGCTGCCACCAGTGGGTTGTGGTTTGTATCGACACACACTTTTAACGCTACACATCTGCAATACTTGTAAAAATGGCCAAAATATTCCAAGAATCCAAGCCTGAAATCAAGACAAGCCTGCACAGGAAAATTGTAGGGAGATATGTACAAGATGAACAGTCTCATGTGTGTCTCTGTAATACACGTTCAGTGTAGATGTTCACTCTGCCCATTTAGACACTAGGAAATTCTGTAAGGGGTAGTTTCCTCTCAATAAACTTCATGCTGCATCTCTAGTGTTAGTCCTGCCACATTGGCTTATTTGGAAGAAATGCGACTGTATACATATAAATTCTGGAGTTGAAATTTTACTGGTGATTGCCATGGTTTTGCACAGATCAAACATCAGTATTCAAGGAAACACAAGCTTTATATACCAAGGGGCAGCTTCAGCAGAAAAGATCCATTCATGTCCTGAAACAGACACATGAGCTATTTTGAGCACCCAGTGCCTCGCTGTAGACTAAGCTTATCAAAGATCTAGAAATTAAATCACTTCAGAATTCCTTAATGTTTGGTCAGACTATGACTAACACACACCAGAAACCTGAATCCTCAAAAAAAGAGATTGTTTCCACAATTTCTGTGAAAATGTGGCTAAAGATTGTGATGATAATAATCCTTATATATATGTAGATGTACCTAGTGCGTGTATATATATGTATAATATACAATATGTATAGTACAATATAAAATATATAATACATATTGTTGATACATATAATATATGTACCATAAACAAGGCATAGAATATAGAGTATGTGATACATGTGATGCACAACTTAAAAATGCAGCATAGTATATTGCTACATTTCAATGTAATATTATAATACTATAGTGTATATATATATATATGTAATACAGCATTACATTCTGTTATATTGACTCTGTGGAATTAGTTATATTTCTTAGCCTGAGGGTCACTCACATTAACATCTTTTACCTTGCTGAAAAATACCCTACTAAGGCAGTAATGGCTAATGTAGCATATCCAGTTCACACACCATTAAAATGAAAGCATTGGAGAATCATTCTTGTTTGGACAGATTGCTGACATAGGCAAATTATGCAAGAGGACAAATTTAGGCTCCTCGGCCAAAATGGATTTCTTGAAAAGATTCATTACCTTGTATGATGCCATCCCTCCTGAGCACTGAGGGTAGCAGCATGTGCTGCCATTTGCATGACTGAGGCATAGCCCTTAGTTTGCTCAGCTCTCCCATCTGCATCGCAGGAACATCCACCCAGCCATATACTTTCATCCATTAAAAGATGATAATGAGTTGAAACACAGACCACGCAGTGGGTTCGTGTACAAACTTAACGTTCATATGCAGCTTTACTCCTATCTCTATCTTTGCTACAAAGTTGAAAGATCTCAAATTCCCTTCTAATAACTCAAGGCAGCAAGGGACTACTAGGAGTCTGTAAAAATGAGGTGGTTTCATTGTTGAGTGAGTAATGACTTACAGTGGTCTAAACAGACTCCCCTGCTGATGTTTGGACAGAGTCCTAGCAAGAACTTCATTTATCACTAGCTGGTGGGCCAAACAACTGCTCTAATTCTTGGAGTCTAAACCCATCATCGTGTTCTGCTTGAAGTTCCAACACGTCGCCATGAGGAAGTCTCTGAGCATCAGGGGAATACTGCTAATGGTTAGGTAGTATGCTTCTTTTCTAAAATTCACTAATATGAGGAACCTAAAATTATATGTCCTCTCCCAAAGTAATATGAGGTTATCAGAGAAATAGGAATGCAAGTCTGTAAATAGCAGTAGGATGATAGTCTGTTGGTTGTCTCAATTAACCGATAGACTATTTCAACAAGAAACAAAATATTTTGTTGATGTTTGGTCAAATACCATTCTTTAGCCCATACGACTGGATACAATTGTTTCGGCATCCTCTAATCTGCCAAGTATATGGGCTTCCAGCACCATGGTTATGTACTCCATAAATAACTTGTTCTGGATTTGCTGACTTAGCTGCTAGCTGCTGTTTACACTATACTTGGAAAATAAGATAATTTCTTTTGAAGATGAAGCAAAACTTTTGAAGACTAATTTTGTCCATTTTTTAAAGTTTAATATCAGCAAAGGCAAAGAAGAAATCCCACTATTTATGTGTTTCTTCCTTCGTAAGGGGTTAGAGAATGAGCAAGGAGTATGAAGGGATTAATTCAGGAGGAAATGTTGAGGCTTCTCAGTTTCCTGTTCTTGATGAGAATGAGGCACCCAACAATTAAGAACCTGCAGTCAGAGGGAGGAGTACTCACTGGTTTTGCATTTAATTTACAATATTCTGTCAGTAAGTCATCCCATAAAATTTGAAGAAGTAAATCTGTTAGGAATCCATATAATCTCATTACAGGCAACTGCTGGGCAAGTACTTTGGTGGGTAGACTGCACTGCATATGTTTTATTTAATTGAACATTTATATGGACTCATTAGCTGAATTGTAATTGGAGTTTTAACATATGCTCAGAGAATATTCTATGATGTGTTAGTATTGCTTCTGGAAAATATTAAGGTGATGCTTCCTAACACATTATGCAAGGACTAGTAGAATAGAGGAAAAAGGGAATGTGGCTACTTTATTAAAAAAAACCCAACAAACAAAATCCAAAACCTATGGGTGAGACCTTTTATGGGGATTCTGAACTCAGATAGTGAGGGACAAATAGTGCCATAGAGCAGAAACAGCAGGAAAAGCAGATTAGAGGTAAATATTCATGTCTGACTATGGTAAGTGATCAATATGGCAGAATTGTGAGGATCCATGTAAAGATTTCTGTATGGATGTTTCTACACACATTATTGATGTGAGAACACCAATGTGCTTTGAAGTGAGGTATGAAGCTTTATATTTCTTCAGGAGAAGAGCCCATAACTATACATTTGCTTCAGAGCGTTTGTCGTGGGCTTTACCAAGCTTTTCTCCTTGATAGCTAGTGAGAACTTACACAGTGAATTTTTAGTTGTAGAGAGATCTTTTTACCATCAGCAGGTGCATCTCTCACTGGAGATCTAGTTTTTTTACATGAGGGCAAGTGATAAGCAGATATGCCCAGTTATTCTTTTTCCTCTGTATGTCATACATTTCCATTATTAAATCTTCATCACAGTTTTTTGTTTATTTTGAAAGTAACCATGTGCAACCCAATCAGATTCTGTTCAGATGGATGTTTCTTAGGGAGAGAACAGAGTAAAGCACAGTGACGATACTCACAGTGCCACCTTGCTTGTCTAGTCAGAGTGATATTATTGCTATTGAACACTTAGGCAGTTGTCCCAAATGAGAGCAAAGTAGTCATTCGTTTAATGGCTTGATGAAGTTTTTAGACGTATTGCTTGCTTTTATATTGCTCACAGGCTCCTATGTACTGTTTCTCTTTTTAGAGTGCAATAGATCAGAGCTTCAAATGAGATGGAAAAAGGCAGGAAGTGGTCTTTCTTGCTGCAGGCCATCAAAGCCTCCATCTCTCCCCTCCCCTCCCCTCCCCTCCCTTNNNCAAACCAGTCCTTTTTCCTTACATGCATCTATATCTGCCTTTTACCTGCCATATAATCATGCTTTTAATGTTAATGGCTAGCCAACAAAACACCATTAGGGAGGGAATAAATAATACCATGAAACAGAGAGTGGGAAAGTGGGTATTTGCAGGGGATACTGTTTTGCTGAAGTAAGGCCATGAGTTCATGAGTTGTATTAATGCGCTTATTATTATTATTAATGAAGTGCTCAAAATGAGCTATTCTATGTCATTATGCTTTGGGCAATTTTTTGGTGCTCAGCAGTTTGACTGCCTTTTGCTTTAATAACTGAAACTGGCCAGAGAAAAAGACGCCACATACAGGAGTGCTCTTTTTATTTCAGCTATTGAATCTGTGAATCTTCCTTCGAATATCTAAAGGCCCTTTTGAATTAGGGAAAAATGACACAGGAAGTCAGCCAACATAAGAAGTCATTTATACTTATTAGTCTGGATATTTGCCCAGCTGCACCCCATGTCCATAATATCTCACCTTGAATTTAAAACAGTAAAAGCATCTATTATTTCTTTTGCACAAAGAAAGATATACTACAGATAATACTTAAATTAGTATTCCATTACCTCTTGTCTTTGTCCTGTGGTTTGGTGCCAAAATAGGTCAATTTTGTGGCCACCTGACTAATATCCCCAGACTATAAGAAGGGCTAAGAGTGTTTGATAACTGAAATGGGGACATCAGAGACTACTTTTGATATGTCTAGTCAAAACTGTCTTGAGAAGAGAAAGTTACTATATGTTTTTTCAATTCACAGGCAAAGTAAAGAAATGAAAGATAAAGGATGGATTTGGTAATGGGGAAAAACTGAAGTATTAAGTGATACTGATCAATCTCCCTCAGAGAATTGATTAATTATTTTCTGACACAAATTTTTGACCCAAGCCTTTTTTTTTTGAGAAAGAATTCAAGAGATACTGTAAAATTAATTGATATATATAGATGTGAATTTGGGATAATTTTTCTATCAACATCTTAAATAGTTTATAAAAATTTGCCACTTTTCAAATTATGTATTAAATTACACCTGTGGTTGTAAAATATCAATATTCCTCGTAGATTTTATGAATACATCAACAGCATAGATGGATGAAATCTCACCTATCATAATCCAGATTACCAACACAGGCAATGTTCCACTGAACGTTTGAGTATGCAGCCTGGAGAACAGGGGGAATAACATAATCTGCCTTAGTGTTGCTGCCACGCTTGTCCTGAAGCTGGGAGGGGAAGATGCAAGCTGCCTGTAATTGTGTTTCCTGGTTTTGACTATGGAAGGACCAGAGGCAAGGTGGTCCCTTCCAGTGGTGCTCAGGGGGATGCTGAGACCCCCTGTCCCCCCACTTGTGATTTCCCCTGGTCCTTTGCAGAGCAGAGGTGCAGCATGTGCTAGTGGCTGCTCTTTGCACTGTGGTGTCAAAAACGTCGCAACCTCCAGGTAGATGAAGCTACTCAGCCTCTGTGGAGTTGAAATTTTAACATACTAGGAGAGCATTTTGAACCTCACCCCTCACTGAGAACCATGGTGGGATGACAATATTGCACAAGCATGAGTGCAAAGCTTAGGACAAGGGGCAAGAAGGGGCCTGGCTTGAAACCACAGGATCTTCCATTCCCCAGATAATTTCAGTAGCTGATAGGATTTGTCTCAGAAGGTCTTATTGCCTACCTCATTTATTTGGTGATACCCATTTACCTTGTTATGGGGCAAGGCATATTAAGCACCCACATTCATGAACAAAAAGTTTTGAACAAATATGAGTGGCTAAAACTTAAGCCCCCCTAAGAAATTTTAAGCAAAATGAGAAAATATCTCATGCCTTTGGTTGCCAAAACGTAAACTGTGCAAAGGACCTTTATCACATTAGTTTAGACAGATGAAGACAGGAGTGGCATTCAAACTAAGGGAAGATTGAGTTAGACAGTGAGGTTGAGATAAACTTGTTCAAGCTGAAACATTCTTATAAAATTTGACTTAAGATACTTACAGAGCAAATCAAAGTAATAACTTAGGCATGGGGAGTACTTCAAAGAATGTGGAAAAGACAAGAGAGATCTCTGAAGAGCAGTAAAGGTCAAAGACTATACCCATTTTTAAATGATGAAATACAGAAAAACTCTATATTATAGACTTAACATCTTAACTTCAAGCCTCAGAAATAAAATTAACTACATGGAACATAACATCATGATAAAGAACTGCCAACAGGGATTCAAGCTAATCCAGTTTCTTTCCTTGGATAATGGGAAGGCAATAAGTCTAGAATATCCTGACTCTACTAGGACCCCTGAGACCATTCCTGTGCGGTGTTCCCATACCAACCAAGCTGAGGAAATACACCCAGGATGGGAAACTTCCACAGAACCTGTCCACTAAGAGGAAGAATCAACAATTGGTCCTCTACCAAGGTGAGAGGTATTTTGAGAGGGATATTTTTATTAGCAGCCTGAAGGATAGGCATTTTCAAAAAAAACCAGAAGTGATTTGGAAAACTTAGCCTCACTTGCAGAAAAAATGGATACTCTCTGATTGCCCCAACTGCTACTGAAAACAACACAGAGGATGCGAGTCATCCTACCTAAAATCAGTCTACAGCTGTAACCCAGACCCTTCCCACAATCTACAGCCTCTCTTAGATGATTCATCTGACCCAAGGGTAGAGGTTGAGGATAAGGGAAATGAATCACCCTCCAGAGTTTCCTCTTGCTGCTGTCCTGTTGATTGTAAGAGAGTACAGAAGGACTACCTCACAGTAGTCACTTAAATTTTAAATAGCTAACATTAAGTGAGACTTTTAGTAGCCAATTAATTACCCAGATTCTCAGAGATATTTGGGTACTTAATTCCCTTTAAAGTCAACAGTAAGTAGATGCGATAATGTGACCTGGGATCTATTGTCTGAGTGAAGAGGTGCCCACATGAAATAGGTTTTATGAGGACCTTACATCTTTTGCCTGTTCCTATATTTTCCAAATAAATCACTGGGCTCACTAAGAACTTCAGGAGTAGGATGTCAGGATGTGTGAAGTTCAGGAGTAGGGAGGCAGGTTGTGTGAAACTGAGGGTATTAGTCTGGGTCACAGTCTGTGTAGCATTACCAAGTGGAAGGTATTACAATTTGCACAAAGAAACGAATGGAACTAATGCTGTTCCTCTGCCCTTCCCACATTGGCCACGATGCCATTAATGGAAGCCTTTCTTGTAAAATAAAGAGATGAAAATTGTATCTTAATGCAAAGAATCTTGGATGGAAATACTTCTCTATATCTAATACTTGTTCCTTTGTAGACATTGTAGAGGAATAATGGCTCCACAAATATTCGTAATTCTGCTATTGAAGAATTACAAGGATCATTGTCCTTTTACCATAAAAAAAAAAAAAGACATATGACCATCAGAACTTTATGCATTATGATCCAGGAGAGACCTCTGCTAGTCCACAGGATTTTCCATCCAACCTTTCAGTGAAAGCTCTGTTCCATATTTTAAGTTTTCTTTTTTAAAAAAACTTTTCTGCCAGATCTCATCACATCTCATCGTATTGTCACAGCCCAATCAAGTGCCTGCGGCACTCACAGAACTGGAGTCATGGAATAAATAAAGCCTTTTGGCCCCTCACTACAAGAAAGACATTGAAGTGTCCAGAGAATGGCAATGGAGCTGGGGAAGGTTCTGGAGCACAAGTGGGAACACAGGTGAGGGATTTAGGTTGTTTAGCCTGGAGAAAAGGAGGCTGAGAGGAGACCATATTGCTTTCTACAAAAAGAAAAGAAAAAAGAAAAAAGAAAAAAGAAGAGGTTGTAACAAGGGGGTTGGTCTATTCTCTCAAGTATTAAGCAACAATAAGAAATGGTGTCAAGTTGCACCACAGGAGATTTAGAGTGGATATTAAGAAAAAAATTCCTCATGAAACAGGTTATTAAACATTGGAACAGTCTGCCCAGGGAAGTGATTGTGTCACCATTCCTGGAGGTATTTAAAAGATGCATAGATGTGGCACTTAAAAATGTGGTCTGGTAGATTTTGCTGTGCTGTGTTAGCGGCTGGACTCAATGATACTAGAGGTCTTTTCCAAAGTGATTCTGTTATTTCCTGCTGGTTAGCACCACATCTGAGTCCAGTGCACAGCTGTACCCACACCCTCTCCGCTCTAGGAGCCCTTACACCTCTGTGACCACAGCCACTGATCACTTCTCACTCCACTCACATCAGCTGACTGCAGCAAGGTGTTTGTGTCCCACTGCACCCTCAGCCTGACACTTTCAAGACCTTCAGCAAAGACAGAAGACAAATCTTAGGGTTGATGCCATGAACATAATTTTTAGGCACAAGTAGCTCTCTCAGTTGCTTTTAAGGATTGGCTTCTCCACTTCATTTGGATGGACAAATTGCATCATGTGTCAAGGATCACTGAGACCAGGAGGGAGATTGAACAGCTGAAGTACCGAAGCAGGACCAAATTTCATCCCTTTTTTTTTGAGGGAATGCTTTCTGTGATGTCTCTCCTGACACAAAATGCCCCAGTACATAAACCTGTTTGCTTTGTAATGTAATTTTCATAAGGGTAAGGGAACAATCAGAAATTTACAGTCTGAATAAGGATCTTATTAACAGATTCAATAACTAATTAAGGCATATCCTTACTTGTTTTGTTCCCTAATTAATATTTTAAAGTTTACTCACAGTCTCTCAAGAGGACAATATATTTTTTCCTGTATATTTGACAGCAGTGTTTAACACAATGAGGAAATGAGTTGTTTCATTACAAAATTCTTAAACCCTATATCCTGGTGTAGAATGTGAAGGAAAATGGCTAAATATATTCATGTATGTTTTTCTACCCAGATGTAAGGGGAAATTGCTCTCTCAGGCACACAGCCTGCTGCTGGTGAGATCCTTGAAAGGCTCCACATCCTGATAGAAATTGCATTTAAAATTAGCACACCTGCCTCGTGTGACATCTAGGCAGCTCCTGCTACAGGGAAAGAATTCAGATTAATATATTGGAAAGCAATAGTTAATTCTTTAATTTTTGGCTTGCGGAGACAGTAAGTGATTCCTAGGGCAGGATATGGAGTGTATCGTCTTGATCCAGTCCACTCACACCAGTTTGAATATTGGCTGATGATTTATAAGGTTCTGTGAACTTTAGAACTTCACTATATTAAAATATCTTTATACCATGAAGTTCTACGAGTGTATATGAGCATGTTCATGTGCATCTATGTCTGTGCTTTAGTGCAAAATAAAATAAAAGAAAGCAAAGAACTGTTCATCTCTTCTCATGAGTGCCACTCTTTTCCTGATTCCCCTTCTCCAAGCCTTTGCACACATTCCTAACTGCTCCATTTCCCTTTTTTTTTGTATACCTGCCAGATTCTTCTTCTGCCCACAGAAAACATTCTGGCATGTTTATATAGTAGCTAGCACAACTGTTCTCACTTGCTTCTTGGTTTTCTAACAATAATACTAGATTTGAAAGTACAGTGATGCTTAAAAATAGTGACAAACTTCAAAATACGAAAGTATGAAATACTGATCACATACACTTTTATTTCTTTCCACTTCTATGCAAAAAGACTTGCTTCTTTTAATTTTTCCTGCTTGCATGACCCCTTCAGAATTGTAGAAGCCAGCAGTGCTCTGCTGAATTGATTGCACATTCATTCACTACCTCTGCATGACCTTGTCACACTGAGCTTTGAGGCAGGCTAGCTGAGCTGCCATATAATGGCTCCCCACATCCATCTTGAAAAAGAAACTGAAAGGGAAATGCAGAGTGCAAAAGATCTCTTTTTTTTCTTTCTTTCTTTTTTTCTCCAACCCCCTGACTTCCCCCTCAACCTGTTAAGAATGTCATGCATACAAGGCCAAATAGTTCCTAGGTAAAAACAGAAAGCCCTCTTAAAGATATGGTTGGGATTTATTTTCCTTAAGCCAGCTGTTTCAATAGTTAGAGATCCAAAGTTAGCCACTCTAGGCTCTCTCTGTGCAGCTTTACAGGGAAATGTGCACCTCCAAGGGCCAAAGACTCTAAGGTAAGTGCCTACAGACGGTCAGATGTGGTATCTATCAAACAGATCAGATCTATCAGATCTATCAATCAAAACAGATATGAAATCTTCTATGGAAGTGTTTGTTTGTCATTGTTGGGTATAACACAAGCCAGATTTACTCATTAAAATTAAGGAAAGTGCACCCTAACTCAACACACCAAGGAGAAATGTAGTCTCACTCTTAAATGGATGAAGGGGTACCAGAAATAAAATGGCTGATCTTTTGATGAGTATGGCTAGTATTATTTGTGTCTTAATTTATTAAGCAGGGTGGTTATATGTGCTCTTGCAAGGTGCAAAAGTAGAGATTTGATCCAAACAGTAGTCTTGCTAAATTACATCATGACAGGTTAAGTGGATGTGGAATTCAATGCCATAGTTGAGAATAAATGTGGTTTTCTTCCATTTCTCTGACTGTACTTACTCATTCCATTTGCCTGAAGAACTATATTTATTGGACAGACACCATAATTCATGGAAAATAATTCCTTTCAAAAGAAAATTTTTAGTCTTTTTCCTCCCTCTAACTTTAAAAGAAAAGGATTAATCTCAATTCATCTGGGAAAACTAGAGCAGCAACCTGATGATGCTTCGGGTAAACCAGTGAAAACCAACTCCTTTAGGGAAGTAAGTGCATGTTTCAAAATAGTTAGAAATTTCTAAACAAATAATGGAGTTCTTTTTTTAAAGGAAGTAATTCTGGCAGCAATTTGGATATTAAGCATGATGTGATCTACAAGATAACTTAATAATTTGCTTGACTTTAAGCACATGATTAGTCCCACTGTCTATTCATATGCTAAATGTAATACTTATGCACTTTGTTAAACGTAGATATACTGCCAAAAAGTGTCACTGTAATTAGGTTTTTACAGCTTGAACCTTGAACCTTCCAGCATAATTTCCCTGATTACTAAGGACATCTTCTTTCAGAAAGTATAATTGTTTTTTTACAAGCTGTCTTCAGTAAAAAACAAGTTTGGTACAGAGCGGGAGAGTACCTTTTACTATGTCCATTATCATTCATGCTACCGTATTTTTAAGGAAACACTGCACTCTGCAGGTGAAAACTCTTGCTCCATCTTGCGTCATGATAGAAAGATCTAGGGAAAGAAACACAGATTCTCTCTGGTGATCAGTTAATACTTTTTAACCAAGGAAATGCATTGTCTGCAGCACCCATATGAACGGGAACAGCTTTTTCTTTCCATCTCTAATTACTTTCTAAAGAATAGCCAAAAGCGTATAGATATTCTATAACATTTTCTGCAGAAAAGAACGTTTAACTGTATGATAAGCACAGCTTGGCAGTTCACGTTATTTTCAGGGCTCAATAGAATGTTCTGTGTCAGATCTAAACACCTTTTGCCATTTCCTGATGTGAATACCACAAACTGAATGTTCAGTTAGAAATAGGAGCAGGCAGTAAGGCTCAGCCCCAAACCTGCACTCCTAAAGTAAGTCCCTTGCCTCTTCACTCCTCCTCATCACTGCTTTGCAGTCATATTATCTCTCCCTGGTCTCTATTTTCTGATTTCTGACCATTAGATGGCAATCGTGACCATTATTTGCTTCCCACATTTGTGTCTTCTCATGGCCAACATACTTGTGTGCCCATTCTCCAAACAAAACGTCTTCTTGTCCCTCTCTGCCTTTCTCCTCTATAGCAGCAAGTTTTGCTTAGGATGGTTGTTAAACCTGATGGTGGTTAACAGGGGAAAAAGGAATTGCTTGTGTTCAGAGAGGCAGATTGTCCTGGCCTAAGAAACGTGCCCTTCAGCTGGAAAAGCCAGTATTCCATTAACACTGCCAAGAGCTCTCCTCTGTACATTTTTACATTTTGCAATACTGGGCTTAGATGTGTCCATTAGCACCTTCTTCAGACAGTCCTGCAGTTCTGTTAGCCACCTGCCCTCCAAATCTGGGAGGCTATCAGGCTGTCAATTCTCTGTCCCACAGTCCATGTGCAGACTACATATGCAGGAGGGGCAGCATTTTGTCTTTCCAGTTTGAAATGGCTCTAACTAATAACTTTCCAAATCCAAAATTCAAGCACATTTTCCTGAAAATTCTCTCCTTTCTGTTTCCTCTCTGAATGACCACTATACCTTGAAGTCTTCCATCATCCAGAATAAGTCTTCCAACAGCTGGTCTGGTCATGTGCCTCCATGATCTGGCAGGTACATTCAAAGCATGTGAGTGTGCTTAGCCAAAATAGTTGTATGTGCTACACAGACTGTCTTCCTTCCATGTTCCCAACACAGCATGACAAACTGTCCATAATGCATGGTCAGTCATCTCCAAAAAAAGCATTTTGCTCTGGTATTTTGCCTGAATTGAGAATCAATAACTCTCCACTGCCTCCTACCTTTGTTGCCTGTGTTGTAATACTGATGTGTTTCCTTCCAATATGTGCCTTTTCTCCTCGTGAAAGAAGTCCAGAGCTGCAAAGAGTGACCCACCAAAATGGCAAGATACATGGTTCAGATGAGTCTGGATGTGGGAAAGGAACCTGAGCCTTGGGGGTGTGATGGGATTTGGTGAAATGAGATCGTTGAGCCTGGGAGGTGTGGAAGAAAAATGTCACTGTGTGGCGATTCTGCCTGGTGCAGCGACGGAAGTTGTGACTGTAAAGCTAATTTTGTAATTCTAATTTTGGCATTTTCAAACTCTCGAAGGCTTAACCTCCACCTTCTAAATTTTTTTTCATAATACTAGCTGTGTATTTCTAGGCCCGTACTGTGAAGAAATTAGTCAGTTGTTATACCATTTCTTGGGGGAATTTCCTCTGACCGACTTTATGATTTGTTCTGATGGGGATTTGTCACATTAAAACATAAGTAAAAATAATGCTATTTGATTGGTTTCTAGTATATTTGTGGGAAATTATTTTTATAGATTGTTGATGTATTTTACACACTTTTTCCACTGACGATAAAGGATTTATGTTAAAATCTGAAAAACTCTGTCAGTCTATGTCGTTGACGAACTAGTCAACTAGTTTGACTAGAAAGAGTATTTCTGGTTATTGATGGCCTTTAATATAAGTTTCTCTTCTTCGCCTGAGCAGCTGAGGGACCAATAGAGATTTCACAAAGCAGATAAGTAGTCAAAACAATCTTTCAAAGAGAGGGAAGCTCTGTTTCTGAGGTTAGTAAAACACAAGGACGTTAAGTCACAAGTAGAGATATTTGCTAAACTGGTATTTTGCTTTCTTTTTTTAGATGTGAAAATTACTTTTTAAGTTGCCTGGACTGAGAATTATGTCCTTGTAAATCTTACTGACTTTAAAAGAATTGCAAGACAGTAAATGCAACATAGGAAGAGGACATTTATCTGGAAATAGAAATATATTATCACTCTGGACCAGAAATCATGAACGGACAGTTTTGTACATGAGAATTCTGTCTGCAAGTTTCAAAATCTTACTTTTTCCAAGATGCTGTTCATAAATATGCTGTTAAAAAGCAAAACTGGAAGTCTATTTGGCTTTTTAACAGAAAAGTTTATAAGAAACCTGCAAGTTATGGCACAGAACCAGTAGATGGTACTGAAGAATATGTATCGGATTTCTGTTTTTTAAGGCTAACATGACAGTACTGGTGTGTTCAGAAAACGGCTTTCTCTGCATAGATCTTTCTATTACCTGTTTCATGACCTTGTTACTATCAGTGATGCTTTTATAAGTAGATTTTACAGTTTTTAGTGTCACAAGATGACATTAGGTAACATGCATTATTGAACTAATTAAATAAATTGAACTAATTAAAAATGAGGAATGAAAAGAATCACAAGAAGAACTTTCTGCCAATCGCAGAACTATGGATTTTGTGAAATGTCTTTCTCCAGAAAGTCTATAGAAGAAAAACAGCTCCACTAGAAAGGGAACAAACTACATTGAGGCAAATATATTACTGATGTTTAGCCTACTGATGTCATCATAGAGCAAATCCTATTCAAGGATCTTCAATCCAGTGGTCATTCTGATTGAGAGTTAAACAAAGATACACAGTCACATTAGTTTTCACTCATTTGACTCTAAACACCAATATCGAAGAAAAACAATCTCTTTGCAGATTGCAAGTGCACCCATAACTGATGGGAAATTTTGTCTTTCTACCAGCTACCAGTAGTGACACCTCCCGCCAAACGTTAGTCAGAAAGATTCTGATTTCTCATGCTTTCATTGAATGTCACCAGAACTAAATATAGAAATAGTATGTAAATAATGATACTTGGTCTGTTTTTGCCATTGCTTGAACAGCAAGGAAATGAAAATAAAATATGAAACTACTTGTGGAAACTCCCTGAACCTGGAAAAGTTTACTTCTTTGTTGAAACACACTGTTAAATTTAAATGGATGTTGAAAATAAATAGTGGAAATGATGTAGTTTTGTCAATCTTTTTGCTGACAACAATTAGTAAAAAAGCCTTTATATTGTAGACGTGATAAATTCAAAATTTTCAAAACTAGATTATTTCACATTCTGGCATCAAGCTGAAATTTTATTTTAAAATCATTCATTGCTTTGTTACTAGAAGTCTTGTAAAAACTGATTTTAAAACTAACTTAAATGATAAACTTGATACTGTCATGTTTTAATTCATTTAATTGGTTTGGTGCCTAGGACAGCTAGAGAAGGAGATTTTTACTTTAACTTCTTGTATTCAGACATTTTGATATTGGAAAATATTTACTGAAGGCAGATTTTATATATTCTGCAGAGATGCAAAAATCAAGTACTTGCACATGATTTGCACGGACATGATATTTGCTGTAGAAACATGGGCTAATATTTCAGTCACCCTACTTCAATTAGTGAGATTGCAAGTAAGCGGCATGTCCATTCCTTTTTCCAACAAGTCAGAATATGTCGCTATTGGTTTAGATTTTTTTAAACATGTAGTGATATTTTAAACATATGAACAGATCAATTCTATTAAGGTTTTAAAACAATATTTTTAAAAAATGTTTTCTTTTTTTGTCTTAAATAGACACTGACAGAATCAGGAAGACAAGTATTCAATTTCCCATGCATTGTTGTCCTTCTTTTGCAATGTCTTGAGGGAACAATTCTAATCACAGGAACATAAACAGCAAAGGGTAGCAAGGAAGTGTGCAGCATTTGTCTGAACTGAATCTTAATAAAGTCAATGGTAATTTCTTCGTGACTACAATGGTTTTGAATCAGGTCCTGAGGGGCAGCTTTATAAAATAATGTAGGTGCTAGCATTTCTGTAAATCCCATTTGATACCTATCTACTGGTTTAGATAGCTGAATACTAGTGAAATTCTGCACTATCAGATACCCTTATGTCTCACAAAAGTCAGAAGTATCTGATACTGCAGTGTGTTACACCTGTTGGAAGATGTTTGGCACCACCATGACTTTATTTAAAGTGATTATGACAAGTCATTAAATTCTTCCCTGAAAGTCAGAAGGCAAATAGTACTCTTTAACCACCCATCACTTATTTCTATTTGAAAGGCAAAGGCGGTACAGGAACTTCACAGCACTTGGAAACGAGGTTTTGCTGAGCATAGTCCTACACAAGGAGGTATCTCTGTGTGCCTGAGGGCATGATGAGGACAGGGAGAGCTTAGTAGTATGAGATAGCTTGTAGGAGAAGCCAGAAAAATTAGCAAGGACAGTACTGTGGGATGGCGAAGGAGTCAGCAAGAGTAGTACCCGACCAAGAGAACCCCTGTGCTGAGAAAATGAAAATATTTACAGTGGCTGAGGTGATTTTTGTTGCAGATAAAAAAGCAATACCTTGTCCATCCTTATGAATAAAAGCCTGCAGGGCAATCAGAGTAAGAAAAATGTTCAACTCAGACCTCAGGTTCTCCAGTTATTGGGAGCAATATACAACATTTTAATCTCTGGCTAGCTGTTTGGATTAAGGAATTGCATGCATTTTGCCAGTGTAATGTCTAACAAAGTGTTTATTTGTCCAGTCAGTTCCTTTTCTTGCAGCTGCTGTCTCTTCATCCGCAGTACAGTTACCATACACATTATTTTTTTATTTTCTGTATAACTGGAGATCAGCCGTTGCTCTCTCCTTTGAGTCTTGGTGTTCTTTGTACAGTTAATCAGTCTAATTCCTAGATACTTACTGAAGCATATGCTTTCAAGGTCATTTAGATACTTGCTTCTGTCTTCGGTTTATTCTCAACATGTACATTTGCACAGGAGTCATGTTGGCAGTCACTGTTCTGAGAGCCATGCTTTCATCTGTAGTATGGTTTTCTCTTCACAAAAGCTCCATGGCCATATCCTGAATGCATGGGAGGAGAAAAGATCTGAACACCACTGAGCTCCCACTCTGAGGGACTTCAGAACTGCAGAGAGACTGGGAGGGTCGGTGCCCTCCAGACCTGGAGGAAAAAAGTACGTGATACACTATGAAGCACACTTGCTCCTGGCTTTAGGTAGGGATAACCTGGGACATATGGTCTAGATTATTGGCGATGAAAATTTGTTTAAGCTGCTGAAGGCCGGGTACCACTTTGGTGCTTGATGACATTCTTTGCTTCAGGTTTCCACCCTTGGTTAGCATGCTCCTGTGAGTTAGAGTTGAGTTACCTCTTGTGTGTCATTGCCTTCTACTGTGATACAGTGGATGAAGTTGCTCAGTAGGTCCGTTTTCAAAGGACATTTTACCCTGGGTGGTTGGTATCTCTGTGTATTTTTGTAGAGAGAGACAGTCCTTAAGGCTGTTGTCTGTACTGGTAATTTAGAAGTTTGAGCTGAGAGTATCTTTTTACTATTCTGATACAATGCTTTTCTGGTTTGTCATGCCTGTTTCATATAATTTTAATTTTTTTTATGGTAATAAAATCAGTGTCTGACACTGCAATTTTGAATGAATGTGTATTTGACAGACAAGTTTCATTAACCTATTTATTCAACTTCCCATCAACTTTAACTGTTCAAGCAGAACCTTGGCATACAACTTTGATGAGGTTCATGATTCTTTTGGCATGCTATAGACCTTCAGGATGTTACAAAGTAAATTGCACTGGCAGCTGTCAAATGCTTCCATAAGCCCAGATAAATTTAAGTCTCTAAATACTGTTTAAAATCTGCCTCTATTTGAACTAAGCTCCACAATTTCTGCATTTAAAACCTGATTTATTTTTTTTTTTATTTAAAACCTGCCCTATTTAAGAGCATATGATGACTGCACTGGTTTGGATTATCTTTCAAGTTTCATCCCATAGCTCATGTCCATGAAACCCAGGATCACCTATAAATTGCAGGTGCATGAGTGTAGTGGGTCTGTCTGAGATGGAGCCCATTTCCCATACAGCAGCTCTCACAGTGCTGTGCTGTGCATTGGTGGCTGGAGTGGTGCTGATAATAAGCCAGTGTTTTGGCTACTGCTGAGCACAGCACTGGGACTGTAGTGTCCCTTCCCCAACTGACGGCAGGATTTTGGGAGGGGACACAAGTGGGCCAGCTGACCCAAACTGACCAAAGGAATATTCCATACCATATGATGTCAGCTCAGATATAAAGCTGGGGAGAAGCAGGAAGGGGGGGGGGGCATCCACAGTCTCCCATGGTGGCTCACCAAGAGAGCCACTACACACGTTGAAGCCCTACTTCTTTGGATGTGGCCGGTCATCGGCACGGATGGGAAGTAGAGATTAGATTAATATTTTGCTTTTGCGCGGGCTTTGCTTTCATTTTTGCTTTAGTAAACTGCCTTATCTCAACCCACCGTTTGCCATCGTATTCTTTTCCCCTGCCTGACTTTTGGAGGGGAAAAAGGGGTTAAAGAGACTGTGGGCACCTGGCGGCCAGCCAAGGTTAACCCATTACAATGAGTCACATGAACTCACAGGCATTTCCTGCTTTAGCCTGGCATATATTTTTCCCAACCAAATGATGAATACTTATCCATACAGGAAATAGAAGACAAGCTCAGAAATATTATTTAATGACATCTTACTTTGTAACAGAATTTGTGGTACTAACCCCAAACCCAGAAAAAAATGCAGAAATAAGCGCAAGATAAAAATCTCCTACATTCCTTTTTATTTTCTGCTTGGCTACAGCACTAGTGCTGAAACACTCCTGTTGACATAAACATTCCCCTCACATCTTTAGCAAATACTGAAAAGCAATTCTTTACCCATTTTCATGAGACCATAGCTCATGTTCAAACCTGTCTGATTACATCAGCAACACTATTTTAACAGTATGAAAATGCTATCCTGTGCCTACAGAAAGCAGATTAGTACTAAGACTCCACCCATCAGAATGCAAATACAGTGGAACTGCCTTGAGTTTCTGCCTTAGAGTGACTTCCCTATGCTTTCTGAAACGAAAAAGTACAGGAGTGAACCTGGTTGGTATAGCACCTGAGTATTTGGTTAAGTACTCAGAATTTCCATCTGCACGTCAGGTTTATGAACCTGGTTTAGTAAACTAGAAGATATTGAAGATAAAAATTTGAATGAGTGAAAACATTTTGTTCGGACAATTTTGAAATTAAACATTCTAATTTTTCATCTTGAAATTGTCTGTAAAGAATGGGAAAGTGAACAACTTCTGAACTGCTGTTACTGTTCCAGTAAATATGTCATGTTAGATTAATTAGTGCAAAGCAGTTATTCAGGAGCAATTTAGAATATCCTGTACCCTTTGCCTCTTAGAGCTGTGTTGACATACCCATATGCAGAGGAGGGAACTGCATTTTGTTCACCACAACTCAGCTATCTTATCGACTCTGTTACTGACTTCAAATGCTGAGCCTAGACAGAAATAAGGGGAAGTGGATCTTTTTCTATCTTTGCTAAACTAAGGAGCAAATTTGAATCAGCCAGAAACCCTGCCTGCTTAAACAGCTAACTGCCCTTCTACATGAAAATTTGAATATCTTAATTGTCTTAATGAATTTTTTAGGCAACTGTCATTCTACTTTTAGAAAAAACAAAAATGTACCATTCCACAAACAGCAGCACTGCTCACTCTTTGCCATCCACACAGAGGTTGGAGTCATCAAGTGCTGCTTACCCTGGCAGGAGGTATTTGCACAGAACAACACTTCCTCCTTAAGACAGCTTTGCAGCTGTCAGATGGGAAGGATGTAGCTGGGAAAAAAAAGTCTACCACCAAATTTCTCTCCTAAAATGCGGTCAAAGTGCACTGAGTGAATGCAAGAAAAGAGACAAAAACAAGACACTGCTGAGATTCTTGCTTCCTGATAGCCTTGGAGAGGAGTTTGGCACAGAGATGGGCTGTCTGGCCAGGGTGATGTGCTTCAGTGCACAAGATTTCTTTCACTCAAAATCTGAGATGCCAGAGGTGTATTTGAGAGTGAGGATAGATTATTATGGATTTCTCCACTGCATTTGGTGCTTACATTATAGCTGTACTTTAAATGCCCAGTTTCAATGCTGCTCCCTCTGAAAAGTAAATTTACACACCTTGAAAATACTTCCAAGTATTTGAGACCAAAGAGTGATCCTTTAAATTGCCCCTGAGATTCCTCTGTTCTAGCAGAGAGCCAGTAAAGTTGTGCATAGATGCAGCAAAGTCTGTAGCTGTCAAACTAGTGATAGGCACATGTGGTGAGTGACAACATTGGTCTGTCTTGGCAGTGGTTTACACTGTATCTTCTGATTTACCCAATTTACTGAATATTCAGCTCTGAGAGAACCTCCTCCACTTTAGATCCAAGCTGTCTCTTGTGGCATCTTAGTGAAGGTTGATACCAGAGCCAGCATGACTGATGGGTCACTCTGAGCAGGTGGAACTAAACCGTGGCCAGATGCAGCTGGAACTGCCTTGTCTGAGTGAAGAGCTGTACCAGCTGCCTCTCTTATTCCCCTGGGCTGCCTGCAGGCAGATTGCATATGCCTCTGCCCCTTCTTTCAAAAGACTGCCTGGGGAAGGACACCACTGCCTGCAGGGGCTCAAGGGTTCTATGTGTTTTTGAACAGCGTGCTCAGTAATGCCCAGAATTTGAGACATTGCTGAGCCCAATAGCAATCAGGCTTACTGTGAATTGTACTACTCGGTGTGTAGTTAACATTAGCCCCAGAGGTATATTTAGAAAAGCCTTCGCCCCAAAGAGCAAACATTCAAGAGCAACTTCTGCTGGTGAATCCTGAGCAAGTCACCCAGGTAATGTGGTAGTAGTGAAGAGAATAAGAACTGTTTGTGTGTATTTTGTAATGGCTTGATTAGATAGCTTTGAACTTAGATTGAGTACTGCTCTTCTCTCTTCTATTTTTCTGAGATTAATGTGTATATGTCACCTATTCTACAGACCACTCTGTAAGTAGAAGTCTTCTACTCATCTATTTTAACGCACTGAATGCAGTTTTGATAGGTCTGAAAGGATTTTGAGTGGAGATTATATTCTTCCGCTAGTTCACTCTTGCTGTCTAAGTATCTAGAATGATGTTTTTAGTAAAGCTCTTGCTTACTGCTCCTTTGGCTTCCTTGCTCTCTCTGCAATGCCATTCATCCATATTAATTTATTTCCTAACTTTTACTAACTGCACTTGAAGAGTTTTAGGAGTCTAGGAGTTTATGTGCTCACATAACTTTTACAGCTAAAATATCTTCATATAAATATTATATACTTATATGGTTTTGGAATCATAATATAATTTTGAGGGGTTTTTTTTTTATATTTGCTCTGAAAAGAGAAATGGTTTTGTATTAATGAATAAAATTTTTATTTATTAAAGGAAGCTTCCAATGATTAAATTTTAAAATGAAAATTATCAGAAAAGACTTCAGAAATAAGTCCTCCAGAGACAATACTTTAATTACTGCTCTGCTTCAGCAGTTTGTGTCCAGCAGATAGACATCATTCCTCAGATTAGACATCCTACATGCAGGAGAACATTTTTAAGTCAAGAAGCTACTAATATGCCCCTTTCTTGTCACAGGCTGTATCTGCAGCATCACATTTGCTTAGACATGCAGTGAATGTTATTGAAAGCAACTCTTCCCCTTTTTTTACGTTGCTCTGCTTTGGTTCATCATGTGGAATGGTCTTGAAGCACATCCTTTGATTTCCTCTTAGCTGAAACAAAGCAGGAAGACAATATGCAGAAGCACAGCTAACAGCCACTCATTCAGTCTAAGGACTAAACTACAGCATCGCTCTGAAAAAAACCACCCTGAAAAACATATAATGTTGACAGTGGACCCACACTACCAGCTGTTTTGCTCTCCAAATAATTTCTGTTGTGCCAGGCTGTGTGCTGATGCGACCAATCAGTCAGTACAAGTAAAACCAGCCCACGATAATATTGATTTCTTTAATGTAATTTCTGTAACCTTGGGAGAGAAAAACTTTTTAAACACATAAACAACTAGAATTCATTGTATTTTTAAAGTAGTTAACAGTTTTTCTTGTGACCCTTTCATAAATGCATGCTTTGTGTAATTAAAAATTATCTAATGTGATTATTAGAACTATAGGATAAAAATTATCATACTACTGCTTTTATTAAAGGGCCATTCATCCAGCTGTTCTCTCTTGAGAAGGACTGTTCAGAATGTTTTTCCCTTGAAACAAAGTGTCTGCATCCAAGACTATCTGTTCTGCTTGCTCTTCATGATCCTGATGGACCAGAAATCTTTTATTACCCGAGGAAACTACGATGTACTTAGGAAGCAGAAATCATTGGTTTCTTCACAGTCTTTCACTGAAGCTTGAAGGTTTTGGCAATAAGTGGAAATAATGTTAATGCAGTCACTTTGATTTTACCTATATTCAAACCCAAGCAGTTTCTGATGACATCTTTCAGAAGTTTCACAAGTCTTAAAGAATAACCTTAACCACAATTTGTCAGGTAATTTCTATCCCATTCCTTTTTTTTTTCCCCAACTTAACAGAATTAGGGCAATTACATCCCAGTAGCAGGCTGCATGAAGTGCCCAAGAGTTTTTCATGTTTCATTGCTGCACTAGGGCTAAGAGTCAGCAGGACATCAGGAGTTTGCTCTGGCAATTCCATTTACAGAATTTAAATTCTATTTATTTCTCATAAAGAATTGTATGAGAAAGAAATGCTACTAAAGCAATCTTCAAGGAAAAAATTGTTTTAAGAGATAGAGATTTTGCAGATCTCACTGACCATTCTTTCTTCAGCAGCTTCACCACAGCACCTCTCCATATCCTTTCATCAGGAACAGAATGTTACCTTTGCTTAACTAAACGAAGTGCATACATAGATGGGATTTAAATATATTGTTTAATATGAAATATCTTGATCCAAGCAGGCATTATCTGAGGTGGTACAATGCTCATTTTGTATATAAGCCCTACATGGATAACACTTCCATCCAAACACTTGCTGGCTTTGTAAAACCTTTAACAAATCAGACACTTGAATTACTACCAGTCCTTCCCTAACTGTTGTAACAGCCATCTAGCTTCATAGCATACCCCAGTGAACTGATATACCACTTACGTTTAATTATTTCAGGGATGAAATAGCTTTTGAAAAATTCTTGAAGAGTTTGACCTTTCTGGATGAAGTTATCTTTAAATTTTGAGAGAAAAATTATACTGATGATATCTAAATCTCTCACAGTTGTTCTTTTTATTTTGCTAATATCTTCAAAATTATTAAATCTGCCATGTGTGTTTGAATAGCTATCTGAACATCTCTCAAAAACTGTTTCCATAAAATACTCAGGCTTTTTTTTATTTTATGGTATAAACTTTATAAACCAACCTAACTTCATTTTCTTTCAAAGTGTTAATAATCTCACAGAAATTAATTTGCAGGATGTCACCTTGAGGACAAGATAAGACTAATCTGTTAGACTGACTTTGAAAACATGACTGCTAACTACTTGACCCTTTAATTCCCTTGCTAGAGTAAAAACATGGACTATTTGTTTTAGCTGCTCTCACACCCCAGAGTACCTGACCTAGAAAAACCCGACTGGATCTGAGCTTCAAAAGCCTCATGTTCATTAACTCAGATCAGTTTAAACTCAGATTAGTTAATAAATTTTGGGGAAATTACTTGATGAAATTTTTCTATGAATTGCAATAATCAGACTGAATGGCACTGAATTCAAACTATATGATTGCAATATTTAAATATGTCCATTAAACAGCATATTGGATTTTACTTGCAGTTTTGCATTACAAAAAAAAAATTCAAAATCTATAACTATTAGAGTTGAGCCACAATATGCAGGATATATCAACTACCATTTACTGAAAATCTCCCTTGCCTGAAGGGTTTATCTTGTTGGAATGCATTTTCTACATGTAAAGACAGTCATCTAAGCAGTAATTCTCCTGAAGAATCAGTGTTCTAAAGGAAACAACTTTGAAGTTTTATGGGTCAACAGATAGATATAAGAAATTTTTAAATATCCATAACCTAATACATCTTGGTTTATCCTACATTAAAGAGGTAAAAATCCCCACTGAAGCATATTTACTATGAAAGTTGTGAGAAGAAACAAAATGAAAGCCTTTGACTGAACACCCTTCACATTTACTGGTGTGAAACAGAATGAGCAGAGTTTTGGCCATATCATAGTTGTTGATACTTCTCCAGGAGATTCCTGTCTCACTCTGCTGATAAGGCTTAACAGGATTTGAGAGATTTATGTAGGATGTGCTGTTGAAATAGGATGTCCTTGGTACCTTGATCCGAGTTTTTTGTCTGCTTAGAATCTGTTGCAAATTCTGTGACTTGTGAATTTGTCTTTGATAGTTGTGTCTAGCAGAGTAGAAAAGGCACTCAGAAGTTTTATCCAAATCATGCTGAAATTTGGGTGCAGCTTGCCTCACAGAGGAACAATTTATTGTCCTGATTATCAGGGAGAGAAGGAAACAAATATTTGCCCTCCTTTGGTAGCAGAAAAACCTTGTGTATACCTTCCTGTCAGAGTGGTCCGGGAATACTGCATCCAGTCTTTGTATGTGAGGTATTTAAAATCTGAAGTTTGGACAGTTTTGTTACTTTCTCTTTTATAAGGCTTTTATAAACATCTCAGTGAGCTGCATCTTCACTGATGGACTCACTAAAGATGCAGCCATTTTCAGAGTAAATGCTATGAAAATAACTTCATAACATCAAACACCTTCAAACATAATCATAAGCAATATCATTTCCCAAATACCACCAAAATTGAAACTGGAACAAATTTCAGACACCTAAGCATCTGGGCATGTTCTTTCTCTAAATAGCTTGTCAAAGGGAAGGAAAAGAAAAGGAGCTGTTAAAGCTCTCTGAAGCTGGAAGGAATAAATTATGTAGGTATAATTATGTACAAAGCCACAGGTTTTACACATAAAATAAAATTTATTTATACTTATAATATTTAGTATGGGCATTTCAAAGTCATATTTATCTTATTTATTATTCTATTGTCAGCATTACCCTGGAGAATAATAACTTAAACAATCACTAGTTTCTAGGGGCATGCACTCTATTTTTAAGACCTATGTGAGCAATGTTCATGCAAATGAGAAAAGCTTGGGGCTGAAGTTCATTGTGACATATATATATATACACAAATATTTAAGGTACTAAGCAGAGACGCATAGAATTTCGTGGGCCCAATGCTCAGGTAATTTTGCCCCCTTTGTACTTTTCCTCCTGAATAAGTCATCGCCAGCTTTGTAATCTTTTCTGGCCTAACAACTCTTTGTCCAGCTTGGTCATCCTTTGTTACATTTGTATAGTAGGTAAGTAGAGACTGTAATTAAAGTCAGTGTGACTTCCAGATAGTGCGGGACAAACACTAGAAAAACATGTATCACTTGTGTCTGCACACTGGCCCCTCTGGGTCAGTTGATCAGCAAATGACAGCTTCTAGTTTTGCCATTATGACATAGATAATTTTTTATGTCAGAGAGATAGAGAGGATGAGTATTTTCACTTTTTAGCACAGGCAATGCTGCCAAGAATTTGAGAAATCAGCAGCTGAGTCTGCTCTTTGTTAGCACAGATTTCTATTCACACATAGCTTTGTGTATGTGTCATTGGAATCAGTCTCACAGCTCCTGACTGGAAAATCATTATGCTTCTGGAAAAAATGTTATGAAAATGTATGCTTTTTAGTATTACACAAACTGGCATTGACTTATGAAGTCTCCCAGGTAATCCTGTCATGTTGAAAAAATGAGAACTTTCCAATATTTCTTAAAAGTATATTTGTTTAGACAAAATTTAATCAAATATTGAAGGCTGCCATTGAAGCATAGTAATCTTGTTTTATGCATATTTTTTATCTTAACAACAATAATAAGTATTATTACTAATGTTGTTGTTATTATTATTATTTCTTCCCCTTTTGTCTTTGGATGTTTCCTTATCTGAATATTGTCTGCAACATTTTAATAGGTTCTTTCTAACCATATGCCTGCATTGTTTTGTGTAATAATATCCTGAAATATTTGTTATATTTTTGCTTTTTATTTCCTTATAAATATTATTTTGCTTCAAAATATGACTAGCTTTGAGACAGGTACATTTTGCTTTTTGTGACACTTAATCTTCCAGAAAAAAAAAGGAAAAGAACAAAGCTGACAAAGGAAATAAAGATGCCTGAATGCTGGTGCTACGAGCCTGATCTCGCACATTCAGTGTGAACCTGTTCTTGTCTTCCTTGGTCTTTGGTACTTTATGTTAGCACTACAAACATATTCCCATATTAAAGTAACAAAACTCTGATCAGTCTTTCAGAGAGATGAAAAATTTCTAGCATTTTTATCTACCATAAATAATGAATCATATCTCTGTAAGTTAGTCTCTATTGTCTGTGCTTTTTTTAAAGAAAACCTGAATGGACTGCAGTCATAAGTCATAAGTCTGTTGTGAATTGTACTTTGACATTTCAGAAATTCCGTCTGTATCCAATTATCCAAAATGCTGCCACTTTACATAGTACTGAATAATTCCTCTCTCATTCTTAGCTTAGTATGCATCACCTGAAAGGAGAACATGGAATGTAACTGATCCAAAACTCTCAGACAACTGCAAGAAGAAACTTTTAGGAGAATTTTTTCAAGGCCTGAACAAGCTGATGAAAATAAATCTACACAGGAACCACTATCCAAAGGCATTTGGAATGCCTCATTATTTATACAAGAAAATGGTGAAAACTGAAGATGAAACTTTTGCTAACTTTGCCAATCCTAAGGAATTGCTGGCTGGTGAAAACCATTCCAGCTGGATTTCCATTGCCTTCACCTACTCTGTATTTGAGAAATAATTGAACATTTTCCACCAGCAACATTTCTTTCAGCACTTACACAGTGGAAGAACTAGTGGAGAGAATCAGATTATAATAATCCTTGAAGAAAAAGAATCAAAAATCTGTGCCTCCCAAGACAAATGAAACTTCTAAAAATTCCAGCCCTTTCTTCCCAGAGCATTGCTTCTTCCACAACTTGCAACCGTACCTCTCTGTGAAGAGCCTCCTGAAGCAAATTGCTCCTTTGCCAGGGCACGTGTGCCTGGGGGCCAGGACCAGCCAGCAAGGCAGTGCAGGTTCCACTGTGGAGGTGCTTCCCAAATACTGCCCTTTCCTTGGTGATATCCAGGACACATCTGACATGGAAGCCTCCCACCAACTAAGACAACCAATTGGCTTTAAGTCTAAAACCTGCTCTCCTTTAATTCAACTACTGAACAAAGGATAATTGCTCAGAAGCAGTTTTTATTCCATGTTATTTATAGCCTCTTGACTCATCTTTTAATCACAGAAGAAAAATGCAAACTCAAGTGTATAAACACGTCTAACTACTCCTGCAACCTGCTTCAGTAACTGTATTTAAGAGGTTTGATGTTCAAGGACTTTATGGTGAACAACTATTCCCTTCAGGAATCTGGAAAATCTTCCTAACTGCAGTTTTGGAGTCTTATTTATCACACAAGTTGATTTCAGTCTTTCACTAAGCTAAGTAAAATTTTTTTGTCTGGCCGTAGAATATCACCTTTATCCCAGTGTAGCAACTATCAGTAGAAAATCAGTCAAAACCAGATACAGATCTGGAATAAATAATATGCCCTTGCCAGAAGACAAACCCAGCAATGGTATATCTTTGCTAAAAATTCAGAGCAACATCTTGATAAATTCTTCAAAGTTCAAACAGTGCTTTTCTTCACTGATGAACAGAAAATTGAAGGTGTTTAGAAGACATTGTATTTGAATTCATCTTTTAATAGCAATAACCAAGCTCAATTTTACCTCCTAACCCAAACTGAAATATTTAGATTTCTTCAATCTTAAACTGGATTTGGTTTCTTATTGTGCTTTGCCTGAGTCACCTGCTTTAGGTGTGTTGGATCTTGGTGAAAAGAAGCAGCACTATATTGTAGGAGAGATAATATGTATGTTGAGTTTTATCTATCTTTTTTTTTTTTTTTTAAACCTTGAAAACAACAGAACGGAATTTAAGATTTAAGGAGATATACCTCAAACGTATACACATGAATAAGGAGATGCCAAGAGGACAGAATGATGCTGGAACTCTTGCACATTTTTTTGAAAACCACATGTAGATATCTCTGAAGTGCTATGTATTAATTTTGTACTTAGAAAAGAGGAAGAACTGATCAAGGATGAGAAGATCGGGGCAACCTTGATTGCCATGACCATTTGATGGTGGAGATCAGGATCCTGAGTGGAGAATCCTGCAAAAAGCAGGGTCTCAACATTTGACTTCAAAAGGTGAAATGGGTTTCCCAGAGAGGTTATGAACTCTGCTTGGAAACATTCAAAATCCAACTGGACATAATTCTGAGCAACCTGCTCTAGCTGATACTGTTGAGAGCAAAGGGCATTGTACTAGATGATCTCAGTGGTTCCTTTCAGCCTCAGCTACTCATCAAATTACACAGTATTTTACACTCAGAGAGTGTATTTTAGTCAACAGTTCTCTACAAAAGCTAGAGTTTGATAAAAATTACCTCAGCTCCTTATGTAAAAAATGGACATAACAGTTATGTAGATGAATTAAGAGATCTTTGTAGACTGGTGTATTTTGACATATGCCACTTCATAATCTCCCTCAGAAATGTCTTGATTGTCCACAGCATTTATCCAAACTATTTATAAACAATGAACTGCAGTGCTTTTTGAATGATAAGCATCTAAGATAGAAAGGAAAACTTTAGATATAAGAAAAAACCAAATGTCACATAATGATAACAATTATAATAATTTATATTATTAAAATACATGTATAATCATCTTGACAACACCATTTCTGTATTTCAAGTATTTTTACTTCAACATAACAAGTCTTCCCAGTTTTCTGATGATCTTTCTTGGGAGGCCAGCAGTATAACTAATCTCTTTTTTTACAGGCACTTTCATCATTTAAAGGAAAAAAATTTCCTAATAAGTAAAATTGTTTAGTGCAACTGGGCTACAAAGGGAATCCTTGTGACTGTGCAAGCCCTGATTTCTCTAAAGAGACCTCTAAAGAGTAAATGTTAATGGAAGTATCCTATGACTGGCAATTGCTCTCATCTATGCAGTACCAGACCATTAAGCAAGTTAGAGCATAGTGAACACAGACTTGTGTGCCCAGGCGGGGTTTCAGCATTATGTTGCTTTTCCTCTTCTTTTATTAGACTGCTACAATAGCCCTGCCCAACAAATTCCCTGGCATTTTATTCATAGCCACACAAAACCATCCCTACAACACATCCAAGAGCAAGAGGTGACCAATAGGGAAAGCACCAAACTTCAGTTTGGCCTGGAGGAAAGTAGGTCCTGCAGTACTTGGAGGAAAGGTCCTGGGAAGTGGGTCAGCCTGAAAGTCTTTTCTAGCAGTCTAGAAACAGCAGGGCTCGCAGAACAGAGAAGGTAGTACAGCAGATTTTATACACACTTCACTGAGCGGTGGGACAGAAAAATCAACCTTTGTCTTAGAAATTGTTTCATCAGCATGGAGAACACCTGAATTGTGAAGATAGCTGAAATTTCACTGGAAAGTAGTTCTGCAAAGACTTCAGAAGTTTGCAAGAGTCAGAATCAAAGCTTTGACCTGATTTTATGAGAAATATCATAATACTGCATAACTTGAAGTCTGCACTCATAAATGTTATACTAATGATTTTTTGAGGAAAAAAATACTATTAATTTAAACAGCTTAAATAGTTATGATCTCACTTGCCAGTGGAATTCCTAAACACTTTTTGCCTTTGCTAGCACTCAATTAGTTTATTCTTCCTCTTTCATTATTAATTTTGAAATAATTTTTTACAATTCAAATTGTTCCATGTTCCCCACCTGCTTATCTTTCAGTACATATTTTTGCCTAATTGAAATTGTATTTATGCTTTCTCTTATTTAATTCCCCAAAGGCACAAAAGCAATGGTGGAAATCCAGACTTTCCATGGCTCATAAGTATCATTTATTTAAAGTGATTGAAATAGACCTATTTAATAATAGACAAGAAACACAGGAGAAGTACATGAGGAGGCACTTAGAGGTTTCATGAACAGACATGGGTTTGCTCCTTAGAATATTAATTGCATTAGAGGAATACAACATTTCTAATATTCCTAAAATTTAATAATTTAACATTCCTAAAAATAACCTTTTTTTTTTTCTCTTTCTTGATGATAAAATTATTGACTCCAAAACTGAATTTAAGAAAAAAAAATATTTTTCATAGAAAACAAAATTTTTTGTGCTTGTCTTTCTTAAACTTAGTGGAAAATCTGCCTGTAATTGCAATGACACAAGAAGATTAGCTGGGACACAGTTATGGGTATGTGCTTTTAGAGGTTATTTAAATTAAATAATGCATCTAACATAGGCTGCTGCTAAACTATTACACTTCCAGGAGGGCTTTAATTTTGTGCTAATTAGAATAATCATCCATCTCTTTTTCCCAAGCAGAAAATGTTCTCATGTGGCATTGTAAATGCTTATGTTGGCTACATTGGCTCCTCTACGGTCAGAGAGACAAGTGTTTCTAAAAGCGGTAGACCCTAATGTTTGGGAGCGTGAGCATCTCTGCTGACTATACGGGGAGCCTGAGAATCTGGGCAGCTACCCTTGATATCAAAACCAGTGAGTGTGAATAATCCTGCTGCCGTCTCACCACCTCCTTCAGACACTTGAGTTAACTAAGTGTTGTCCTTTCCTCTCCATCATAGGTGGTTCATTCTCAAACTATGAATAAGGAAAGAGATTTTCAAAGTTTCCTACCTTCTGAAGATTTCCTTGAAAAATCTAAACCAGACTGCATAGAGAAAATTAAATTAAAACTGGAAGAGAAGTAACAATAATTTTGAAAGTGTAGGTATTCCTACATGACACTGTGACATATAATCACGAAAATTAAAAATTACTCAAGCCATTTTCATAGTTAACAATAAAAAGATTGAATATGGACTTATGTTGAAGGAGAGTACTGTTTACTTGTAGAAAAAACAAAGAGATGCTGTCAACTAATGCAGTGGTTTTACTGGAGTGAGAAGAAAAAATGTATCTGAATATGCAATATGGATATGTGTCTTCTGTATCTTTGTAGAATGACATAAAGATATTTCCTGGATATGCTATTATTAAAAACATATGTACACAGACTAACTTATAGTGAATAGTTAACAGGAGCTATTTTGTCATCTAAAATGCAAATAAACCATAGTGAATAAAGAGAATATAAACATTTGAGATTAGTGTTGTTAGTTTGTTTGCTTTGCAGAAAAAGCTCTCCATAAAATAGGGATTGGAAATGAAATAAGGGAGGACAACAATAAAACACGTTAAGAAAAATAAGAAGCAAAATCATTACGTCCATGTGATGAGTGGGTGGACATACAGTGATGAGCAGGTAGAGGAATGTGAGGTCATGAAAAACTATCTCAATAATACTCTTTCTCAATAAATGAAACACATGAAATTCACATTCCAGTCAGAGAACAAATACATAGAATTGCTTGAGTTGGAAGTAGACTTAAAGTTCATCTAGTTCCCACCCTTCTGCCACGAACAGGGGCACCTTTCATTAGACCAGTGCTGAGTTCCACCTAATCTGGCCTTGCAAACTCCCAGGAATAAAGCATACACAATTCCCTGAGCAACCTGTTCCAGTGCCTCAACACATTCACAATAAAGAATTTCTTCTTAACATCTCAATGAAACATACTGTCAGTTTAAAGCCAAACCCCCTTGTCCTGTCACTACATGCTCTTGTAAAAAATAAAATAGTATGTGTAGATTGGAAGATAAGTTTTACACAACTAAAGCCATGTCATAACTTACTGTGTTTCCCAATCTTTAAAAAACTTAGAGGTACCCTTCAAAGTGTGGCATATCCCTCTCCCAGATACTGCTGAGCTGAGTCAATATGCACACTTACAACCCATGGCACCATCCTCACTCTTCCATCTCACTTTCCAAAAAAACTGAGATGCACTTCAAAACCAAAAAGCAGGATGATTACCCATATGAAGGGCTTTATCTTTTTTTATGCCAGATGATAGAATGGGTCTTATGTAGAATTGCAGAAGACATCTAGGGTGAAACAATAGAAAATGTGGTTCCAGCTATATCACAAGGGTGGACACTAAAGCTGGTAGCTGCTACTTCCTTTTTTCACAACCACTTGGGCACACTGCTGTCTAAGTTTCCTGGAGTTAAGTGCAGGGTATACATCACTTCTCCTTCCTCTTCTTGCAAAAGCCTAAATTTCTGGTTGGTTTTCAAAGACAAATAGTCCAGCTCTGAGAGTTTGTTGATCTCATGCCATTGCTGCATGAGGTGGGTTTTAGGATAATAAAACACAGTCTGTCACAGTGAGCTGTGGAACTTCTGAGAGGAACATGCAAGATAAGAAAATACAGAGAATTATGGAGAGATTTTGAGATTTGTTTTTTCAAAGGAGAAAGAGTCAATACAACTCTTATTTTGGAAGTTTTTCCTTTTACATCATGAATGGAATTTCAGTATAGAAAAACAAGAGCACAACTTAGTAATTGAATTTCTTCTAAGTTAATACTAGAACTGAAAATATGTCTTAGACCAAAGAAAGTAGGTAATTAAGAAATTTTATTATGAACTGAATGCAGCATTCACCTGCAATGTTTGAGAGCATAGCCTTATATGAGTATAATTCTTCCATAGAGAGTTATGGATTTCAAATATTCTGGGTAAATTATGGGGAAGAATCATCTGCAAACAAAAAAGCCCCAAAAATATAAGCTACAAATTCTCTTATTCAGTGTTTCAGGGAATTTTCCTTTGTTTTTCCACACAGAAAGTAATTTGTCACTGTGAGATATCAGTTAAATACCAGATTTCAATTATTTCTTCAGTTAGCAAAGCAAAAGCATAAAAACTTAGGGCAGGAAAAGAAGGCATATTCACAAAGAAGAACTCATTGGTAGTTTTGCTCTTTAATTGAAAATTACTTCATCAGTAGGAAAATACAACACTGGGAATATGTGTTTTTAAGCAACACATACTTCCAGAACCTCTCACTCGTGCAGAATCTTAGTAAAATATTGATAACATATATGATGGCAGAGTTGCAGATATTACTATGGGGAGTATGACAGAGATAAACCAAACAGCTAAGAAAGTGAAAGTAGAATTTAGCTTGTAAATTAAAAGAAAACCTCAGAAAAATATTTAGGAACCAAAAGCGGAAACCTTCCATTTTACAGTGTGCCAGCTTTTCCATAATTATATAAATGTATTGTCAATCCTTCAGTAATGTCATTGCTAGAAAAAGATTGAAACTTTATTTCCTCAAATGTTTCTGAATTTGCATCAACAAAGATGGGTGGTGAGCAACAATTATGCATCACTTGTTATTCTTGGGGTTTATCTCTCTCTCTCTCTCTCTCTCTCTCTCTCTCCCATTTTTATTATTATTGTTGTTGTTGCTGCAATATGGTATTTTACTTCAACATTTAAACTGTACTTATCTCAACCAAAAATATTCACTTTTCTGATTTTCCTCCCCATCCCAGCAGGGTGGGGGAGAAGTGAGTGAACAGTTCTGTGGTGCTTTGTTGCTAGCTGGGGTTAAACCACAACATCCTCCCAAGTCATCTAACCCTGCTTCCACTGGCCATGCACTTTCTTTTTTTTAACCTTAGCTCTAGAAAAAGATCCTGTGTCAGCCAAGCCAGCTTTCTGTCTCGTCAACTTGACTTCAGAATTTTGGAATTGCACATTCCTGTGTCCTTAGGAAGTGATGTTTAAAATGTGACCACACTGATGGATCCCAGCATCTTCAAAACCATTTTCCTATGGGACCTTACGAACTAGTTCCCCGAGCAGGCTGAATTCTGCTCTCCTCATATCTTGAGTTTTGATAGTAATTTTTCTCCTGCCACCAGATATGTTAAATTCAAGTACTTCATGGTCAAAAATGTCCACCAATCACCACTTCACTCATGAGGCTCTCTTGTTAACAAGCAACAAATCAAGGAGGATACCTTTCTTGATCAGGTGCCTTAGTACCTGTACTAATATATAACCATTGCTACTCACGTCATACCCATCCTTTGGGTACTTCTTAATAGAACAGGAGAAAATACTTCTCCCCTGAACTTCAGAAAGGTAAAGTAACATTGAGTTCCTGCCCTAATCGGCTAAGCTGAGAAAGAGGATCTGCTCCAAATAGACATTGTGCGGAGGGAGAGGGAGATGGTGTGTGAATGAATTAGGAACAGAGGTTCCTGTTTCCAGCACTATCTTGTGGAGGGAGTCATATTACAGCTCAAGTTATCATATTTAGAGATACAGATTGCCTAAGCTTACAAACATAACTATCAGATGTACACATTATTAAAATATACAACTCCCATATTTTTAACAGGGTTCTTCTCTGTTTTCTACTTCTGTATTTAGCCAACAAAAATGATGTGACAAATTGAGAGGTAAAAACTCTTCTTATATCTACAATATTATTATATAAAGTTTCATTTTCTTCTTTGTGTTTGTGTTCTTGCCTGTCTGGTTGCCTACCATTAAATAAAAGACGGGCTATTTAAAGAAAGAACGAGTCAGAACAGGTTTAAAGCAGTGAAGAGTGCCAGAGTTGTCCTCGAGACTAGGTCCCAGAAAAGAAAAAGAACTTTGAGAAAGAGAGGAGAATCTGTCCAGACTGCTGCAGAGAGAAGTGGCCAACAAGCTGAGAACATGCTGTTCCTCCCAAAACAGACATCAACACAGCAAGAAGAGAACCTGCCTATGTCACACTCAGAGGTTTAGGCTGCCATTACAAAAAGCTTCGATTGAAATCTGTCATGTATTCAGTGAGTCTGTTCTGTGAAAAAGAGTGGCGAACAGGCCCAGGTGTTTATGTTTCTGAGCATTATTTCTTCTCCTTTTCATGATGTCTCTAAAGTAAGACCCATTCCTGTCTCAGGTGATTAGTGGTGCCTCATCTGCTGCTGTGGGAGAGAGGCCTCCCTGGGGAAAAAGAAGGTGAAGGAGGGCTTGAGGCTGCTCTGGAGCATCACAGCAGAGCTAAAGAAACAGTGGAATGGATGCTTTCCTAGTATGACTTGTTCTTACATGCTTTACACTTCCAAATTTTGACCATGTTTTTTTCTTCTGGAGAATGTCTGGTCAGGTGTAGGTGACTCAATTTTATTAAGCATGTCCTCAGGCCCCAGCCCTTGCTGGACCAGCTAACACCATCATAGTTGATACAGAAGGGATTGTAACACACGACTTGGATGGAAACAGAGAAGACAAGCTCCTAAAACTGGCAGTACAACACTAGAGAGGAGCCCCAAGTCTTCAGGAAAGAGTCAGCCCAGACAAGCATCCAGGAGGGAGGCAAAAGGCAGAGTTAAAAGGTTCCTTGGAAATTATCAGTAAATGCTTCTTTAACTTCTACCATGTCCTACTTTAGCTACATGTTCCCCCATTCTTTCCACCTATTCCACTTTGTCTTTTTGCCTTCCTTTCTTTGTCTTTTCTCATTTTCTCTGTGGTTTCCTTGATTTTCTCCATCTGCCTTGTGCCTATCCCTCTGCCTCTCTGCTGTCACGCTCCCTCTCCTTGCTTTCATGCAGCAGCCTGCAAGCTGGTCTCACATACCTTCCAATTTTAGCATCACCTCTTGCTGTGCAGCAATCAGTGCCAACATGTTAGCTAAACATCTCTTCTGGCAACAGCTTCTGTTCAAACTTCCCATAGAACAAGTGAACTTTCAACATTGTAAATAAATGTGCATTTCGTTTTGGGGTATAATAGCAAAATTAGATATATCTTCCATGCTTCACCAGTTTTGGAAATGAAGTTGAGGATCATTTGCCCTCAAACAGATCAACACTCCTGTTATGGGTTTGGGGGGAGTGTTCCAGGTCTGGAGGGTCTCGAGGGTTTTTGGGGGGTTTTGGGGGGAGGGAAGGGTGTTTGGATGGTTCACTTGTTGCCCTGTTTAAAACCATGTTTTTTTAAGAAACCTGAAGGAAGGACCAAGATCGCATTGTCCGCGGAACAGCAGGGCTCTCCCCCGTTCTGGCGGAGAGACGGGAATGGAGCCAAGCGCTCCTGCCGTCTCTCCGTTTCTTCTCGGCGGTGCCGACGGTTGCACGAGAGGAGCTCCGGGGCGGCGGCATGGCAGGCTCCTGCGGCTCCCCCCCGGCCCCATGCGGGCGAGGAGCGCTGCCTGGTCCTGGCCGATGCTGTGCAAAGTGCATGGAGCCGAGCGCACGGAGCTGCTCCTGCCGCTTCTCCATCTTTCTCGGCGGCGGTGGGCGGCGGCGGGGCCCAGTGCGGTACCTGTGGTGCCGGCGCCCACCTCGCGCCACGGTGAGCTGAGCTGGGGTTGGCAGCTGCTCGGACGTGGCGCCTGGGTCCCGCGTCTCCCTGCCCGCTCTGCCGGAAGGCATATGGCGGCGACTGCCCCACTGAGAGCCCCCACCGCCGGCGGCCGGTCCCTGTGACCGGTGAGTGCGCTGTGGGTGCCAGTGCCGGGCCCCTGCATGCCCGTAGTCAGCGGTGGGGACGCGGCTGGCCAGTGGGGCAGCGCGGGCAATGTGGTCCCGGCGCGGCTGGGCTGTGGCGGGCACTGTCGGCCCCACGCTGCCGTGAGGGAGTGCAGCTCTGGCAGGTTCCCGGGTGGCCCAGGTCCTCGTTACCTGTGGTGGGTCCCGGCAGTGGGAGGGATGGCTGGCAGGAGTTACGCACTGCGGCACGGACTACCCACCAGCCCTCCCTCGCCAGTGGTGCCCCCAGCAGGGTCTGTGTGGGTCCTAGCCATGGCGGGCAGCTGGCGGGAGCCTGGCAGGGGCTGGCAGCCCCGCCTAAGGCGGCCGGAGCGAGCGGCCACGCGGCAGCCGCTCTGGATGGCCATGAGCGGTCCCGCTGGCCCGGGGATCCCTCCTGGGCAGTCCCCGCGGGGGGGCAGGTGTGCTGTGGCTGGTTCCTGTGGGCGGCGAGTGCCCCGCAGCCAGCGGTTAATGGTGCCCCGGGCCTCGACCGCATGATGTTTCGGCGGGAACCACCATTTTGCTCGGAGTGCCAGATCCCGAAGAGAGGTGGAATCCAGCTCCGCCAGACAACCAGAGGACAGCCTGGCCGGGAAGAAGATGTCAGATTCTCGTGAGACTTCGAGGGCATAAAAGCCGTGGACACGGAAGTCCTGCCCCTCGTCTTGAGTGTCTCTTGAGCCTGAGCCCCCTCTCCCAGCTCCCGGACCATGTGGCCTGTGTCCACCCACCTCCATCAGCACAGGCAGCAGCTGAGAGCACATTTGATCGATGTAGATCCTAAATAGGACTAGCTTCAGTACCATACCCTGGGGAACACCACTAGTGATCCGCTGCCACCTGGATGTAACTCTATTTACCATCACTCTCTTAGACAGGCCATCCAGCTGGCTTTTACCCAGCGAAGAGTATGCCTGCCCATGACAAGCCAGTTTTTCGAAAAGAATGCTTACTCTCTGTAAAATTACTATATGAACAATAGTTTTCTTGTTTGTGTTTGAGTTCTTGTCTGTCTGCGTGCCTACAACTAAATCAAAAGGGGACCATTTAAGAAAAGGACAACACAGAAAAGGTAGGAAAAGAACACTCAGAGGCAGCTGATATCATAGAATCATAGAACAGTTTTGGATGGAAGGGATCTGGAAGATCATCTAATTCTTTGAGTCTTTAATTGATTTTCTACATCTTCTCTGTGCCTCTCCCTCTGTCTATCTGCTGCCCTGCTCCCTCAGCTTGCTCCCATGTAGCAGCTCTATGCACAAAGACTCCCTTAATCTTATAACTCCTTCCCACCCACAGCCTACAAGCCCTTTGGAAATTGTTTCTCACACACCTTCCCATTTTAGTCCACGCACATTTTTTAAAGTGTCTTCAGATTTATGAGATTTTGACAATGCAACAATGGTAGAGTTCCTGTACCAGATACAAGCCCATGACAGATTGCCAACAAAATTTTCTTCACCCAGAAGTAAGGACTGTTCCCCACTCGGAATATTTTTTTATAAATACACCAAATACAGAAAATATAATTGTCTATGAAAATCACATTTACTCCAACAATGTCTGAACAGCAGCAACTTCAGGCATGGTCCGTCCTGTAGTCTATGTATTTGAGCATTCTGAGCAAGTGTCTAGCCCACACTTGCCTCAACCACAGGACATGTTAGAGGCCTCTAGTGAACTGAAATCTGGAAATGGTGATTTTGTCCGAAACCAGCAATTTCCAGGGGGTAGTGCATCACTTCTTGCTGTGCAGTAATAAATGCCAAGCAAGTGCATGTGCATAATAATATTTACAGGGAGGGTAGAACTAAACAGTTTCTTGGAGAAGCTTGTTGTAAGCCAGTGAATTGCTTGTAGCTATGGCATTTTTCAGGCACTGCCAGAAGTAGGGCTGAGATTGAGGGTTAGTTGGCCATTCCAGGACAGAACTTCTGCATAGCCGCTTCCTCAGCCGGACATAGTGTGACTTCTGCAAAACCTTCTCAAGAAATATCAAGATAATGACATCCATTTTTTCATCTAGAAGCCGCTGGTGGGCCATGTAAAATGTTGTCTTGAAGCTGCCGCTTTTTATATACTTGTTGGTCAGCACAAATATGGTCTTTTTGCTCAGCTGAATGCTTTGGGAAAGGTTGTCAAAAACTGGCTGTCCTGGGAGCCAGTCCCTTCCTTCCAGGCATAAATTGAACTGCCTGGTTTTTTGGTCCTCTAGCCTTTCAACCAGTTCTTCCGTCACCCACTCATTCACAGCTGGATCTTCATTGTCATAAGCAATAAAAGCATCATAACAAGCATCGGGTAAAGATAAACGCCGATAGCCCTTCAGCTTGGCAGTGCAATAATGGTAAATGTACCACACATCCCAGAAGTAGAGATGGCTCACCACTGTGAGCACCATAAAGCTGAGAATGGTTGAAGCTGACAAAGCATACAGGATCAAATATGAGGTGTCCAGCTCACAGGTATACAGATCCAAGAAAACCACGCTCCTTCCCTTGTGTGCCCCTGGGCCAGCACAGGTCACGTCTGTGGCCAGAAGTGGAATAGTCACTTGTGTCTGATTGATCCACCAGACAAACCACACGGCCTCGCAGTTGCACTTGAAAGGATTGCCATGCAAAAGCAGCATCTTCAGGTTGTTGATGACATTTTCAGGGAAGCTAGATTTCTTAATTACTTCAATCTTGTTTGAGCTGAGGTCCAAATACCTCAGATTAAAAGCACCTCTGAGAAAATGTTTGGTTAGATGCTGAACGTGATTGTTTCGGAGCATCAGTTCTTGGAGTGATGAAGAGCAATTGGACAGTTCTCGGGGAACAGTAGTCAGCAGGTTATTGCTCAGGTCCAGAGTTACTAGTTTCTTTAGATGGTAGAGGTTTCCCCAGTTGAAACTCTTCAATCGATTATTGGTTAAGTTGAGGAGCTTGAGTTTAGGAGGCATTGCTTCAAAAACACCATGAGGCAAAAAACTGAGTGAATTGAAGGAAATGTCCAGTTCTTCCAGGCTAGTCAGATTCTTGAAGAAGGACAAGTATCTAGCATTGCCATCCATCCATAAAACATCTAAACGATTTCCTCTGAATTCTAAAATTCTAAGGGATTGACTTTCCATTCCAGTGTCAATAGTGGTAGAAATCTCATTCTCGTTCATCATCAACTTCCTCAGATGGATCAAGTTTTTCATAAAATTAAGCACATGAGTAACACCTTCTGCGAGAAAATAATGTTGGTTATTGCTCAGGTCTAGAATTTCTAAATGTTTTAGCTCTTTGAAAGCAGTTTGATATAGCAAATCAACCCTGTTGTTAGAAAAATCCAGGTATTTCAACTCAGACAGGTAGGAAAATTCACTTCCATTTAAAGTTTGACTTATTGCATTACCAGACAAGTTGAGACATTTGAGAGAGCTGAGTCCCTGGAAGTCTGAGGGGTTAATAAAAAAGACATTATTTCTGCTTAAATCCAGAGTTTCTCCGTATTTCAGGCAATCTTCCTTAACTGAAGATTGGTAGGAAGCAGCCTCTTTGTCTTTGGAACGGCAACTTCGCCCATACACATCATACCTAAAATAGTGCATCTCTTGTAATACTTGCCTATTGTACTGCTCTACTGAAATCCTAGGATTAGAGCAGAATGCATAGCAGTTGCTGTCCCTTGAAGAAGGAGAAATTTTATTTAGTGAAAGGTCTATGAACTTAAGAGCTGTGAATTTTTGGAACACTGTTAGGTCTGCAACTTTAATGAAATTAGTCCCAAGATCCAACACAGTTAGATTCCTAAGACCGAGCAATGGGTCTAGGTCTCCTGCACTCAACTCATTAAAGACATAACCCTTGATCCTCAAGGTTTCCAGGTTAGAGAGGGAAGAAAATGTCTTAGACAGCTTCAAGAAGGGAGAATACATCTTCAATTCAAAATTAAAGGACAGATCCAGTTCCACGAGGCTGGGGAGAAACTTCAGAAACTGAGCATTTCCAATCTCCTTCATGAGGAAATTCTGGGAGAGATCGAGTTCTTTGAGATTCTCGGTGTTTTTAAACCAGCTGCTGGGTATGCTCTGAAGAGAATTACTGTGAAGTCGCAAAATTCTTAAATTTTTCAGGGAATCAAAAGCCTTTGGATGGATCTCAATCGAGTTCTTGGGGCAAGGAATACAAGGATAAGGGGCATTATAGCAACGTGGGCAATTGCCACTTAGATCGAGAATTTCTAGGTTGGTGAGGGCACTTAAATCCTGTTCTTGAATCACTTGAATCATGTTATTGTAAATATACAATTCCTTCAAAGTAGATGACAAATTGGGTGGAATATGTGTTAAGTTGTTGGACTTCAGGGATAGTATTGTTAATTTTTTCAGCTCCAGAAAGGCGGTTTCCTCAATTTCAAATGACACATTGCATGGATTGCGATAGTAACAGTTCTGTCCCAGATAAAATACCTCAATGTTTCCTAGCTCTGACAAGTTGTTTTTTTGGATAGAAGAGATACTATTTGCTTCCAGGCTCAGCAGGGTTAAAGTAGCAGGTAGACCTTGGGGTATTTCCAACAGCTGGTTGGCATCCAAGTACAATGACTTCAATCTGGTCAGGGCAGCAAAACTGCCATCCTCAATCTCCAGTCTGCTGTTGCACACATTATCTTTGGGCCCCAGTTTGACAGGCACACAGTTGCATCTGAAGTCAATCTCCACGAGGTCTTTAAGATGAGCAAAGGATGTTGGATAGATATGGGGGATATGGTTAATACTCAGGGTAAGGTTGGTAGCGTTTGCAGGAATCCCTCTGGGGACTTCTGTGAGACGCCGATAGGTGCAGTCCACTGTCACAGTACCTTCCAAGGATGTAACATCACAGGGTAAAGTTTTAGGAAACCAAGCTCCGGACACCAGCATTGGGAATTGGAAGAGCAAGAGAAATGGCAATGCATTTGACATCTTTGCACAAGGTACCTAAAACCAAGGAAACACAGAGGTATTATTTTAATGCAAAGAGAACGTTTCGCACTGAGTCAGACCAAAAATAGAGCTAAATTGGGGTCCTTGTCTCACAGTGGCCAAGAATGGATGTGCAAATACAGTCTAACTTTCAGGAAGGCATAAAATGCTATTCTTTACCTTCTTATTACTAAGAATTGTATCCTTAATTTAAATATCACTCTCTAAATAGGGAATTTTTAAATAAAACCCCACTTAAAAGTGACAAGGCAGACGAAATGCATAATAGCCTACATAAGCAAAGTTACTTTATAAAGCATATGATAGATAAAATCTATACTCATTTAATAGCTAGTGTAGACTCTCAAAACTGCAGTGACTAACGAGTGAGTGCCTAATTCAAATATAACATTGTCATAAGTGTCAGAACGGATGGAGAATTCACCAAAGGCAGTCACTGGCTTTATTTCTGTACGGTTTAATACCAGCTTGCATTGCCACTGTCCGATAAGGATAGACAGCTGAGAAAACACTTTATTGATGTGAAGTGTGAAAAAGAAAACCAAGACAGGTTTAAAATTGGGGATATTCCATAAAAGACTAATAATAAGTAAATAAACAGAACCAAAATCCCACAGACCTTTAAAGAAGCTTCTAAAACACTCTTTGTCAAGTCTCTGTAGTCTTGCCTACTTTTTATATTTATGTGCATTAAGGGATGAGCAACAAGCTTTTAATATTTCACAACTTTCTTGTTACTTCCCTAGCAGCGGTCAATGCCAAAGAAACACTGGCTGGCAGGCTGCCAGCCTTGGCTTATGTGGCACAGGCAGAGGGGCCGTGACCATTTTACTGCCCAACATCTCAGTTGTTTGTGTCAGACACTGATCAAGAGGTTTAAAGACAAAACACCCCAGAATAATCAACAGCCTCATTTCTTCCTTGAAATCTCAGTGTTGAAGGCTTGGAGATGCATGGCACGTAGAGGGCTCTTAAACAACCTGGATATATGAGGCATACTACTGATTGAATGTTAAAACCCAGTTAAGCAGCTGAAAATTGGATGATTAGGTCAAACAAGGAAAGGTGATTTTCCCTTTACCTGGGACACAAGGACATACAAGGACCTCTGCTCAAACGGTCTGTGCTGTTGAGTGCTGCCAAAGACATGCCTTGCTGGTGACCCAGACTTGGAGATGAAGTGAGGCTTCCTGTTGTATGCTCTGTTTACTTCAACCACCGTGTCTCCTGTACAACTTTATGTTTCTGAGTTACCTTAGAGAACTATGCTAAATCTACCTCTGCCTTCCATGTGTCTGGAGGAGTGCTCTAGTGACCTGCAGGGCACTAGATATGAGAGAAGCCAGATCAAGACCCACAACAGCACTGCTGTTCTGCTATCTAGAGTCGACAGCTAATTGGCATCACTTTGGAGATTCGGAGCCTCTGTGATAGAAGAAAATAATGCAAGAGTCCACTGCTGATCATGAATTCAGTGTAGCCTTGTACAGTACTACACTCCAGCATTTCCTCTACCACAATTTCCTTTCCCATTCCCTGGCAGTGCTGTAGTGCCACCTTCTTTTCAGCAGACACTCTGAGAAAAGGCATGGTAGCCAAATACCATGGTTGGTAGCCATGACAGTCATTCATGAGACTTCTCATGAGAAGGCTAACCTGGACCTTGCCAAAGAAAAATCTGGTCGTGTTCTTATAAATGTTTTGCCTGCTTTCTTTCCTTTTTTTTCCCCAGGAGATACACCATATTATGAGTGTAAAGGACATTATGAAACTGTTGAACAGCCAGAGAGTGCCTATACTAACCAAATGGCCTGTGATGTCCCAGCATCTGCCTGCACCCATCTCATGCTTTATCAGAATAATGGACCCTAGACTAATGATCATTATCCAAGGCAGGTTCCCTTGAAGCATGGCAGAGATGTGACAGAGAAACAGCAGAGACAACACAAACTTTCTTTCTGAACTTGTACAGAGCCACTGCACTTAAGCCCTTAATTTCAGGCGCTTACCCAAGTTCCTCAATTTGTTGTAATCAACTTGGGCTACACCGGCATTCAGGAGAGTGTCGGAGAGAGAGAGGTCTCTCTGCAGGTGCTGCTTGGCTTTGAAGATGGAGGAAGTTCTGGCTAACCACACACCATACAGAGATTAATGCTGCAGATTTATGTGCCTGAAATTAGCTGCAATGAATCTGGGCCTTGTAAGTCTTCATTACTATCTTTGTAAGTTTCTTAAGGAGACAAAATGTACTTTTTGAGTCATTTACAAGGCTCAGATTTAAAACTCTCTCACATTACAATATTTTTAGGAACCTAAGTGTTGTTGCAGAGCCAGCCTAGCCCCTACCATGCTTTCATTTGTGCTTCATTTCTTTGTATATTGTTTTCTTGCTTGATATTTGTTAATGCATTAGCTATTTTAATTGTAAACTGTTACATTCTGGTGCTGTATCTGACTATTTGCATGTGTAACACTTTGTAGAAAATAAAAAGTCTTCTAAACAGGTGAAAAAAGCAACTTCTTTCCAATGACAGGCTTGTTTGAAAGCACAGTAGATTATGCATGTGAACTGTTGTTTTCTCTATGTTCTTCACTTGGCTTTATAGGAAGTTCAAAAAGCACTAATCTACTGATCTTAATGGGCACGTGCTCCAACCCATAATGATTTAGGGTGTTCTTGAAATATTCAGCAACAGTACAGCTAAGTGTTTCTGAAGGAAGTTTTTCTGTTCCGCGTATACTTTAAGAGGAGGTATTTAAAAGGCGGAGGAAAGTGTGGAGAAAAATGAATACCTTAGAAGTTACAGCAAGTAGAAAAGACATTAATATACTCATTCTGTAGCACTGCAGTATAAATAGAGCATTAGTGCAAATAAATGCTTTTCCTTTTTGTCATAATGCACTACAGCTTCTAAAAATAATAGTAAAATTGAACATTTAGAAAGCAAAAAAGCAGATTATGTTCTTGAAAGTCTTCAACTACAGGTTCAGCCATAGATGTCTAAGAGCAAATTTAAAATGATAGTTTAACATACCATTTTCTGTGTGTTCCCAGGTCTGAGAGATTTGTTGTTGGAAGAGACTGTAAATCAGAGTAGAAGAAAACAGCCTAAAAGTGGTTCCCACTGGTTCAGATGAGGTGCAAAGAATAGTATTATATGACATAACCCACTCAAGACAACAGCAGTAATCACTACTCTATTACTGCTCTTCACCTCGACTGCAATTTGAAAAATAATTGAATGTGAAACAACTGCTGTAATCTACTTCCTCAAACAGTACCTCATTTACTGCTCCACCCCCAAAGAAATAACCAAGTACTCTTATTTTCCCCCTTTTAAACAAATTCTCACATTTACATTGACGTGCTGTTATCTTCATACACTGCCATTTACTCTCTTCTTCACTAATTTTGAACAGTTTTCATTTCAAGCTGTGTTTTACCTGGCTACAAGTCACACCATAAAGAACTGTAAAACACCCTACTCCGAGAAGATAAACAACCAAGCCACGGGGAACTCCAAAGAAGGACAGTTGCAAAATATTTGGCCACAAGTTTAAGATCCATCAGCTAGGAGACAAATGCATGACCTAAGGGTAACCAGTAAGTTCAGACAACTAAGATTTGCAGAAGACCAAGTTCCTCCTTTCATGTCTTTTTTCCCTAAATAATTTTCTTTACATTTTAAATAGCAATTCATAATTTCTTTGACTGTGTTGGAGCTGAGTAGCTCATTTCAGATACCTTGAACCTGAATAATGAACAGGGAAAGAATTAGGAATCATACTTTCAAATTCCCTATGTTTAGTGTCTGAGTCATGTAGACAAATAGAAAACAAGGAAGTTTTACAGCATCATTGCCATTTCAATCAAGACCTAAGAAAGGGCTCACTAATTTCCAACTATATTACTTTTGTGGCTGAATATTAGAAGTACTGTAATAAAGTATGATTCCTCTCTTCTTTACTGGTAACTGGATTTTCCTTTTCGTGTGAAATGCACTGAGGTTTTCATTGGGTGCTACTATAGCTAAGACAGAAATCTCACTAAAATCCTGCTATGTGCTGCAAGGACATTCAACACATTTCTGCTAGGATGAAAACCTTCACTGCAAACACCCTACACTAGCTATTACACTCTGAATATTTTACACTTTATGTGACCGCAAACAACAGTTAGCTTCCACTCATTTATAATTATTCACAAAGGTAACACAATTAATTATGGAAGAAGAGAATGACTTGGCAAAAGTTGGAGTGTGTTTGTTGATTTCTCCAAGTACCCATTCATGACCCTGGTACATGACAATGGAACATGAGATGCTTAATGTCTATGCTTTCATTGCAAGTAGGTTTTCTAAATTGCAGTGTCCAGTCACCCAACCATGCAATATTTGAAAGGTGCTCAGTGTATTTGGAGATCTCTTTCAGAGTTTAAACCTAGAAACTGTGAAAATTTTAATAGATGTACTGACACCTAGCATTTCCTTTTGGAATAAGCCTGGTTTGGGTTTTTTATATATTAGGAACTTGCTGTCACCCAGGCGAGAGCACATGAGTTTCAATTCTGTTCAAAGTGAAACTGCAGCTTTAACTGAATGCTAATAGAAACACAGAGTACTTTTTTGCTGCTTTCTTTTATTTTTTTTTCTTTCCTTTTTTTTTGGTCTGTGAAATGTGGTTAGCAAAATAGAACAGTATTCTAAAGGTGGGAGTAAATGAAGGGGAGTTTAGAAGTCCAGAACTTTTGAACTATACTTTGATTTTTAGAGGCACAGAGAGTCACGGATTTAGTGATTTTAAAAGTTCGGTTTCCTTCAGCTCTTGCACAAAATTTGTTTTGTCTCCTGTGAAACAAAAAGTAACTAAAAGCAGAAACGTACTTCCTACTGCATCACATGTTAGGAGAGGACCCACTGGTAACAGCAAGTGTATATTACTGCCTCTATGAAAGAAGAATATAATTTAAAATAAAGCAAATTTTAAATAAGTCCTTAATTGCCTCAATCTTTCCTGTTTAGATTTGTTTGACAGTTGGCTTGTAATCAGATTGATGAACTCACATTTCATTTTTTTCCTTTGCTTCTAAATGAAAATTTACAGCAAGTTGCTTTAGCTTATTTATCAAAATCAGGATTCTATTGTGTTCATCTTAAAGCTGGATCATTTAAAGTCCTAAAATCTTGCAGCTAACCTTCACGTCAAGAATGATGTCACTATCCCACATATTCATGGTTAATACAACATCCAGTGTAACATCACAAAATTTGCCCAGAAAATTATTCAAGACACCAGTTAGGTTGCTCAATTTTTGAAATACATAAATTGAATCTTTAAACTGATGTAGACAGATGTACAAAACAAACAAACAAACAAACAAAACAAAACAAACAAACAAAACCCACAAAGAGAAATAAATGGATAGCAGAAGAGAAGACATGACACTAAAAATAACCAAAACAATAATCAGTAGAGGAGAAGATAGACCTACAACAAGACCAGAGGAGCGCTCAGCATGCTTGAGAGGGAGGAGACCGACAGATCTGCTCTAAGGGCTTATCTAAACCACCCGAGGTGCTGAGACATGGCTGAAGGAGCCTCTAGTACCACAGAAACAGACTTTGCCATTTCTGAAAGCTGCCCTAGGCTACCTCAGTGCCAAAACTAACTGACTGGTGTTTATAACAGGTTAAATTCTTTGCTGAAAGAAAAGGTGCCTGGCACTCCTGTTACTGAAAGTGAGCTACCTTCAATGGAGGCAGAAGACATCCAGAAATACCTGAAATAAGATGGACTTATTTACCAAACTCTCCAGGTTCAGCAATGCAATTACACCTCTCCTATTTACCTAAAGGGTTGATAAGAGTAGCCAGAGATGGCATCCCTGCCTTTCTCTGGGGGATGATGATAAGTGCTGAGGCAGTAACACTGGAAATGATGGTGCACACTAATGCAGGAACTGCTGAGAAATCATAAAACTGGGTAGTTCAGATGAATTTTGGCACTTGTGAGAGAGATATCCTCAAATCCTACTTCTTAGTGATGAAATTACTAGCCTTTTTTAATGTTTCATGTAGGAAATCCCATCATGGTTTATGAAGTAATTCTCAAGGAAAGAGCACTGAGGGTGCACTGTAACAAACGTCTACAGAACAACACTGAACTCAGACACTGTTGGACCCAAACAAATCACATAGCATGAAAGCAACTCTGTAGGAAACAAAGGCTTAAGATTAGGGCAAGCAAGCAAGTGTACCAAGGCTCATATCAAACAGGCAAGTGCGTTGATTAATATTCTGATTTATTGTAGGGTTTAACATTGCTTTTTCAAAATTTGTGCATGACATTTTTATGGGAGAGGGCTACCACTCAACAGGTTATTTTGATAAGAAGAACATGGTATTGTTTGACCAAGTCCAGAAGAGGGCCATAAAGTTGATAAGGGGATTAGAGCACTGCCCCTAAGTTTGGGCTGTTCAGCCTGGAGAAGAGATGATTGAGTGGAGACCTCATAGCAACCTTCCAGTATCTGAAGGGGACCTATAAGGAAGCTGGAGAGGGACCTTGATCAATAACTGTCGGGATAGGACAAAGAATAATGGATTAAAACTGAATGGGTTCAAACTGGAATAGGGGGAACATACAGAATATACAGAAAAAATTATTTACTGTGAGTGTGATGAGGTACTCAAACAGGTTGTCTAAAGCAGCTCTGGGTGCTCCATCCTTGGCAGTGTTCAAGGCCAAGTTGTATAGGGCATTGAGCAACATGGTCTAGAGGGAGCTGTCCCTGCTCCATGGCAGGGGGGGTTTGAACTAAACAAACTGTAAAATCCCTTCCAACCTAAACCATTTTATGATTCTGTGATTCTAATATCATGGACTGCAACTGTCACGGATTGATGCCCTTTCCCCCTCTCTCTATATATTTACATATACACAATATCTATACAATTAAGATATTTTTCCTAGAATCCACAGAAGTACCTGTGAACAGTCACATATGAATTAGGACTTCTCCCTAAGAAAAGCTGCCAGGATCAATAGCCCAACTGAAGTGCACCTACACCGATTCACACAGCAAAGAGGAGTTAGAAGCCATTGTGCAACTAGACAACTGTGGTATAGTTGCAATCATGGAGGCATGTTGGGATGACTTGCACAACTAGAATGCTGCAATAGGTAGCTCTCAGAAGGAATAGGCAAGTAAGGAGAGGAAGTGGAGTAGCCCTGTATGTTAGGAAGTGCTTGGACTGTATAGAACTTGATGATGGTGATGAAACAGTCAAGTGTTTATGGGTAATACTCAGGGGAAAGGCCAACAAGCCTATCGTGATGAGATTCTGTTATAGACAATGCAAGCAGGATAAAGAGATAGATGAAACACTCTAAACAGCTGGGAGATGTCTCACAATCACTAGCCTCTTGTTGGATGTTCTTGTATGAGACTTCAGTTTAGAGAAATGAGTAGGTTTCTGGAGTGTGTGGAAATAACTACTTGATACAGCTGGTGAGGGAGCCAGCTAGTGAAAGTGCCCTGCTGGACCTGATATTTGGGAGCAGAGAAGGAGGTGTGGGTGATAGGATGTTGGAGGCTGTCTTGGCCAGGAAATGAGAGTTACTGATACGTGGACAGGAAAGAGTTAGTGTTAGCAGAACTGTTACCTTGGAATTCCAGAGAGCAGACTTTAGTCTGTTTAGGAACCTGATTGGTAGAGTCCCTTGGAAGGCAGTTGTAAAGGGCAGGGGAGCTCTTTCTGAAGGCCAGAAAGGCTGGACACTCTTCAAGAAGGAAATCTTCAAGGTGCTTGAGCTGGCTGTCACTGTGTGCCATGCAAGCAAAAGAGGAAGAAGACTAGCTTGACTGAACAAAGATATTTGGCTAGATGGAACTCAGGGGAAAAAGAAGAGGTTTTGTACTTTAGAAGAAGGGGTAGGCAACTCAGGAGGTCTACAAGGATATCTTCAGTTTACACAGGGAGAAAATGAGAAGATCCAAAAGCCAAATACTACTTCAGAAAAAAAACCAATAAAAATTGTTTTATAAATGCATTAATAACTAAATAAGGGCTAGGGAGAATCTCTATCCCTAAGTTCAGTTTTGGGACCCTCAATGTAATAGACATTGAGATGTTGGAGTGTGTCCAGAGAAAGTCAAAAGAGATGGTATAGGGTGTGAAGAACAAGTCTGATAAGGAGCAGCTGAGGGAGCTGGGGGTGCATAGCCTGGAGAAAAGAGGCTAAGGGGAGACATCGCTGTACCCTAAAACTGTAATAATATACCTGTTCTGTGCAATGTCTTCTGTTCTTTTCCATCTTTTACCTGTTCTTGTAAGTACAGCACAACACAGGCCGGCAGAAGATAAATGCCCACAATCACACCTCATTTGTCACTCACAACAACTGTACTGGGTCCGGCTGGGATGGAGGCCATTCGCTCCGTAGGAGCCCCTACAGTGCTGTGTTTTAGACTGGTGTTTAAAGCAGTGTTGATAATGTATCAGCATTATGCCTATCGGAGAACTTGCAGAGCCTCAAGGCCTTCCCACACTGGTGAGCGGGCTAGGGGTAGGACACAGCCAGGTTTGCAGAGGCCAACTGACGAAAGGGAAACCCCAGGCCATCGTCGTTTCATACCCAGTCATAAAACTGGGGAGGGTGGTGTTATTGTTGGTGTTGGAGGGATGGAGACTTAGCTAAAGCAGGCATCTGTCAGAGGCCAGCTGGGCAATGCTCTGCCGGCAGGACGTGGTGAGTGATGGCTTTTGCATCATTTGCCTTTTTTTTCCTTTTCCTATTTTTTTTCCTTAATTCATTAACCTGGCTTTATCTCCACCCAAGAGCTGCTCCGAATCTCCCCTCTCAATTCTCTTCACAAACCAGCTGCATGGGGCTTGGCTGCCAGCTGGGGGCAGCCACCACAACACAAGAGAGACAAGCATTGACAACAGATGCCTGACAACAAACTGAGGGACCTGTACAGGGAAAACATGTTGAAGTTTCACTCCCAATAGTCCACTGCCTCAGCAACAGGCTCTCAACATTTGACATTTAAAACCCTTGAAGTCCATGACAAGAGGTTCCATCAAGTATTCTCACCAAGAAAGGCAAAAATGTACTTCCATTGGGGCAGGAGAACAAGTCAAAATAAGGTTTATAGACAAATATGCACGAAATCCTCAAAATTCAGCTATGCAATGTGGCATTTTTTCATTATTTTGAAATGGTGCCACTGAGACAGGAATATTTCCCACCAGGCTGAACTGTCATCTTCAGACCAGAATCCAGGCCTGGATGGGGTAGAGTAGAGCATCAAACACCAAACAACTCACAATTTTTTGCTTCCACAGCTTTAATTCTGTCAATTGCAACGAAATGTTAACTCAGACTCTCAAGGAAATTTAAACACTGTATCCCTTCTGTCAGACCATAAAAAGAAGGATCACCTTATTATAAAGATGTGTGCCAGTCTGGTGTGATTAACAGTTCATCCTTAAGTCCGAGACAGGTGGAACAAGATTTATGACAAGGTTTGCACGAGAGTCTGTGCCTACGTTTTTCCCTATTTCATCTGTGCAGGGCATGGTCTCCAAAAAAGAGCTTCGAAAGAACAGAAGCACAAGCACTGTACAAGCAATTTGGAAGCTTTCTTCATGGTACTTGTGCATAGGAAAGGTAAAAAAAAATTAAAAAAATCAGCCTTTTATCCGGAACAAGCAACTGAATTGATACTGTACATTAAATTTATATCTTTTGTATTAAGGTGTAAATGTTGGTATATTGATGTGGCCTCAAACTTGTGGGTTAACAACTTACCTTCAAAGTAATATTTTCAAGACAATAGGTTAAATAATGTTATGCTTAAGAAGTTTCTTTACAAAACAAACAATTCTGTAAATTCGTTTCTACTTTATTATAAATGCAGTTTTGAAAACTCAACTGTCACAAGGAATTCCTCTGAGAATTAGTGGATGAACTGAATTTTCATCACAATAACTTTTATACCCCATTTCTGTATTTATCACTGAAAGCAGCACAGTCGAAATTCTGTTTTGCTTATTCTCATGTAGGAGAAAGAATTGGACAGAAGCAGCAGAAGATTACTGGGGGAAAATAATATGAAGACCAAATAGATTTATCCTCAGAGAAACAAAAAAACTAGGGTTTCTGAATGCTGTCTTAGCTGGAATGGAAAAAGCCACTTTAAAAACAGCATTGTATTATGATAAATATATCCCAAAATATTCAGCAAGTTAGGCTGAAATAAGGTTACTTTTTATGCAGCTCTGTAGCAATGAAGCATCATCTCAATGCTTTTGTAATTAACAACTACATTTTCAGGTAGGAAATTTGAGATCCTGTGGTCTAGGTGTAGGAACACTATTTTAACACACAAATGATTACTTTCTAAAAAACTTCACAAGAAGATTCAAAGGCCTAATTACAAAATTACAGTATTATTTCCCCTCCCCGAATCCATTACTGACTGCATTATCCATACTTAACCATAAGCTTTCCTGTCATACAACAGGAAAAACTGTTTTCATAACTATTTTAATTCTTTAATTTGAAGTACTCAAGATAGGCAGTGTACCATAGTTCACTGGCTACACAGTGAATGTGGTACTTCATAATAGAAACTTGGACAAGGGGATGGAATCCATTATCAGCAAATTTGTGGACAACACCACGCTTGGAATGAATGTTGATCTGCTAGAGGGCAGGAGAGCTCTGCAGAGAGATCCTGACAGGCTGGATAGATGGGCTGAGTCCAATAGCATGAGGTTTAATAAATCCAAGTGCCGGGTTTTACACTTTGGCCACAATAACCCCATGAAGAGTTATAGGCTGGGGATGGTGTGGCTGGAGAGTGGCCAGGTGGAGAGGGATTTGGGAGTGCTGGTTGATAGGAAGCTGAATATGAGTCAGCAGTGTGCCCAGGTAGCCAAGAAGGCCAATGGCATCCTGGCCTGCATCAAGAATAGTGTTGCCAGTAGGACCAGAGAAGTTATTCTTCCTTTGTACTTGGCACTGGTCAGGCCACAGCTCGAGTACTGTGTCCAGCTCTGGGCCTCTCAGTTTAAGAAAGATGTTGAGTTGCTGGAATGTGTCCAGAGAAGGGCAACAAGGATGGTGAAGGGGCTGGAGCACAAGCCCTATGAGGAACGACTGAGGGAGCTGGGGTTGTTCAGCCTGGAGAAGAGGCGGCTCAGGGGTGACCTTACTGCTGTCTATAACTACCTGAAAGGAGGTTGTAGTCAGGCGGGGGTCAGTCTCTTCTCTCAGGCTCCCAGTGACAGGACGAGAGGACACAGTCTTAGGCTGCATCAGGGGAGGTTTAGGTTGGATATCAGGAGGAACTTTTTCACAGAGAGTGATTTCGCATTGGAATAGGCTTCCCAGGGAGGTGGTGGAGTCACCGTCCCTGGATGTGTTTAAGGATAGGTTGGATGATGAACTTAGTGACATGATTTAGATGGTTTAGATGATGGATTGGTGTTGGATAGGTTGTTAAGTTAGGTAAAAGGTTGGACTTGATGATCTCTATGATCTTTTCCAACCTTGTTAATTCTGTGTAATCTAATGACTCTGCAGTTTGAAAAAAAATGAAGTATTTTCACAGATATGGGTAGAGACCAAGCTGTATAAGTGTTTAAATTTTCTGTTTGGACTTCGCACATTAAACCTTTTCAATACTAACAGGAAAACTGCTACAAAAGTATTTGTAGCATCACAATCAGGGAACAAAAGCCATAGGGAAAAAATTACATTTAAACCCAACCGTTCATGATTAAAGGTTGTTTTTTATTACTGAAAAAAGTGATATTAATAACCCTGGGAATACTGAAAAACTAATCTTACAACTGAAGACACTAACTGCATGGAATAGATATTATGCAAACCATTTAATGTAATGAGAGCTTTATAAAAGAAAACAGCAGCCCCATGTATCTTGTGGGAAAATATGAACATTAAGTGTTTGAAACAGTTAATACTATGTATATATCTACAGTTCCTCAAAATTAGCATGACCTTTACATATTGTTACGGCTTAAAAATACTATTCGTGGTAGTTAAACATGACAAGCAACCTACAGGACAAGCACTGGGGTTTTTTTAAGAGATACAAGATACCCATGTCGGCAGGATTTAGCATAATACAGAAAATGATCTTACACTTATATATCCTATTAAGTTCTGTGAACAGTTTGTAGTTCTGTATAGAAAAATGGATCCTAAGCAGCAGTTTAGCAGAAAGTGAGGACAGGCACATAACAGAGAACTTACAAAACACACAAGATTTTCAGATTCTTGGTGGAATTCATAACGTTTCTGCAAGATGGAGATTTATTGCCCATTTACAAAGAACAAGTGGTGATTACAAGAGAAATATAATAATTAAACATACAAGCTCTGGAATTGTACAAAGGTAGTAATTTCTTGTGTTTGATGTGCATTGTGAAAAACGGTGCTAGCTTAAGGGAAAAGATGCAGTGTAATCTGCAGTTACAAAGGTACATGACTGAACAGGTAAGACACAGATTCACCGTTGTGTGTTCTTCGAATTGCCTCTGCCAGGATCATGGAAATGTCAATAAACTGAAAGAAAAATCAAGAAGAAAAATTGTATGGGATACCAAGAAAACTATGCAGTTTCTAAACATATAAACAAATATTCGATCTATCATTGTGCTCTCTTTAATTTCTAGGAAGTAATATAATATTAAAGCTTTAGATATTGAACATATACATAAGAACTGCATTAATACAGAGTCAAACAGAGTAAGAAAGCATTGACTAAGATTGCTACACAGTCATATTGTTGAAGACTTCTGACAAAAAGCATATTGTCAAAAATCTTCACTATCCTTGCCATCAGATGGCAGTGTCTGCTTGACACAAATGCAGTTTAAAGGAAGTACAGCTATCATTGTTACAATAATTACCAAATAAATGTTAGGCTTTTAAAAAATCCAATAATGCATTAAAAAACACAATCTTTTATGCTTTTCTCCACTCTGTAATAAGGAAAACTTTCAAATGGGACACATGACTTCCCAGAACAATTCCATTAGTGTTTTTCAAAAAGAAAGGTTTAAGAGTTCTGCAGCCTTCATAATGAAGTTCCTACATGCAAATACTTTATTATTAATATTGATAAAAACAAAAAACCCAGTCAATTTTACATTTGACACTTTTTCACAAGCAAGCATAACCAAGGTGTGGCAAATACAAAATATTTTGAAATGCTCTACTGTACCATCTGATTCCCCTTAAGACAGTTCATTAGCGTGTTTTAGCAAAAGTTTTTGAAAACAATGTATTTTAGAATATCAATTTCCTCTTCTATCACTAGTGAACAGTAAAATACAAACCCAGAGTTTAGAGAAATAACAAAAATATCACTGTACCTGTATTTTTGGGCAGTGTTTCATTTTCTCCTCTTGGGGGATTGTATTAGTTACCACAACAGCTTCAAATGATGCATTATTAATCCGAGAGAGGGCAGGACCAGAAAAGATGCCATGAGTTAGAATGGCATAAACTTTAGTAGCTCCAGCAGACACTAACCTGTAGAACACATAAGAAAAATGTGATGTGATGCATGTTTACATTTATGGCTACAGATAAAGCCAGATACAAATTTCTAAAATACACTTTACTCACAAATTCCCACATATAAAATATCTACAAAATAATTCAGATATTTCTATAATGTTTAAAATTTAGTGTCACTGCTGCTGGTTTGGTGGTTTTTGAGACACTTATCTAAATTTCTGCATTTTGACAATATCAGGACAACACAACTGAATTCAAGTACAAGTTTTCTATCTTGACCAAGCAAAAAATTAAGTAGGTTGGATGGCAGCACTTGCAAATTTATTGTACCTCCATTATTGTCCACCTTTATTTTCATCTGCAATTCAAAGAGTTCTGCTTAGAGTTTCTGAGGAAGAAGAAATGTTAACAATTAAAAGTCTAGCTTGCTGCAAGGTTGTGGGATGACATGCTGTTGATGCAAGCATGTAGGGAAGTGACACAGCAGAGAAGTAAAAAAAAGTGTAAATCAAAGAACTAAAACATCTTGTGAATAAGTCAGAATCTCTTAATTTGCTATTTTCCTGGCCTCAATGCTTCAAGATGCTCAGTCATGTCCTACCTGCTTTTCTAATCTTACAAATACCTGAAGAATGGTATTTTATCAGATCATTGCAAAGGCACAAAAGGAAGCTTAAGAGAGGGGAAAAAGAAAAAAACCCACAGAAACACCATCTCATTTTGAATGACTCAGCAGAATCAAAGTTTTCTCATCATTCTTAGCAATTCATTTAGTAGTTGCAACCTGTAAGGAGGATGCACTACGACATGGTGGGTAGGTACCAAGGGTATGGGCTTCAGCTGATCTACTGTATCTGAAAACACATTTCTTATTTCATCTGCTTGATATGCATCTAGGTTGCTAAGATAAAAAGAGTTCCAAGTATTTTGGTGAGCAAGCCTAATTAAACACAAATCCCACCTATATTTAACTTCAATGAAAAGCAGTACTTCATGCCAAGAACATGATATAAGGCAGCATCACTCAAGCAAAAGCATCTTTCTCAGTAAATACTAAAGATATATTGAAGGTGTTTGATGGCTTTAGAATTTGGTCTCTAGAAATCTACTGTAGGTAAATAAAGACTGCTTTCTTAACATGAAAGAAATAAAGGCCTTTTTTCACAGGAATTAACTTCTTTAAGCGCAGGGAGTATAAGAAAAATTATCAGCTAGGGAAATTGTGATTTTGATCCACAAAGGGTCCTGCTCAGAAGCACACTGAGGTCTAATGGAGATTACAACGGGGATAGCAAACAACTACACAAAATCTCTTTGCAAAATCCCATCGAGTTTCCACAAAAGTGAAAAGAAACAAGACTGTATGAATCTACCATGAGTTTTTCATATCCTTTAACCAACATGCAAACAGCAAGTCTGCAACTAAAGACTCATGGGATAATCTTTACTTCAAACCACCACGAGCAATGTCTAGCTCACTTAGGCTCCACCCTGTTGCTCTGACACCATTTCCCATAGCATTCTTCTGGAGAAATTGGCTGCTTATGTCTCAGAAAGGTACACTCTTCACTGGGTAAACAATATTTGGATTGCCCCACTCAGAGAGTGGTGGTGAATGGCGTTATGTCCAGCTGGCAGCCAGTCAGCAGTGGGGGTCCCCAGGGCTCAGTATGGGGTCAGTCCTGTTTATACACCTTTATAGATGGCCTGAATAAGGGGGATCAAGTGCATCCTCAGTAGGTTTGCAGATGACACCAAGGAAGGTACGAGTGTTGATCTGCCTGAGGGTAGGAAGGCTCTGTAAAGGGACTTGGAGAGGCTGGATTGATGGGCTGAGGCTTCCACAAGGAGCAGTTCTGACTCCTGTACTTGCATCACAGCAAACCCATGCAGTGCTGCAGGTTGAGGGAAGAGTGGTTGGAAAGCTGCTTGGAAAAGGACCTGGGCACGCTGGTCGACAGCCAGCTGAATGTGAACCAACCCTACTGCTAGCCTGAAATGCACCATCATACAACCAGATGGAAAAATCATAAAGTAATCCTTTCAACTTTGCACTGCTAGAGCAAAGCTAGTGTGTCTATATTCATGTGCTCCATTTCAAGAAGTGGACCAACTGGTAGGAATCCAGAAGGCATCACAACTGCGCAGAAGTCTTAGAAAACTTGTGGAAAGACTGAACAAAGCAAAGTTACTTAAGTTTAGAGGGAAATGAGAATTCTTTATCTGACTTTCAGACAAAAGACTGGAAAACTTACCTCCCTGGATGAAAAGAACAAGTAGTTTTATACTTAAGATGTACATCTTAAGGTTAATATTAAACTTGTATTGAACACTGAGAAGAAAATACTTTACAAGGCTAAATACAGTAAAGCTTTGTGAAAGATTGCCTAAGAGAGTGGAAATGCTCCACAATGAGGTTCAGTAAGAGAATGATTTTCCATCTGTTGTTTCTGCCTTGGAATTGTAAACTGCATCAGGTGGCCCTAGATGTTTTCAAGCTATATGACATCTTATTTATTGCTAAATACAAATAATATATTTTTGTAAATATTTTCTCAATTCTATGTGCTAAAGAAGGATACAGCTTGATCACAGAACTGCGACCAATAGAGTCAAGAGATCACGTTGGGTCATAGGCAACAGGACAATTGCATTCATTAGCTGTCCGCAGGTTACAGTTCAGTGAGACGGTGGGCCAGTTCATAATAACACTTACTTGTCTGCTGCATGACATATTGTGCCACATGTGTCAGCCATATCATCGACAAGAATGGCTACTCTATCTTTTACATCACCAACCAAGACCATTCTGTCCACTTCGTTTGCCTTCTTTCTTTCCTTATGAATGAGAGCAAATTCCACATTCAGTCTATCAGCAATTGAAGTAACCCTGAGTTACAGGAAGAAATAAATCACATTTAGAGAAGGAAGAACAGTTATACATATTTGTCACAAAATACAGTTTTTGTTTCCTGGCTTTGAAATTACCACAGCAAAAACTTCTGCAAGAAATGAGATGGGTAGAAACAATCTTAATTTATTGCTAATAAATACAACTTACACTATACTCCAAAAATCAATTTTTTAATTGAATTGACTTTGGTTTTCTGTCATTGAGTGTCAGGTTTTGAAAACATTTCAGCTATTCATAAGTTTTTATTAAGCTGCTGCAATACTAGTCACACTAGGTAATTTAAAGTAGAGGGAATTTAAGTCAATTCTAAGCCTACAGTAGCATGCATTTTAATACTGTAACAGAAAAATACCATTGTAGGATGTGAAACCAAATCAAAGGGAAAAAGTCAAATCAGTTAATAGTGATTTTTCATGCTAATTGACCAGTAATCAAGTAGCTAACTTCATTAATAATTCACTCAGCATATATCCGCTTGACAAAGATCTTTTAAAATTATTCAGGGTGACCTCTGGTGGTCAGACAAACTTCCAGTAATAAACTTGATACAGACTTCTGATTGCTTTTTTTCCAGTTTGTTTAATACAACAGAGCAGTTAGGTATAAAGACCTGGAATGAACAATTCCATAAATTTTTGTGAATGCTGGTGGAACCTTGAAGCCTATCTCTTTAGGCTACGTTTAGAACGTTAACAAGATTATTAACATGCATGGTAATAGAGAATACAGATTTGTTTCTTTATCACTTAAATATGAAGGAGCTGTTACTTACAGTATCTCAACAACTGGATGAAAATAAAAAACCCAAAAGTTTTTGAATTTTATGTGAATATTGTAATTTAATAGCAAGCCTCACTACCTCAGAGGCATTAAGATATCAATAGAATTTGCATGTCTTATTAGAGTTACAACATTTAATAAGCTGGGGATAAAACAAGCAAGTGGTAGGAAACAAAAAAAGAACTCAGATGTTTTAAATGAGTACAAGAACTTTCTTTAAATTAATCCTTACAGATTTAAAATTTAAGACAATTCCCATTCAATTTTCACATTCTATTCACTTGTCATTAAGTACCATTTTTAAGTTCTACATATTTTAAATGGAAAGGCCAAACCATATTCTTTACAAGACATTGCTGGATGTGAAGAAGTTGTGAATTTATTGAAAGCAACATGTGCCCCTACTTAGCCAGCACCTGATTGGTTGCATTACAGCAGAAAGATACTAAAGATAGTCTGCTTCTAACTATATTAAATACAGTGAAAGTGAGTCTCAAAACAAACTCTTATCATCAACTTGATAATATACAAATATTTGATAGGAGGAAAAATTCTGTCTACTGACTTGAACTCTAAGTAAAGATTGTATTTTGTTTAAAAGCCAAAACCAAACAAAAACAAATTCAAGCAAAAAACAAATGCAAAAATAACAGTATCCAGATAGGAACAAACAAGGACAGTTAATCGACTGAATCATCTGACTTACAGAATGCTTTCTACAGTCTATATCCTTCATATCCTTACCTTGATTAATCTAAACAGGAAAAACTATGGAGTTCTAATCAGTTTTATTTCCCTATTAATCATTACAATGTGAACACTCTCAACAGACCCAAGGATTTCAATTTAAATAAAATTATTACCGTCTTTCACATTTTTCCCCCCTATAACATTCCAGACATTTAAATTGCTATGGGCTTACAGGATTCTTACTTCATTTGTCTTTGTTCCCTTTTTACAGCAGCAGCATGACTAATAAAACTTGAGAATAAGCATTTTGCCTCAATGGCATGCTTTATCACCTCGCCAGCCAGCATGCCTCTGAGCTTCTGCGTTGGTTTATACTCAATCAATACCAACTACAAGATAGTCTGCTAAATGAGTAACACATGCTATGAATTCAGAAAGACTCCAATGAACTAAGTTTTCCATTTTTACCTTTTGCCACTTTACTCCCTTTTTCTAGTATTTATAATGCAAAACTTAGGGTCAATAGGTTTGCAGCTGGAATGCAATAACGTAAAGAAAACAGGAATACAAGTCAAGCAAGCTCTTACCTAAATGCCAGCAGGTAGAGTGGGAATAGGCCATATGTTTTGACAGAGAATGGAAGCTTAGGCAAATCCAGAGCGAAGCAGGAAGAGGTGCAGCGACTGGACTAAAGAAGCAAGCAGCAGGAAAAATCTCTCCCCTCCTGTGGAGGGATTCAGCTAATGAGACCATATCCAGGGAGAGAGAAAAATATTTTCTTTAGAGTATAGAAAGCTCCTGAATGTTTTCAAGCATGAACAACATTGGAAGAACTAATCATTCTATTTTTGCAGTGCAGCTGCATTCATCAGTGATGTACCCTGTATCTTGCACTTTTCATACAGGAAAATAGAAGGCTAGACAAACTAGTTCATTAACCTCTAACTGTATGTAAAACTAATAGTTTTAGGCTTGTATAGTACCTTTTTGCACCACCTGCATCAGGTGAGACTATGATACAGTTTCTCCACTCGACAATGTTCTCTTTAATCCACTGCAGCACTGCAGGTTCTGCATACAGGTTATCTACTGGAATGTCAAAGAAACCCTAGTCCAAAAGAGAAAGAGTTTAATGAATAGGTGTTTGTATCTTACCTGGAATGAAGACACAGAAAGAATCATGTCTTGGCCTTTCATGAATGGTAGAACTTGACTTAGTATTTTACACTGACCTAATTCTCCCCTCTAGCACTACTGTCAAATACTGCTTAAGTCAAATACAAATAAAAAGGGTTTTAAAAACCTCACCCAAGAGTAGTGAAACAGAGAACAGATGTTTTCAATTGTATAAAAATCAAAAAAGTTGATCACTTGCAGGCACTCAAGTAAATTCATGCCAATGAAAAGCTCTCCAAAAACCCAGTGAGTAATACTCAACTTCCATAAATTTCAACTGTTTGACATGAACAGCAGTGTTTCAATATGGGAAAGACTCAAGCTAGTATTACTTGGGCAGCAGAAACAGAATCTATGTTTTTGTGCAAGTTGTAAAGACAAGAAATCTGTGTTAGACCACAAATAAAACTGCTTTTTGTGTGACAGCTATCTAGCATAATAAGAAATTCTAATTAAACAGAGTGCCAGAACTGGAAGATAAGATATTTTCTAGAAAAAAATAAGGTAGCTTGAAAAAAGGTACATATGAGAATGACGAATGATGTCTCTCTTGTGACCGAGGAAAAGTTTTGTGATTTGCTGGATTCAGCAGTAAGCCAGATAATGGTTGCCAGCCTTTATCTGCACTTCTTTTAAGAGAATATTGTACCCTTGGCTGTAACCACAAAACTCTACCTAGGGCAACATTACAATCTCTAGAAAGGCCAAGATTAAGAGAGCTTTCCCCAAGCCAGCATATTTATGTTCTGGAAGCTCTTACATTAGACTTGGCAAATTCCACTGAATACTCCAATTCACAAATATTTCAAGTGCCTGCAAAATCACCCCATAAAATCAAGACTGGTCTCTTTCTAAAAGGGAATTTAATTAGAAACAGAAAGGGAGACTTTCTCTGAACCCCGAGAGTAGTGTAGATAGCCTTTCAAAACAACAAGAAAAAACAGAGAATTACTATTAGCCTCTTCCATTAACTCAGTAGAGCTCCTAGGCAAAACTAGTAAGAACCAATAGTTACCTGGATTTGAGAAGCATGTAAGTCCATGGTGATGATGTGGTCAGCCCCTGCAACTGACAGCATGTTGGCAACAAGTTTTGCAGAGATTGGTGCACGGCTCTGAGGAATAAAGCACAAATGCCTAAATTTTAAAATTGACTAGATGCAAGGAATCAGTATATTAGTTACTTTTACTGAGTTTTCAATATTTGGAGTCTAAATATGAAAAGCTCTAGGACTTCAGCCAAATAGCCTGTCAATAGCTAATCTTACTACAAGGGTTTTGAAACTCAGTAAAGCATTTAGGAATATCTAAATCAGTTGTCACACTCTGACTAATAATGCTTTGTCTTAAAAAGATATAAAATTTGGGATATAATTTTCCAATTCTTCTGCTTAAAACTTCCACGTAGCTTTTCTATAGCAGAAGACAATCTCCATTTCTCTAAACCACTAACCTACGTAAACATTCAACTCTAAAGCAAATTTCCTGCTCTAAAAGCATTGCAAAAATTAAAGATCAAAGACAAAGTGAACCAAATTTTTGAGAAAATTGCTTTAAAAATGTTAGTATCAAGCATTTCTTCATGACACAATAAAGCTTGTAGCAGATCCTTGTTGGCAGTGGTCTTCTACCTTGGCCTATTTATTTGAGCTTTTTTTGCCAATTCATGTTTAATTCCTGGATGCATTTAGGAGTCTAGAATTCCCAAAAGGGACAGGGGGGATTAAAAGACTAAGAAGTGAAAAGAAGGAGAGAAAAATAAAAGTCTTATTAGCAAAGTTAATGCGAATGTCGAGAACTTTTTAAAAGCATCAACGATTCAGATAAAAGTGATATTTAAAAAAAAAAAAAGATTGAAGATATGACAGGAAGATAGCCCATTTTTTTTTGTTTTGTTTTATCAGATGTTAAGCTCTGTAAAAAGCCATATTGCCCCCGACAGCTTTCTCTAAGATAAATACCAAACAAACCCCTGCTTTCTATGTGCCAATCTTTAAATAAGGCTAATAACTGTCAATAACATTAGCATGAATACAGAACTGCAATTCAGAGTTTCTGTCTCACTGTCAGACTTTTTTTTGCTGGCACAGTATTCTCTTCTGCTACCTCTCTTTATCAAACAGCCTCGTAGGAACCTCCTCCCCTTCCAACCCATATACACAATTACAGAGTATCTCCGCTCTCCTTCCATTTATGCTCAAGGGCACAACCAAAAATGAGCTGAATCACTTCCAATTTGAACTGGTTGCTTTTAGATCTCTGTTCTATCAAGGAAATAGTATTTTCCTCAGAACTTCTGCTAGTTTAGGTGGAAACTTGGTATTTCACTGCTTTAATCCACAGATTGACAACCGAGATACTGCAGTCTTTCTCTTGGCTAGATCAAGTTAATCATCATTACTGAAATTCTTTATTTTGAAAACCATCCCTTTTGGGTCTCGTGTTTCACAGAACACCTCCATGATTTGGTCTGTGTAAGATGCACAGAAGGAAGATGCAACAGCTAGTAGTACTTCCCTAGATGTCTGCAATCCAGACGCATATAGCTTCTGTAAGTTTATCATCAGTGGTTCAGCACCGTTGATTTTCAGCTTACTGAGGACTATGCTTCTCTTCAATTAAGTTCAGTTCTGTAAGAGCAAAACTGCCCAAAGTTTTCTAGTTATTTCTATTATTAGAAGCAAACTTTCTGCTCATGCCATTTGAATTCCTCATCACTTCTGCTCATTTTAGGATCTGACATTTTTAAGATGGACTTCAAAATATTCTCAAATCTCTGGCAATATCTAACAAAAAAACACCCTAATTTAGTATCTGATTCTATCATAGTGTTCTCTTATAAGCTCTTCAAAAAGATCTGGTTTAATGCTTCTGCAACCAGGTGAGTTAGCTCAAATGGAAGAGAAGGGAATAGAAGATGGCAAACCAGGACCACCCCCACTGGTAGAAACAAGTACCTAGTTGCAGCTAAAGGCAAATTACATTCTCAGAGCATGGGTTGCCATTTCCACACCATCCAGCACACTGAATTTTGTCTTTTTGTTTTTTTATTTTGATTAATGAGAATACCACTCAGTTTGTCTCATGCATCAATTTCCCGAGTATTGCAATCACAAAAAAAACCCCATACAAAATATTTTCCTGCATCACATACTAATGTATACATTACCAGTTAGCATTTCTTTCAGCTGCTGGCCTTGCAGGTTGCCTTCCCAGAAGGAAGAACTTGAAGTTTTAGCACTAGGTAACTTGTTTTAGCAGATATGCACATATCACAGACTGCCTATGTGTTGGTGGATAGAGGGTCTTGGAAGGCAAGTTAGTCAGACACCAATATGTTTCTAAAGAATGGGCTAATAGGGAATTAGGACAAAAGAAGTTTGCAACTGACAGTTTCCTTTACCCAGAATTGTGCATTAAAAGAAAACACAGATGACACATTCAAAAGGATTTAATATTTGATTGCTTCCATAGAAGGCAAGTTTTGTGCTACAATATGATCCCAATTGAAGATTATTTTAAAAATCAAAGAAAGTATATTCATGGGAACCCCAAATATCCTGGGCTCATTATTCAGAGACTTGGATGGCAAAGATGAGAACTCAAGATTTTCTTTATATTGTAGTTCATAAGGTTTTCTTCTGATGACAGAGATAAGAACGGGGAGATTTATAGTTTTCATTGTTCCATTCTTTGATACAATTTCAGATTGGTTTCAGAATTATTAGTGTGAAATGAAGTATAAGGTTATGTACAGAAACTAAATTGTAGGAAAATCACTTGAATTACCAGGGGCAGGGGGAATACACAAAGCTAATGTAAACAACCTCACAGAAGTAACTATGCCATGGACACATATCTGAAAGTAAAAGTTGTCCATCAAGATCAAAGATCAGTTGGCTTCAAGCATCTCATTACATTGTCTTGCTCAGTATTTATCACATGCATGCTGAACAAAAAAAAAAATTAAAGAAATCCCAAAGATTTATAACTGGAATTTTCACTTCCAAGAAAGCCAGTTGTGAAGTGTATGGATACTGAATGTTCACTAATGTATTACCCAAATTTATCATTTTAAAAATGAGATATGCTTTGAAGCTTCAGAAATTGACAGCCATTATCTTGAATGTCCGGATAATTTTTTAACTGGAATCTAGGAGTTTTCCTGTAGCAAATTATTCCACAAGATTACTGTCATGGCCTAGGTGAAACACAACTGAAATCAAGAAGTGAAACTGAAAAACGTTTCTAGTTATACATAATGTAACCCAGTAAGTTTCACCCTTCAAGGCCACGTTAATGGTAATGCATAGTGTTAGATTTAAAAAAAAAACAAAACAAAGATACCTACCCAACGCTCCACGGACCCCTTCTACAAATCAAAAAAACAAAGTTACATGAGTGGTAGAACACTAAACTCACCTGTCGCTGTACATCTAACTTATCTCAAAGGCATCTCTGCAGTATCCTACATAAATGTGTGTTGCCCACAGCTTGGAAGGTTAGCATAATTAGAGGATGCATAAATGCACCTGAGCTAATTTTAAGTGAACCAGCTTGTGCATGAGAAATATTCTAGTTTACGGCAGCATGTGGTTGAGTCTAAATTAATTTGCAAGCTTTTCTATGATTTTCAGTAAGCCTTTTCTTTTTGTAATTTCTTTTTCTTTTAAAGCTAGTTCAGGTTTAGTGCTAAAATTTCCACAGTAGATTACAAAGGCCTTGTTCAGAATAAGATTTTTACTGCAAGGCCCTTTCCTTACATAAACAAATCAAGAGGACTTCCATTGTTCTCAGCAATCATAACTGCACCAGAGCTATGAAGAATATATGGTTATTTTAAGTAGCAAGGACTCAGAATATTTATTTCTTAATGAATTAAAGTCAAGAAGTAAAATTCAAACCAGAAAACAGCATTGCACTAATGAAGGTTATACTGCTTCACAGTCAAGCAAGCTATAGGTAATATCTTTTACCATAAAAGAAAATCTGTGTACAGTCATAGGAAGAAAATGGCTGGCACTTTACTGACACTTCATGCAGCATACAAAGCTTGTGCATTCAACATGGTCAAAGACCAAGTGATGTGATGCAATTCAACAGTAGGAGGAAAGATGTCCCTGTCAATAAGAGGCCCCATGTTGACAGCTACATTATAGTTTATTTTGCAACATGGAGGTCAACTACCAAGGTTAATTTCCAAAGACGGCAAACATTTTCTCAATTGCAAAACAGAGGGGAAAAAAAGAAAAAAAACACACAAAAATCCCCCCCCCAAACATTTTGCCTACGATTGCAGAACTCATTGACACAGAGAAAGCAGTCTGGAAAAAAACCTCAAAGTCTCAGTTAATCAAAATTGCTTTCCCAGGCTACCCATCTTCAGATGGCATTTTCAAAATACAAAATGCTGCTGGATGGCACGCTGTGCCACACCACTGCAGGTTTTAAGTGTCTCTTGGAAGTCTGACAGATGGATTTTGGGTACCGTTGACAAGACATAATCCAGATGTATTGAAAATTTGGAGTATATTCATCCTTTTCCTACACCAAGAACTTGGGAGGATGGTCTGGCAGAATCTTCCAATATGAGTTCAGAAATCAAAAAATAGTGAGATGCTTTCCTTCCTTTTTAACAAAATGTTTATTGGTTCACTTTCAAGGTGTTTCGATATAGAGAAGTTTTTCACTTCTCCTGATCAGGGGAAAGCATTATGCAATACAAAACACAGCAAAAATGAAGTACCAAAAGATGTAGGCAAAGAATAGGGTATTACTGTCTGAATTCCGTCTTTGGAAGTGTAACAAGTGGGTCTTGATAACAGTAACATGGTGTTACAGAGCTTGCACTTAAAAAATGAGTATATGAGAAAATAACTTTTCTGTATTTAGTTTCATTCTTAGACATTACAGGCTGAACATTACATATTTTGTAATAACTGCTATTATTTTGAGCTTCTGCATTACTTCTCAGTCCTATTACTTTTTTTAATAAAATAAGAAAAAGAACAATAGAAGGCTTTCAGTATGTTTTCTTTCAGGATGTTTTGCTTGATGCCCACAGTGAAAAGGAGAGGGCATTGTATTTATGGGAAGTATAGGAGAGGCAAATTTTCCAAAAATACAATCATGGCTTTACAGCCAAATTTACATTTCTTATTACTTCTTTTCAAATGAGATTAGGTAAAAGTAACATTCACATAACATATTAGAGGAGGGTTTTGTATATATAGTAGAGGTAGGGAAATCTGGTTCTGTATTTTTTAAAAGCAGTCTCACTTGCCATAAAGGGTTTGTTACTGTGTTACCAGCATAGCTGAACTGATACATCCATCAGTTATGACAGATCAAATTCAGGAAATGGGCACTAAAATCAGTAGAGTATTCATGGGGTTTCCATACAATTTTTGGTCTGCATAAATAAAAGTAATAATTACAAATATAAAAACTTTGTTTTAATCTGCCTGGCAGCATAAAATAATATTTTTATTAATTACTGTTATACATTGCAGATTTTATCAGTTCCTTCCATTTCACTCTTTTTACACATACAAGGGCAAAACCTGCCTATGTAACAGTTACAGCACTTCAAATTTAATTCCCTGCAATAAAAATGCTTAAAAGAGTGTATTTTCCTCATATCTGGAAATTAAAAAAAAAAAAAAAATCCACTTCAAAAATGCTAGAAAAATCAAACCCATAAGGTGAGGTTTGCTAGCAAAGTACTCTGCAATATACCATGCACATAGATTGTGCCTACATCTGCAAATTGAAAGCATGTCAATTAAATTAGTTTTTTGCTTGTTTTGGTATTGTCTCATTTCATTCATTTATAAATGAAATAATTAAACATTTTACCATGAAAAAATGGGAAAGGGGGAATAAAATCTTCGAAATCTAAATTTTTTATGAAAATTATTCATCTCAAAAAAAATTCAAGTGAGCAAACTGAACAAAAGCCTTCTGAAATGACAGCTCTTACCTACCTTGTCTTTCTTATCTTGTCTGGCATATGGAAAACACGGAATTACAGCAGTCACTCTGGAAGATGATGCAATCTTGCAAGCATTGATCATGATGAGTAGTTCCATTAAGTTGTCATTTATTTCTCCACAGCCACTCTGGATAATATACACATCTTCCCCTCTCACACTTTCACCGATCTCTACACTGAAAGAGCAGGATATGATAATTTCAACATAAGCATTACTAAAGAGTAAAAAAAAAAAAAAATNTTTAGATAATTGCCTTCTTGACACAGTCTGTTTCAATATAAGCCAGTCTAAAATTTACTTCACTCTAAATAAGATCTTCATAAAGTCAGCATCAACATGTAATTACAAAAAACTACTACCTGCATTAAAATACCTCCCTAAAAAGGGCAATTCTATTTCTATAATTATGATGTTACTATATTTAGCAAACTGCAGTATTTTAGAAGTGGTAAATATCAAACTAGACCCCAAACCCAAATGTTTGGTTAAAATCTACACTATGATGTTCAAGTAGAGTATTTTTAAAAGAAAATCTTAGAGAAAAGCTAAGAGGGCTGCTCATCAACAGCTTATCATGACTAAACTCTCATGTTGTGTCAGTTGATCTATTCTCTCTAACTGTACTTAGATACTATCATAAGGAACCAAAGGCATGTATGAGTGTTTTTCTTCTTCCACAGATTTTAAGGCAGATTCTGGGATCAGTAACTGGTCACACCACCAAATTCAAAAATTAAATAGACCTTATAAACAAACAGGAAAAATAAAATTATTGAACGTGTATTCTTCCTCAATTCTAGATCCAAGCAAAAGAAATCTATTGCTGAACCACACTAGCTTTTCACTCCAAAACTTACATATAAGCACAGCAGAATAGCCTTCAATTTTCACTTAAACCATGCACAGTGTACTAGAAACAGGCTTCCTAAATACTGAGGTGATGAGATCCCTTAAACCCATGCACTACTAAGTTAGTCTTTTCTAGCTGGAAACCAATCAAATGTCCCAGATGTGGGTAGAATAATTTCTTTGATGAGTCCTTCAATGTTGAGGCTTGTTCTTGTCAAACACACTCCTAACAACTTTCGTTTATCAGCTTTCAGGGTGCTGTGAAAGACTTACTATCTTTCTGCAGAAAGGAATTTACTGCTTTAAAACATCTTAATGATAAGCAAACACTTGATTTATCAGCATCAATACAGTTAAGTCTGTATTCTCAGCTCTTCTATTAGACTCCTCTGTAGTCCCAAAGAAGCTATATTAAGATCCTGTCTTAGTTTTTCGCCTTGATTGAATATTTTTTTCCCCAAGAATGCTATTAGCAGGATTTCTTGAGGGCAAAAGAAAGCAAACCATCTAGCAAACACCAGGTCTCTGGAAGGACAGAGCTGGTGAGGGGCAGTGTCATCTGCAGGTATGTCAGGAAACCTTTCAGAGGCTTTCATGGCAAAAAGACACAATTTTTCAGTCATAGAACTTTTTCCTGTCCAAGATTTTGATCAATGGAATAGGGTCATTCAGAGAAAACTGTTTTCATCACAATATTTTCTTATTTTGTTTTCCTTTTTGGAGCTGAAAAAGTTTTGGTCAACATAACTAAGGGCAGCAAGATACTAAGTATTACATAATTAGCAAAACTGGCCAAGCTTAAGTTGAAGCCCTACTGAATAGAAACCCAGCTCCAAGTAAAGCATGCACCCACTAGATCGATGTAACCTCAATCATTGTCACAACTTCATGGATGTTATAAGAGCTCTAAAAAAATAATACTTGCCACTTGACTCAGCATTTACACAGACCTGCTTTATAACAAGTGTTGTCAAATACCACACCTTTGGAATACATGCAAAGAAAAATTATTTTACTACTTGGGAAAAAAAGAACAGCTAGGTTAACAGACACATTATGTATTAGGAAAAAATAACTGGCTGAATGACAAAAGTACATGATCTTAATGTTTATTATGTACTGAAAGAACACTGAATTATAACACTCAGAGTTGTTTTGTTCCTTTAAAAACAGTAATTACTATGCATACTACTGAAAAAGGTTACAGAAGGTTGAGGAATATACAATGAGATAAATATAAGCCTGGTTAATACAATGGACCTTAAGTGATGCTTTTTCCATTGTTACTAATCACATTTTTTTCAATGACCTTCTGCTAGCAGTAACTTTTTCACCTTGTAAACAAATTAAAAAAACAACATGCTGCTTCTTTCTCACTTGGTGCATTTGAACAAAGTTTATTTATGCTTTTTAAGGCTAGAACAATATACTTACCTGTCACACAGAAATCTGAGTAGTCACATTTTCCAGTCAACTAGAGAAAGCTGTACAGCAGATGAGTGTCTCTTATTACCTACCTTCTCAAAGATTGGCATCAAGAGGTATTGTATAGACTCAACCAAGGGATACTCACACAGCTGCCTATTTTTACCTTCACCAAGTCAGAGAGTAAAAGATAACCAGTCATTATGTTGCAAGTATTCCATCAGATATAACCTGTACTAACCACATTGGTGGGGTTTTGGGTGGTGAATTTTCGGTTTGGGGTTTTTTTGTCAGGTTTTTTGGCTTTGTTTTTTTTAGGGGGAAGGGTGGTGGGAAATCACAGTTTGGATTTGTTTGTTGTTTGTTCTGGGGTGGAGTGTTGCCCGCTCTTTCTCCATTTTTTTTACATATTCAGGCAACTAATAAGAGACTATAAACTATAGAATCAGGTTTCTTAAGTATTGTATCTCAAACGTCTATTAGACAACACTAAGCTAACACTAGTCAAACTTTGCAATAGATCTCTTGTTAACATTACAACTAAATTTCCCCATCTATATCATGACCTGGTTGTGGTCATTAACTGTTTGGGAGGTTATTTAAACAATTTCACATAGTGAGAACACAGAGGAAGGACACAAGATTACAAGCTCTGTTTGGTTTTTGCAATTTAATCAAATTTGGCTATTTGGTAACAGTTTAAATAAATGTCTCCTTCAAGAAAAGTCAACAGAACCTGTACATTAAAAGCCCTGACACCAAACAACTGTGTTTAAAAGTGAAATTTGCAAAAACTCAATAGCCCACAAAAGTAATTAACTGAGACAGTTGCTTGGCATCCACAAGCATGCGGCTCTAGGTGGGAACAATATACATATGACAGTACATGAAAAACAAGTTTAAGTGTTGGTATCTTCCTTCAACTTGGAAAGGCTAATTTGAGAGTTCAATTTAGTAAGTAGACACTTGGATAGACTAATAACCATGAATTAAGGATAAGGCTCAAAATCCAATTGGGTTACAAACGTATTTCGATAGCTGAAGCATCTATTAAGCAAAGTCAGAATCAGGAGTAAGAGTAGACTGAGCTCCTTCTGAGCTAGATTTATAGTGTACTCCCAACACAAGTCAGTGACAGAAATTTTTAATTTTACATCCCAACTAGCAAACAAACAGTTTTGAGGACATAGGGGAATAAGTACACAGAGCCAGTCTAGGATGGCAAATAATGTAAACCTCTAACTAGGATCCTATTCAAATCAGGCACTTAAAAGGGTTCTATATACCTTTTTAAAAAATTACATGCTTACAAGAAGTAAGATTTCCCTTGTAACTTAAGAACCAATGAAGCAGATGTGTACTTCAGGCTCTTTTAGTATCCATAGAACAGGCTAAAATTTAAGGTCTATAGTCTTGATACAGTGTGCAAAAAGAATATCTCGAGTGATCAAAAAAAAATCCACATGCTGAGCTTGCAATTCATTGAAACCCATCCAATGGCAAGCACTCAGCAGTGGGGTGTGTTTGACCTCTTACCTCTGGGAACGCATTTTGCAGAGTAAAATCTTTTAATGCAAGACTTCCAACTCAGTGGGTAAATATTTCAACTGATGTGATGTTACATAACAAAGCGGGTACCAGCAAAGCTCAAAACAACAAAGAAACAATAAAAATGCCAGAGGCAGCTTTAAGTTCATACAGAATCCCTATCTCCTGGCACACATGCTCTCCCCTCAGCTCTAGGGTCTTCCACTTTGATTAAAAGCTCCAAGACAAACCCCCCACTAGATCTCCATTAGCAACTGTGCAATCCTAACGTTAAGCACCAGAAAACGGGAAATACCTTCTAATCCTCCACTCTGGCACACAGTCTACCCCTGCCAAGAGGAAAATACCTTTCCCTGAGCTAGCTCTAGGTTTAGCCACATGCAGTCCAAAAGGAAACCTCAGAAATTTGGAAACAAAGGTCTAACAAGCCTGAAAACACGCAAAAAGTCTTCAAAGGTTGAGTACCAAACTCTGCAGCTAAGGACATGCAGGTTTGTCAGCCATTATTCATGCCAATCTTTTTTTTTTTTTAATTTCAAGCTTTTGGCATCTACACAAAGATAAATAAAGATATAGATAATATAATAAATATATCTTTGTGATAGTATCTTTATTACAAAGATAAAAGTGATAAAAGTGCACAGTATATGGAAAGGTCAATACAGTGGAAGTGACAAAACAAAATTATTGAACGATTTGGGCCCTTTTCTGATCCACAGCAATGAACAATGCAATAAATTACCATATTTGCTACATTCTTAATTACCTTTATAAACAAAACACTGTGCTGATGTTTCTTAAACCATGACAAACACACAAAATATGAAGTCTAGAAAAAAAATGTATTTTATTCAACCAAGCTAAAAAATCTCTTTCTCCAGCCTCACCTTGCCCATGACAATGTGAGTGGAGAGAGGGAAACAGGTGCCTCCATTGACACAGGCAGACCACAAGCACCCCAGCTGCAAATCACCTGCCCTAGCATTGTGAAGGGACACTCCACATCTCAGCATGTCCCCTAATCCCTACTGCCTTCAGCAGATGTAACATCAGTAACATCAGTTTATGACCTGACCCTGCTCATTCCACAGCTAGGCATCTGGAAACACCATAACCATCTAGTCCAGTGAGGGTGATACAGCTCCTGGCCTCCACATCAGCTGAATTCAAGCCAGGTTACACAAGACGTAGTGAGGTCATGTCTCATCTGAGACAACTGTAGTAGAAGAATTGAAAGATGCTGAAAGGGAGATAAGATGGAAATTTTACAGCCAGGTGCTGAGTTGTGCATTCCTGATATACAAGTTTCCATGTTTGCTCTTGATTCTTTCAGTTCTTTACTTTATAGAACAAATGGTTTCATTACTGCACTTTGTGTGAAACAGGGTCTAAAACCCACTCTTGCATGAATTTGCCAAGGAAACATCAGCTACGTTTTCCTGGCTTCGAAGATTAAATTTCAGACCAATATACCTGTTTTCTTTATTTAGTTACAAAAAAAATGAACTTCATATCAACAGCGCAGTTTTTCCCAAACAACAGGCAATGATCCTTGGTAGTGAGCCCATATTCCCCCCTGTAAAAGCTAAATGACATTCACTTCAAATGGATGTTTCTGAAACAATCTAACTTCAGCAGCTAAATAAGGCTGTGGGTAGGAAGCCTTTGAATCCGCATGGGCCGGGCAGGACATCAATTCCCTTTCTCTTGGATCAAGAAAACCTTCAAGAAGACTCACTTCAGACACATAATCTGACAGGAAGAAGCAAGGAAGATCACAGAAATGGGTGGGAGCAGTAACTTCTTCCACCAGGAGAGATGTGAATACAAGAATGCCATCAATGACTCTAGCTTCTCCATTTTGAAGAATAACAAGTATTTTAAAGTCAGTGTTAAAATAAATAGTCTTGGAGTACCATATCTTGTAAGAACATATATTTATTTATAAAGTGATACATTCAGTGTTGGGGTTTTTTTACATCAGTTGAGTCACCAGAAATATCTGCACTGGGATTTAATTGTCTATCAGCTATAATGAAATGACATCTTGGTATTTGGAGACAATTTTGTGAAAAACTTCAGTGTGTATGCATTTGTTACGCCTGTCAAACAGAGTTTCACAATGCTGAACCTGCAACAGCCACCCCTGTTTAAGGACTTCCATTCCTTTCTTCTTCCTCCAGCCTGCAAAACTCTGCTGATGACAGTTGCTTGTGGAGTTTGAAGAAGATAAGGGCTGCAGTGGGGGCTTAGTCAGTTTATCATTTTGCCAAATAAATAAGAAGGTGGCGCCACCCAAGCTCCCACCATGACACTGTGGCCGGCACTTAACTGACAAAAAACCCTGAATACTAAATAGAGTTATCTTCCACAACCAGATATTCTTGAGGAGCATTCTTGCTGCATTTGCTAGGGTTGCTTGACTTCAATAGCCAGCTGAAGAAAGAATTTTCATACAGTTTAGAGGGAAGGAAGGAAATTAACGGGACAGTGATTGAGTCTACAAGAAATTTCCCTCACTTCCTCTGTCGCCGACATTACATTTATCATTTATAGACCTGAAATGATACTGAATACCTAAATCAAAAGATAACTGTGACATCACTAGACAGACCAGTCTCAGCACAAATTTAAAAGGGAAACCTTTCCCATTTTAAATGTTCTGGAGTTCTGCCTGTTTAGCCACAGTGCTTGTCAGTCATGGTCCAATCCCTGACCAACCTCAGTATTAGTTTCTCAAATACACTTAGATCTGCTACAGATGGGGACTGAAACCTAAAGCCTGTTTGAGTTGAGATATAAAGCAAAATATTTAATGACTTTTCCCTCCACTCCATTCTGCAAGCCAGACTAACTGCAGTTCTCAAGTAGAGGGCTTTCTGCCAGAATCCTTTGACAAGGATTTAAGTCTGAGGCTGCACACAGTTATCGATTTATGCATCATTTATACTTAAGAGAATGCAACAAACAGCAAAACAGAGTTTTTAACAAAAGATAAATCTTCTCTGCAACTTGCTAACTTAACAGAACTGACAAAGCAAGCATTTGTTGACCCTCAGGCCCAGGCTTATCTGTTTGCATACGGGTTTGCCGAGTGCCACTGGGAAGGTTTAAGGTCCTTTGAGCTTTTTAACCATCAGGTTCTAGTATTCTGCAATACTGCAAGTGTATTTTGTAATGCCAGTACACTTGTTTGCAAAGTTAAAAATGAGGGGGAGGGAAGACTATGCTGGAATCCCTTTATATAGGAAGAAGTACATTTTTTGCTTATAAACACATGATGAAATTTTACTGTATAGACAGATTGAAAATCCAGGTGCCTCAGGAAAGGACCACTGGAGCATAAATATCAACTTTACCTGTAGTTTAATTTCAAATACATTGTTGAAGAATTTTCTCACTACTGTTGCTGATTTTTAAAAAGAACATTGGTCTAGAAAACTAGGAAGTCAACATCTTGAAATAAGTTGCTAAGAATATTGAAAGAATTACCCACTTAAAACATTATAGTGCATACCACTTTACTTGTTGAAGGGGAGACAAGAACTTCACATTAGAATCTCAAAGATTAAAAGTTGTAAAAAAAAAAAAAAAAGAAGCCAAAAACCAAAACAAAACACAAAGATTTAGTATATTAAGGCATTTTAGTTCAGGGAATAAAAAGATAATGTTAGCAGTGTTGCAACAGAAGCAACCAGAAAAAATATTTCTATTAAATACATTCCTCATAACTGTACCACGCTGCCTTCTCACTTGCCTAAGAAAATAAACTGGCACTCCTAGATTAGCCAAACCACTGACATGCTACAGTCACCACTACGTTCCTTTTTAATGGCAGAGGCAAATATTCCACACCTGAAAAAATAGGTTGAATGACAAATTAAAGATTATTGCATTCTGAAGCAGAGAGTTTAATTAATTTACATAATAAATATGCAAACTTCAGAGATAAATTTCTACCTTAGATGAAATCTAGCTCAGTTTTGTGCTGCCATTTGCTATGTTTTAAGCAAAAATTAAGTGTTTATGGAGAACAAATATTAAAAAAAGAATTAGACAAGTTAGCAAGAAATTCATGCAACCAAATACACAAATTAAGTTTTATCATGCAGAAAAGAGATCAAAGAGCAATAAAGTGAGTATGAGGCTGGAAAGACTTGAGAGAAGATTTAAGCTTTCATTTAATCAGGAATGAATAGAAGAGTTAGAGTGTGCAAACACATTAGGTTGCATAAACACCAATGGAAGAGGGTTTATAGTAATGCCAGTGAGCATAACTAGAACAAGAGCAATTAAACTGAGAATGTAAAAATATAGACAGAAGAGAAAGACAAGCTTTGTGAGAGCAACTTCAGAATACATCATGTTAATCTGTCAAAGGAAGCAATGGCAACACGCTTTTTCAGAAGTTTCAGAACAAGAACAGATAAAAATAAACATACAAGAACCTCAGCAACTATCCAGCTACTTAGAATCAGGAACTTGTGTTTCAGAAATCAGCTGTCAGCCTAAACTCAACACACCTATACAGTCTTACCAGCTCATGGGATGAACATACCACTTTCACTTCTATTTAAAGTCCTTCATTAAAATTGAGCAAATTAAATAGGGAGTCAGAAAGCTAAGATGACAAACTAGTAAAGAGAGGTAATACTGGTAAAAAAAGTACTCGCAAGCACATTTTCAGAGAGTCTAGTTGAGCAAACTGTCCTGATGGTTTCACACAGGATTTTTTTGCACTGTTACCAGAGTCACAGATTTCTGAGTTTGGCTGGCCAGAAGCCTGGTATGACTGCACTTTCCCGAGGAAGCCAAGGCCATCACAACAAGTGTGTCACGCTCGTGCATGATCATCCATCTTGGGCCACAGAGAACCCTCCAAGAGCTGTAATTTGTCCACCACGCTCACGACTGGTTGCTGATGCACAATGAAGACAAGCTACGACAAATCCTCCAACTGTGATTTGACCTGAGCCCTTTTTTACATGTCTATCTATCATCACCATCCTGTCACTACAAAACGACACAACATACTGCAGTTCATAAAAACAAGATGACTTTCTATATTTAGGTAGACAAAGCTGATCAACCGCATAGTTAACTATCAGCGAAACTGGCGTCGCGGACCGGCTGCCCGTTGCAAACAGCATCCTCACCCCGCAGGAGGGAGGGCAGTACCCTTTGGCCGGCCCGGGCCGTGCCAAACCGTGCCAACCCTGCTCCGGCGCAGGAGCATCGGCGGGAGCGCTCCCGAGCCGGGTCGGCACAAGGCAGCCGGGACGCCTCCGGTGCGGTGCTGGTGCTTCGCAGGCGGGAACGGAGAGTGGGACAACCAAGAAGGAGCGCAGGACACACCGGACAACGCCGCGTCCCCGCAGCTGCCACCCATACGCGGGTCCCGCACCAGCTCAGCCGAACGGGCGCCCTGGCAAGACCTGCTGCCGGGCTAGGGGTGACATCGGTCGGTGACACCGGATTGGGACCCGCGTCCGTTTCGGGAGTGACACCGGCGGTGACACCGGACTAGGACCCGCGTCCACCTCGGGGGTGACTCCGAGGGATGA
>VXBA01004271.1:1410705-1508723 GCA_013399895.1 Serilophus lunatus
GGCGCGCCCGTGACGCCGGCGAGGCGTGAGAGAGCGAAACGTCGCGAGGGGAGGTCGAGCACGCACCTGGTCTCTTGGTTGCTGAACTTCTTGGTGACCACCTTGCCCAGCTCCAGCCCGAGCCGGTCCGCCACCCGCTGGGACAGGTCGTGGTGGGAGCTGCCGCTGAAGAGCACGATGTTCGGCATGGCGGGGNTCCTCCGCCGCCTCCTCCACGTCCCCAGCCCCGAGCCCGGGTGTCCCCTCAGCTGCCGTCCTGCCTCCGGAGCAGCGTTCGCCTGGGCTGTGCCTCAGGTGGGCAGAGCTCTGCTTGCCCTTCTCGCCCGCACTTGGAGAGAAGGACGACCGGGGCTTGGCAGTCTATGGGGGTATGTGGTTCAGGTGACACTGTCACCTAAAAAAGTAATTGCCGAATACAGCTATAGCTAGGTACGTGTTTGGTTAGATCGGTATCTAACCAGTTTTACTTACCAGAGCTGTCCTTAAATAACCCGGCCCGGTGTTATATATACACTGTTCAGTTTCCATGAACATGGTTTTGTTGATTGTTGCTTAGAAATAGGCTCACAAGCAAACTGCTGTCTGAAAACTGACAAAGTCAAAAAGGGCTTAGCTTTCAGGTAGAGCTGTTTTAGCTTGTATACATACAGATAAATAAATCGCATTGGATAAGTTATTTCAGAAAAAGCTCAATTTTCCTGCATTAAGCAAACATTTGCTTCAAGAAGCAGGGTCTTGACACATATATTAATAATGTTAATTATATTAATATATATTTGTATTATAGCTAAATTATATAAAAATATAAACTATACATATTTGTTTATATTATATATATTAACATATATTAATAATATTCTACCAGGAGGATAATCCATGACTAAATAAACACCAGTGTTGCATAGCTCATTTCTACAGACAGTTTTAGAGCTGCTCAAAAAGTCCTAGCAAAGGAATTTTTCAACCAAACACTGAATTCCAGTAAGGAACCTTCTCAGTCTCTGGTGGTCCAGATACTTGTACAAATCCTAGACATTTCTTGCCAAGTATTGCATCATTGCAGAGGCAATATAAATGGGGGATGCAGCTTATGGACAAGAATGGGAAAAATAAGTATTGTGACTTACCATAGTATAATTCCAGTATCTATTCTGGTGTTTGATACATTGCTAATACCTTGACACATTATGACTGTTTTGTGGCCCACTCACCATTTACCCTCTTTGTATTTTCTCTTTATGCAATTAAAAAGAAATGTGTCAGCACTGTAGGCTCATAAAAGCATCTCGAAGTCAAACCTGTGATTCTTCCAGTTCATTCATCTTCTTCAATAACTAATTTTTAGGCTACATTTTATTCTAATTTACTTGTAACTCCAAATTTTGTCTGCTGTCCTGATTTTGTTGTTTGTTTTGGGGTTTTTTTAATATTGGTTACTCTAAAATCTTTAGCTTCTGTGACAGGACATCTCAGCTTCCATTATGACTGCAGTTTTCAAATCTCTGAAAAAGCAAATTTGCTGATATGACCTCAGGATTATCAGAACAAAAAGCATTGCTAGACAGAAAAGGGCAATTTAACTTCCAAGTAATGTAATAAAGGAAAACTATACTTCATTGTTGACTCAAAACAACACCAGAACTTCTGAAATGCTCTGCAAAATAAGAAAAGAAAAAACCAATTTGGTCTGCAAAGCAAGTTTGGCAGTACATGTTTGGCAGTACTGAACCTTACAATGAATTTAATGATTGTCTTGATTGCCTCTCTAGTTTTTTTCCTAAGGTACCCAGTTAAAATTTTTGTCCTCACATTTAGTATAGATTCCTTTATTTGCTGGCTTAGCGGGATACCCAGACAATTCTTTTCAGTCTGCTAAGACTTTTGTGCCCAACAGCTAATTAGTGTTTATTCAGCTACAACACAGAAACTGCTGTCATTAAAACTAGTTGTAGAGGCTGCCATACAAAAGAAATAATGCTGATTGACATGCTGAATATCTTTCCTATGGTTGTGGTAAACTAAAATAGTGGACCAGAATTCAAAGTTAGTGTCATCCCCACTTGAAGCTTTGTACTTATCTAGAGGACAATAAAATAAAATATCACTCTTTTGATTAAATGAGAACAATAAGGCAGCTACCTGCCTGACAGCAGAAGGTAAAATTTTCAACAAGAACTTACTTTCTTCCTTTTATCATCACATTGTGATTAGAAAGCATCTTGCCTGATATGGGACATAATCATCAGCAAAACAAGAAAATGCTGCTTTCTGGTAACAAGCTGTCAGTAAGTATTGGTCAGTTTAGCCAGGACAAACACTGAAACAACTACGAGTCAGCTGGACCTGAGAAAGCATATGTAATTCTGCTCCTGCAACAGAATCAATTCAAACAAATATATGAGAGCCAAGAAAAAATAAGAGACTTTTAAATACCAGAAGCAGAACTCAGACTACTGTGAAACTCTGATTTACATAAAACTGAAAAATTTCCATGCATTTTGGTTTCTTTGCAGTGCAGTTTTGAAAATCTTACCATACAGCTCACTTTGTGATTCTCTTTCCAGTTCCCATACTAAAACTTTTTATACCCTGAAAAAATGTCGAAAAAACTCAGGGCTTTTGTAGTTTTTGTGTCACACTGACTTCTGTCTGGGTTTTATGTTTGTTTGGGTTTTTTCTTTCCAATTACAAAATATCTTTATGGGAGAAAATATCTGTTGGAGAAAAAACCCCAGCCTTTTAGAAGTACTGAAATAATCCCTGTTGGATCTCTGGAAATACAATCAGAAAATCAAGCTATTTAATTCCTTCTTTTCACAGTCACAATTGGTAAGTCTGTTGGCCAATTTCTGCCCTCAGTTACATCATTTAATTATCAAATATTAGCAAATGATGGCTCTGATCTCAAAAGAGTTGATCATGAAAAATCTGAGATTTAAAACAAACAGTTGCAGGCTATTTTTGTTATGCGTATTTTTAACTGTTGGTGTACATTTGAGTCGTGATTTCAAGATTTTCTCAGAATTTCCCTTAAAAAAAAAAAAAAGGCTAATATTTGCCTCTAATCATTTGTCTCTAAGGGCTTTGGCCTGAAGAATAAACAGCAAATATTAGAGGCCTTGATATGGAATAGCAGCAGCTGACAGCATTACAGTCACATCTGTCCAAACATATTATCTCTGCATTTTGAGACCTGTGATTCTATTGTTTTCAAATGCTGATCTGGTTCTTCCAAAGCTTGTTCTATCCTGCAAGTATAAAAACATAAAAAGTTGTTAAATGAATAATCCTACTAAGAACGCATAAAAATTTGTCATAACTGCCTATAGTTGTTCATACCACTCAGTAACTTAGCATTTTCTTCATGATCTTGGCAATCCACAGCTTCCAAATTCCCTTCAATGTTCTCAACTTCTACATAGCTCCAGTAATCTCCCTCCTAGCTGTCTTCCAAATCCCCATTGCTTTCCTGCTTTGCTCTATGGCTTCCAATGATCGTTTCTAATGTTACCTCTGGATATTTTCTGAATACTGAATATTTCAGCTGCTGCTCTATTTCATATCCACAGTTCTATGATGTACGGTTCAGCTGCTATTGAAGTCTCTTTGATCACTTAGATCCACTTTTCTTTGTCAGCTGATAAAACTCTTACTGTCTCACCTACTTTATTCTGTAAAAGAGCTTATTGCCCTTCTTTCATTTCTTCTGAAGGAAGATGTTAAGCCAAACACCTTTCATAAATTTCTTCTAATGTGCATCATAACACACCTTTCTTGGCTCTAATCATCATCTAATAAGTGCATCTTATACAATGAATGGTCAATGGAGAGAAAAACCCCGAATTTTTAAACTGCAAGTTATGCAAATTTAACTGTTCACTGCATGCTTTGTTATGTGGACGTTTTCATGTCAGTGGTCTAGACTGTTCTTAGTCCCCTACTTACCTACACAGTGATGTTCTCTGCTTCTCTAACAGATTTTCTCTTAAACTGCCTTGAACTGAGAAACAGAAAAAATGCCTTTTGGTGCTGAGAAACCCAGAAAACTCATCAATATTTTTCCAGTCTGTTCTTTGGTGGCTGTGTTTCAACTGCAGTTAAGTAGTCATTTCATTATTCTTGTAGCTAGGACAAGTTACAAAACTTATGTACATATTTCATCTCATAATGCTGCAATTTTCCCAGACATCTTACAAGTATCTTTGAGGATTCTTATCTCTAAAAAGGTACTATCTGGGATCTGGAGTTTGTCCTGAGCATAAATTTTCTGCTACATGACTGTAGCTAAAATTGTCAACTGAAAATGTTTTTGTAGGTAGTGCTGTTGTTTTGTCTTAGCAGTTTAAACTGGGATCCTTCCATTTGGGTTTCCCAGTGAATCATGAAATATTTTAATTTTTTCAGGAAGATTTAGTTTATACTACTAGATAATTTTTCAACTTTTTCAGTGAAAACAACTATATGCTATTTAAATTCCTTTATTTTTTTCCAAGTGTTTACTTCCAGTTTCTGTAATACCTCTTTCTTTAATAGCTTTTCTCAGTTTTTTTTCCTTTCTACCATGATTTTGCCCACTTGAACTCCAAAGGAACAGTAGCTTATAATCTTCATCCATGAGTACTGCTTCTCAACCTGGTACCAAGGCTTTTACCTCTGATTCCCCCAGTTAGACAACTGCCAGTGTTTAACATCTTCTGTGTTACCATATACCTGAGTAAATAAAGGCAAGACAGCAGACTAACCTTGGAATTCTAAAAGCTCTAAAGATTGCATTATTGGAGAAAGAAGCATATCAGTGCCAAGGGAAGGTATAGAGCAGATCTTTATAATTCAGGTATCAGAGGCAAAAGACCAAGAGTCTCCAGAAGACTGTTTTCTACCCCTTTAAATATAGCCTAGTTCAAGATAAAAGATCAAAGATTTCTGTTTCTTTTGTAAGATGAAAGCTTGTGTATTCTGCTTCAGGCTAATTTAGGAAATTTTATATTGTCTTTTATGCATCTTGATTCTAAGTAGGGGCAGCCATAGGGCTCCAGCTTAGCCTCCAAGCCTGTCTGCTTATTCTTTAATTTCTACTAGATGAACATATCACCATGCTGTGTCTCAGTTCTGTCAAATCATACTTTCCAAAAGAAAACCTTCTGCATGGGTATTTTTGACTGGAAAAAGATAAGGAAAGAGAAGAAAACAAGAGAAGAAAGGAGATCACATTGTGAGACTGCAGTCTTTCACATCATTCTTGCACAACCACAGGCACTTGTTTCTGACTCTAGTCAGAGGCAGAATGTCAGGTGTTTCTCTCTCAGATTTAGTCTGACCCAGTACAGCCTTTCTGATGTAATGTTTCTGTGATCTGACAGCATACAAATTCAGAGTGCCATGTAAAACTGAAAAAAAAAAAAGTCTCCCTGAAAGCAGACAGCCCCCAGTCTATTTTCAGAGGAGCAGGGTAGATTGTTGTGATGTCTGTGATGCTCATTCTACTAACATTACTGCACCCCTTCTATTTCAAAAGCAAGATCATGTATTCAGAATACAGAGACTTTCCATCAATTTTGGGCAAAACCTGCCTGGAGAAATTTCTAGGAATTTTCTTGTGGTTCCTCTGGCTGTGGTTATGCAGTGAGACCCAAGAAGACTTGCTTGCTTCCACATTTGAGTAAATATCCCATGTCAGGACAAGATCTGCAAGTGGACAATTATCTGTCAACTACCTCTTCACAGCAAAAAACAAGCACACCAAAAGGGAGAGATCTGAAGTACACTCTAGAAACAAAATAGGACTGAAAAAGAGCCATCTATTACTGAGTAAAACCTTCCCTTTCCCTTCATGTTCCCACAGTATGATTGCTATTAAATGCTGCTAGTTGTTTTAGAAATTGGCATAGAAATTTCATATAAACCAGACAAAAAAGAATATTAACAAAGTAGAACTGAATTGGCTGAATGTGAAATTAAGTATCCCTATAACATTGCTACAAACACTAACAAAACTTGTAGATACACCAAATTCAAATCAAGTGATTTTATTTGATATTCGAAAAAGTGCCCAACTCAAGATTGTTTAAAGCTTTTTAAAATATTTGGAGGATAAAAAACCCACAGAAAATTAAACTAAGGATTTGGTGAAGAGTGGAAAAATATTCTGAAGAATGTTGAATCAACTCCAATGTAGTGGAACATTTTTTAAAAAATAGTAGAAAGGTTCCCAGTAATTTTGTTTCAACCTAATGGCAAAATAATAATAGATTTTATAAGTACTACACAAGTTTGTTTTCTGATCTTGTCTTGTATCCTGACTTCAAATTAGTCACAAGGTTGTGCCCTAATATTCTATAAAGCATATCAGTGAATAAAATTACTCATAAATAATGAAGCATCCATTGAGGAGCTTTATGATTTGGGTGAAATGTAAAGCTTCCTATGTGTATATACTTGTTGCCTTGAGTTTGATGACTATTTTCATCAAATTGTTTCCCAGGATTCTTCTATTTCTATCAAAAGAGGACCCTATTTTAGAATTTTCTTTGAAAGAGTTAAATCTTTTAAAAATCTTTAAATGTAATTTTTTCCCACTGCAAATTCAGTAAGCTTGTTTCCTTCTTTGTGCTCATCATTATAGTACTATCTCACAAAGGAAAAGGAAAATAAGGTACATATGTTTTTAAAAAGGAATAAATGAGAAACCTCAAGTTGCATTCTCCAAGTATTAAAAAGTAAAATATCACACTCTCCCTCTTTATCTATTTTGTTCCTGTATTTCTTTTGAATAGCTATATTTGGACTACCACACCATAAATTCTATCATTCTGTCCATGGACACAATCACATCACAGCTTTTGCCGCTGGATACTCCAGTGCTAACACAGTACTTAATGGTACATGGAGTCATCAAATGTGTTCGAAAGCTAAATCTATAGGGTACAACAATCTTATATACCAGTGAATGAAATACATGCAATAATTTTCATTTGCACTGAGTCAAAGTAGCGTGTAATTAGATAAAATCTCTTAGCTTCCAAATCAGTGTTGTGTGCAAACTGCCCGTTGGTAATGACCCCCAGAATGATAATGTGCTGAACTGCCTCAAGAAGTATTTGGGGAAAGCACTGACTGGAAGGGACAAGCTCACACCAGGACACAGTTTAACAGTTTGTTAGCATAAAGGATCATGCTCTAAAGGTCAGCAGTACTCAGGTATGCTGAAATCTCCTAGTATGCACAGAGTCATTCCAGAAAATTCTTCTGGCAATGATTTCTCCCTTGCCCTTCCTCCCCTGCAACTCCCCCTTTCCCAATGAAGCAGACTAGGAGCTGCTGGTGAAGTGGCAATTCTCAATTTGGTTTTCACTAGAAAGTGACTGAAAACTTAAAGGTGGGAAGCAAGCTTGGTGAAAGCGAATGAGAAGAGTTCATCACTGTAAGGAGAAAAAGGAGTTAAAGGATTAGAAGGGAAGTAAACCAAACTGTAACACATTCAAGGACCAGGCAGATGGAGTCTTCTGGAAACTTCATTTAGATGACAGAAGACTGCCAGGAGGGCAGCATTAACTAAAAAGGTCTATAAATGCAGAGAGAACAGCAAACCTCTCTGATACTAGACTGACAGCAAAGATAAGAAATGACTGTGGCTGTACCAAGAGTTTTAGAACAATATGAGAACTAAAGAGAAACCATGCAAGGAACACAGACATCTCTCCATAAGTATGAAGAAAACAATATAAGGGATTAATATAGGGGGATAAAATCAGAGGAGTTAAGGGACATAATAGAGGTTTAAAATAAATAATTAAAAAATCCAGCCAATCAAACAAGGAAAAAAAAGAAACCTGGCCATGAAAACTCTTGGAGTTAATTCTGCTCTTGGCAAATTGATTTACTTCTAGAAGTGCCTATGTCCAGTAACTCTCAAGGAAACCAAGAGCAAAAAAGCATTTCTGTTCAGTGTCAGGACTGACAGTTCATTTTCAGTGATTAAAATGGATTGCTTTATGCAGAAGGAGTGGAGTAGAAAACTGTAAACATTTCTAGAATGTGAAATCCTTTTGATGGTCCTTCCACAGTATCCTATAGCCAAAATAGTGACAATATTGGCTTGCTCATCAGGCTCCAAGGGTTGTGGTCAACTGTACAAAGTTCAACTGGCAGTTGGTAACCTGCTGCATGCCTGAGGGATCAATACTGAAGCTAATACTATTTAATTTATTTATTAACAACCTGGGCAGTGGAACAGAGGTGCACACTGAGGAAATTCATGCACAACACCAAAAGCGGTTGATATGCTGAAGGCATGGATATGCTGCTATTCAGAGAAACTTCAATAGGCTGTAGAATTGGGCCACAGGAATGTCCGGAAAATCTCAGCAAAGGTAAATGGCCTGAACCTGAAGAGCACTAAACCAAATACATACTGGGGTCAGACCAGCTACAACACAGCTTTACAGAAGAGGACTTGGGGTTCCTGGTAGACAATTCATTGAATATGAGCCAAGAATGTGCCTGGGCTGCATTAGCAAGAGTGTGGCCAGCAAGTGTTTCCCTCCTCTGCTCCCATGTTCTGGGATGCTATGCAAAGCTTTGGACTCCCCAGTACAAGAAAGACATAGCCACACTGGAATGCATCTGTCATGGAGCCACTGAGATGGTTAGAAGGACAGTGCACATGAAGGAGAAGGTGAGAGAACTGCGGTAGTTCAGCCTGAAGAAAAAACAGGAATATTGCTGCTGTCTCCAAACACCTACTAAGAGGTTATAGAGATGGTGGAGCCAGACTCTTTTCAAAGAGGAGAGGCAATGGATATAAGTAGGAACATGGGAAATTGTGGTTAGAGATAGGAAAACCTATTTCACCTTGGGGTGGTCTGACAGTGAAACAGGATGCCCAGGGAGGCTGTGAAATATTTTTCCTTGGAGATATTCAAAACTCAACCAGAACCTGAGCAACTCAGTCTAATTTGATCTACTTTGAAAAGGAGTCTGGACTTAAAAAGTCCCTTAAAATGCATATGATTCCATGATTACAAAAAAGTACTGATTGATTTTGAAAGCAGTCGAGAGTTGGAACTGCTAGATACCTCATAGGAGCCATCCCTTTCCTTTATCAGAAAATGTTTCCTCAGACAATTGTAGACTTGCTTGCAGTACAATTTTTTTTTCCAAATTTGAAGTAGATTTCACATTGAATCATGACATAAAAATAATTCCTTCAAGGTGGCAAAACATTCCTGTCCTGACTCCTCCTGACCTGTCAAAACAAAATGGAAACAAGAGTGAAACCATGACAAGTCTAACATGTCCAAGGAGGCAAAATTACCTTTGCCAGCAGCCTGAAATTTAGAGGTCTTGTCACCAGTTGAAAGAATTCTTCGTCTAAAACCATCTAGAAGAGTTTCCCTGCTTCAGAGAGAAGCCTTTTTGCCACTGTTTTACACTTCATTAGAAATCTGGAAGGGTCTCTGTGCTGAGGACTTAGAACTGAATCATTAATTTAGATTTTCTACTTAAAGAGTTAATGTTCTGCACAGAAGTACTTTATAAGTGACAGATGCTTCAGAATTTGAGAAATAACAAGCACATCTTAACATTAAACTGCAGTACTCCCAAGGCTACACTGTGGAGTGGGGGAGAATTCCTTAATATATATCTGTTTACTACAGGCTTGCCCAGATTAAAAAAAAAATCAGATACTGCTGTCTAGCAAACTATAAGCCATTACTAAGGGCAGAACAAAATTGCTGCTAGGGCTGGTCTGTTGTCTGGAGGCATAAAAATTTTGAATTTTATCCAATGCTGACAATCTACAAGAAGACAGATAAAAGGAATAACTTTCCAGACCTGAGTATAAATGCTTGTGTACAACAAAATTTCACTTCCTGCTATCAGGTCTTACACATTTTCAAAACCTACTTCTAATTGTTCTTTCTTTGTCCTGTTCTTAATGATCAGAACAAAAATGAACTATACATGGCTTTCTTCCATGTAAGGTGACTTCATTTTATGGGGAAAGAGGGGAGAGAAGGGTGTTTTGGGATGGTCCACATGTCTGCCCTGTTCTAAACCCGTGATTTTCCAGAATCCTTAAGGAGAGCGGAGGTCGGGCACATCTTCGAGCTTCTCCCTCACCTCTGTTCTCCCTGCCTCGGGACAGGGGCCAGGGGAACAGCTGCAGTAGAGCAATATGGAGCCCTTCCCCATCCTCACCACAGTTGCGGTGGGGGACCAAGAGCTCGGTGCCAGTGGTGTTTTCAGTATGTGTATTTTTGCCTGGGCTCCCTTAAGGTTGTTTTGTTTTCTCTGGTTGAGCCTTAGGCAAATAAACTTACCTGCTGTTAAATTCTGTTTAGTCTTTTTGTCATCCTTGTGTGCACGCCCCTAGTGAAAATAGTGGTTCAAACCACCACAAGGACAAGGCTACTGTCTTCTCATTTTTTAGCAAAAAAGTTGTATATTATAGACATAACATAAGACACAGCCATCAGGATCTGAATTTTATTACTTTCTTCTGGAGTAGCTATGGGATTTCATTCAAAAGGTTACGTGATCTAGCTAAGCTCCTTCTATCTCTCACCCTCCTGGAAAGAAAATCAAATTGAACACTTTAATAAATGGACATGGACAGAACAATGCCATCATTAGGGAGAGGGTGGTGTGTTCTCATGAGAAGGAAACTCTGCCTGTTTTCTTTGAGTGTTTCAGGTGAGGCTGGTATGTGCCTTGCCTTTTATAGGAGGAATTGGTTTTGGCTTTTTGTAGATCCTGAGGAAGGGATGGAAGGTCACTATCACACAACTTTATAAATCTGCTGGCTGTTATTCAATTATTTTTTCCCTTGAAATACAGAATAATCCTTAGGATGCTGAAACAGAATTGTAGCTCTAAACAATATTACAGTATTTCTCCCAGTATCCTTAAAAGCTGGGGAAGATGATGCATGCCTTCCCTTCCTTCTTCTGTACAACCTATTAATGTTGTTTCCAGTCATCAGACCACTCAGCAAAAGGGTTCTGGGCAAAAAGTATGTGGGGACATTGCCACTTGTTCTACATCTGTAGAGATGAAGCATAGAGAGTCTAGGCATGAATGATGAGATGTGGGGGACGACCTGCTGAAGAAGGAAGATAACTTCTATTTCTACTTTTACCTTTTGCAATAAACATTCTAGTATTATTAAGTGAACATTCATAAGGCTTTCAGAAGCCTATAGAATACATAGGAACAAAATATTATTGCTTTTTGTTATTTTGTAGGTAGGCCTTATGGTCCTACCCAGAAAACTTAGATACAAAAATGTCAATTCAACTTTATTTAAATGTATTTATTAAAAATTTATTTATTTAAATTTTATTTTATTTTTATGTATATAATTCTACTACAGGCAGATTAGAATGTCCCAATTACTTTTTATCTCATTGTCATTCTATGATGCTCTGGCACTGTAGTTTGTAATACTGTAAAATAAGCATAATTTAGGATTCAGATGATAAAACTTTGGATCATCAGCAAGAGGACCCTTTTAGGCCCAGTTCAAACCTACTGACTCAAAGGTAATTTTAGATTCAAGCAGTACTCAGTTCACACCACATATAACAAAAAAAGAGTGATATTGAAGCAAATGTTATACATGAAACACAGTGCAGAGGCTGAGGAAGGAATGAAAACAAAAAGAAAATTACACTCTTGAAAGACATGAGGAGAAAAAGTGAACCAAAAATGGAAAAAGAAACACTGCTGAAATCTCCCTGCCTAAATTTCAAAAGAAAAAGATTATCTGCAATTCTCCACAATTACTTGCTTGAATCACAATGTAGCAGAATGACTACATGACTAAGCCTTTCAAACTTGCCTGTATTATTTATCATCTCTAGTCACTGGTATCCAGTAGTCAAATATCTATTTCTGGGAGCCTAAAGCAAAATTAGTCAGCAAGTTTATTTACTAACAAGCTAAAAATTAGCTTCTTTGTGGGTCAAATTCCAAGATAAGAAGAAAAAAATATGTAAATTTTACCTATCATTCCTAATTTTTTAAATGGACTCAGTGAGACACAGAGAATGCCCAGTGCTCCTCTGTGGGACCCAGGTCTCTCCTTGGAAGTAACATGTTGATAAAAGTGTAGCTTGATTCTCTCATGACTTCCCACATGTTTATTAATTTTGGATCTTACTAATTGCAACCAAGCTCTGAATACTAAATTAGGTTCTTCCCAGCTCTGTAATACTGCTTGTCAAGCCATCATTTTTGCCCTTAGCTACATCCAAAATGTTTTCAAATGACCCAACCAGCTTTATGAACACTCATAAAGTGAGAACACAGGTGCGTATTTATCTAGTATATTTTGCCCAAGGAACATATCCTATGGGACAGGATGGAAGAAAATTATGTGCAAACAGAACAAATTAATTTTGTAAATGGAATTATTAAATGTGGACAGAGGTGATATAATGGCCCATCCACTATGCTGGAGACTACAAGTATTCAGTATTAGCTAAAACAGCTGTCACAGGAGCAATGGCGGGACATCGAAAGTACATTTAAAATCACCAAAAACACAAGAAACAATAAATCTGAATTTCACTTCATGATGTCTCTGACCAGTGAACTACAAAATATAAAGGTAAGTCTGCTTTCTTCACAGTCAGTGGTACCTGTTTGTTTCTAAAGCTGAGCACTTTTCTTGGCAGAATTATTTAGAGAATTTGACCCTTAGCCATGAATTGTTTTAAGGTTTTACTACATTTTTGCAGATATTGAGTGTTATATATACTGATGCATGCTGCTGTTTGTTTTTACTGCTAGAGCAAAGAAAGCAGGTACAGTTACTTGAACTTCAAAATCAGAAAACAAGCCTTCACATATCCATAGAGAAATGTAATTCTTCTGATTGATTCTATTCCTCCAAGGAAAAAAGTAGGACGGGGTGGGGATGGATAGGGAGGAAGATGTAGTCTTTCTGTTTCTTTCTATGCTGTGGTGTTTTTGCTTGTTTGTTTGCTTGGTTGTTTTTTGGGGTTTTTTTGGTTTAGTTTTCTTAACGTCATTCTGATCGTAATTAGAGAAAAGGAAAAAACAAAGGCCCCAGAATCATAGAAAGGAGACAATGTGTCCTTTCAAAGGTCAGAATTAAATTATTTTCACAAACTATTATTTTTAAGAGTGCCATTTTATGATCATAAAAATTCAGCATAATGGAACTGACAGTTTCAAGAGACAAGCCAGTGAATGACATGGATTTACACCTAAAGTTCCTTTCTTGGCCCTGTATGGGGCCACCTACTGAATTGTGTGTACTTCCCAAGTTTGGAACACAGGACAGTCTCTCAGAGAATGCATGCTGAGATGGTTTTACATCATAACTCCTATCTGAGATGCTCTACTGATATATTGAATGCTCACCTACAGCTTCTATACCTGTACACATTTTATAGTAGATTGAAAACTTTAATGAAAATAACATGAATCACACAAACCAAACTAATTTCCCTCTAGGTGTTATCGGCAGTAATTCTTACTGATCTTTATTTTTTTTAATTATTACATTAACAGCACTACTAAAATGTTAGTAATTAATATTTTCCCATAATTCTGCAAAGAATAACTAGCAATTCACCAGCGCTACAGGCTTCTGTGATTTGGCTCTGTCTCACAGGCTTAATGGATGTGATTAAATTATTTTATGCAGAGTAAACATTTGCAGTGTTTCTCTTCTTGCTGCTGTCTCAACCTAAGCAAATAAATTGACTGCCAGCATCAGTCTCATGCTTCTCATGTGAAACCTATTGTGAACTTTCAAAGCCCAGTATTGTAAGAACGAACCTGATGTACTTCTAAATAAATTCTCAAATTATTTGCCTAACAGTTTTGAACAATTAAAGTTATGGCCCCAGTCATTTGTCTAAAACGTATTCTGTGGGAAATTAAATGCAATTAGGGAAGAAAAGAAGTCTTCCCCTTTTCTTTCCCAATGCTTAAAAAGTCTCTCCAGAATATTTTCCCTCACATCTATTTTTTTGTTTCTCTAACTACGCAAATAGTTTATCTTTCTTGGAATTTGGAGAGAATTTGCAGGAAATAAAATGACACCACTTATAGGTTGCACTTTTGTAATAAAAGGTTGGCTTGCTAAAATGAGGAAATCATTCAGCACAACTATATATTTAGCATTACTTTCCTTCACATGCATCTTATCTAGCATTGCCAAACCCCTGAAGAAATTTCTGTTTGAATGTGCATGCCCCTACTGAAAATTTCCTTCAAAGGATTATTAAAAGTCTTAAAATTCTTAAATCCTTAAAAGCTTTCTAATTTGATGTTTTTAAATTAATTGTTCAAGTGGCAAAATCAAGAATGGACACCAACAGTGTTCAAGGGTTTGGCTTCCTATCCTAGTACCTCAGATAACAAGCTTCTGCCATCTGCAAACACTCACTCCTGCTTGGAGAAAGCTGGACATCAGGTTGTTAAAGAACCTATTTCAGAACTAGCTCTAGGTTATGAAAGACGCACTTTTAGAGATTGGAATCGTCTCAGATCCAAATTTACCCAGAATATTTTGAACTAGTTCCATTAACTGCTTTCAGGTCAGATTGTGGTAAAAGGAACACTTTCATTGTTACAAAATATAAGCACTTTCTCAGAACTTTCAAGCAAAAATGCTTATACTTTGTAATTTGAAATTTCTTGCATAATTATTTGCCACACAATGCACTGCAAAATAATACATTTTTTTTTCTAAATCAGTTACTAAATTGAAATTTGAATTTCAAATGAGTTTATGAAAACCTTATAAACCAGGATCCTCTGCAGCTTTTCAAACCTAGGCTATGACAAAGCACACTCATTGCTGGACATATACTTAAATGCAGAGTGAGATTAAAGATGAAGTCCTGCATTTCTGTAGCTATTGAGTTTCCAAAGGCCCTGGGCTCTGTGATTTCTGCTTCTGTTGATGCTGTAAAAATAACATTGGTGAGATGGCAGTAACTTCCCTGCAGCTGCAGCAGATGGATATACTGAGGGTAAAGTTGTTCTTTTTGAGTATTTCCAAAGGCCAGTTGATTCTTACTCCCACATCTAAGACCTCATGAGAGAAAGGAGAAGAATGGTCCTGATGCTAATGATCTCTACCCTAAATCTCACTTCTTACAATGACCTTCTGTACATGGCCCCTTCTGTTAGGATATGAACAAACTTTCTTAGATAAAATGTACCTAATAGCCTAATCAGGCTAGCAACCAGACTGTATGGCAAAATCAAATCTTCCTTTCAGCAGGGTTATTTGTTTGAGGATATTTTGTTTTTTGTTGTTTTTTTTTTTAATTAATTCAGTTCCCAGTTGGTGACCTTCATCAGTTGCAAAATACAGATGGTAGCAGGAGTAACCAGGACAATTGCTTTTGCTAGCCAAGGGTTTCAACACTTCTGTATACAGTCTCTAGACTGTTCTCATTCAGGGTGGCCCTCAAAATCATGGGTCAGGGGAGCAGAAGAAACTGGGGACTTCTCCTAATTAGAGGGCATTAGGTGACTATTTTGATGACATCAGTGCTCCACAGTTTTCCTTGGCTACCTGGAAGTTTGCAAACAGGGTGCTGCTCTTGACCTAGAAAAGCATTTGTAGGCAGTTTTTATGACCACCCATGTCTTTCCTTTTGTAATACCAGACAGTATTAGCAAAGCTGTTTAGCTTCTACATGTAAAAAAAAGGATACTTTTTCTCCCTGGAACTCATGAAGCTGGAGATGTTCATACTGAATCAGGTTCAGTGGGCAAGATACTATCAAGGCTGAGAAGGAATGCTTCCATATTCATGCCAGCAGTGACTAGAGCAGGACAACACAATAGAATAAGACTCTGTCTTAGAGAGAGGAAAAGCTTTTGGTAGGGAATGGCTGGAAAGTCAAGAGTGCTTTTTTTTGGTCACAACTTTCACTAATAAAGACCTGTGATGAGCTGTTTATCACACCTAATGATGGATGCCGCTTCTGATTAAAGTATTAAAGAAAGGACTGGAGAGTACTTAGTGATTTTCTACTGAATTTGGCCTTATGATCTCATGCCAGGGTAGTTAAAAATAGAAGCTGAAATACTGCTAGAAAAATGAGAACTGAAAGAGGTGAGGCACTGAAATCAGAGGATTATATTGAGTTCTTGAAGTCAGTAAACTATTCAAGGGTTGCATTTATCAATGTTTTAATCTGCATAACTTCAGGACAACATGAAATATGTAAAAGAAGCCCAACATAAGGAATAAAATCTGTATAATGGCCTTTAACGACACTGAATTTTTTTAACACATGAATCCTGCTTTTCTGCTTTCTTTTCTTTGATTTTTTTTTTCTCACCTTTTAATGACATCCAATAAAGTTTCCGCTTTTAACTGTAGTATATTTTTTTCCTGTCTTCCTAGGAAATTCTGAAAATTCTCTAAAAGCTGAGCTCCATCCAAAGATTTCAAGATGTGCCTGTTCAGATAAAACTAGGCTATAAAGCAAAGAAATTCCTGCAGATGAGAAGCAAACTGCTATTACTGGTAGGATTCATCTCATCAACATCTTCACATTTACAAACTAGACTTTTATAATTGCCTCCTGGACTTCGTGCACAATTTCCATTTAGTGGCAGTGGTGAAAAAGACCATAGCCTTTCTTGGGCACGAATAATTCATTAGGACAAGAGAAATTCTGTTGCAGAATTGCCCATTGTTTATTTGTTGCCTATAAAGTAAGATGGAATGATTACTATTTTTCTGATAAATGCCACTCTGGGTGTGATGCAAAAAAACATAGTTGGAGTTCTCATTGAAAATAAAGAGATTCAACAACCGAATATCCTTGCCTTTCATTGTGACAAAAGATGTATCTATAAATTTAGAATGAGGCTCTTTTGGACCAGAAGAGGCAGTAGAATTAGTAACAAAATTAATAAGAAGAGTCAGTTCATCCCACATTTTTAAAGGCATATTCAGTTAAAATTATCTATACCAAATGTTTCTATTTTATTGTGACATTCAGAGGACAATATTAAATATTTGCTTTTCACTTCGTATCCATTTAGGCTGATACAAAACAGATGCTAAAATCTGTTTCTGAACAGTTATGGGCTTTGAGAAAGTTCAGATCTTCCTGTCACTCCCATAATTTGCATGCACAATATTATTTCTAGGATTTTCCTTAAGTGATTTCTGTGCTTTTTCTCTTGATTCTTGTAGCTCTTGGATGAAAGATAAATGCCACTTCTGATTTGCTTCTTTAACCTGAGAAGGTACTAAGATTAATTTGTCTTTCATACATTTGATAATAAATAGACAATAGCAATCAGAAGATAGTCTAATTAAACATCTGATTCACACTGTATTAGAGATGTAGCATTGCATTCTCTAGCAGCATTGGCCTCATTCAACAATGATTGATTCTGATGCCATCTTTAATGAATACATGGACTAAAAGATTAAGTCTTTCAGTCAAGCTCATCTGAGACTGAAAATAATTGAAAAGCTTAATGTGACAGACTGGGGACATAATTAATGTAAACAAACCACTAGAAGTACCATGCTGTGAATTTGGCTATCAAATTTTTATTGAGTGCTTGCACAGAAAAAACAGAAGCAAATATTCATTTCAAATTTAATTGGGATATATTCCAGAATGATGAGTTGTTCTCCCTCTTTGACTTTGTATATACTCAAGTTTGTGAATAAAGCCACAAAATATATCTAACAAGTGCAGATGCTGCTGCTTACAAGATAACCTGTTCAAACTGGAGCAGCATCTACTTTTCCTATGTAGCTTTAGATAGTATTGAATGATAAAAGACAATTGAAAGTGACACCACAATTTAACTTCAGATTTTTGAGTGTTTTAAGAATGTAATCTCTATGTTCTAATCTTCTATCACTAGATTTTTTTTACATAACTAAAACCAAAATAACCTTACTTTTCTTAGTTCCTGTATGCTTTTAGTTAAAAGTCATGTCATGATTTAAGTATCAAGCTTGAATATGTCAGAGATAAGATGTATTCTCCAGTCTGAGTGAATTTTCCTTTTATAATAAAAAGTCTGGACAAAACTAAATTTGCTTGGTTTTTTAATCTGTAACTATTTCTTTGCTATGCACTGTGGCTTATAGCATACTTCTACTGACCTGATAAGAGTTTTCTCTTTTGAGGTCAGAGAGTGATATTGAAGCAATCCATTAGGGTGAGCTGTATATAGAGAAAATAACAGTTTTCCCTTGTTATGAAAAAGGTAGGTTTAATTTCGGATGACAGCAGTGAAATATTTAAGTAAAGAATCAATATTTAAGTAAAGAATCTTTCATTCTTTGTTCCTATTTCCATTTAATTTCTTCTTTTGTTCAAAATAATAATGCAGAAAAGAGACAAACGTCTGTATTCAATATTTGATTTCCTTTTGATTACTGCTTTGACTTCTGGAAGACTTGAGGTAATATTAGAAATATTTCTAAACAATTTCACTGTTTCTTTTTTCTCCTCCAAACTGAAATCTAAAGATAGTACACTGACTAATAGAAAGCTATCTAGCTTTTACATTACTTGATCTAGCAGACAAAGGGAGAAAAAAAATAATTTAATACTTGAACACATGCCTTGCTTAAACACATGACTGTAAAAAGAGTTTTATTTTTCTTGTGCAGGTATTTATTGAATAAGGGAATTAAAAACAAGAGTTTGGCTATGAAAATCAAATAAAAGATTCAGTATATCTATAAAATAGCTTGATTTCTCCTGGTGAAATCAAAAACATTTGAATTTAAAAAAAAAATTGTAAAATGCCTCTCTTCAAAGATACGCTTTTTTTGTAGAATCATCATCCAGCAGCCCATGCTCACTGGTGACACTGCTGTAATACAGCAGAGATCATTAAGTGCCCTAGACACTTCAATATAAACATATTGGCTGTCCCTGCCTCTACCTATCCCCCAGCCTTAGTTTACACTTTTAAAGGAGAAAATTGTATGAATTTTTGTGTAATACTGGAACCATTTCTAGTCACTTTTTTTCCCATCCAGCTTGGAAAAATGGGATATTCTACTTGGATGAGCCACACAATTCAGTGCTGCAAAGAGGTTCCAATGGCACTGAGTCTCTATCCTCACACCTGAAGTTCTCATCCTACTTTTTAGTTTTGTCTGCTTTTCTGTACCTCCAGGCATGGTCAGTGTTTCATCTGCTTGAAAAAAAAATTGTCGTTGTATTCAACACTTCTGCTTTGCTGGGACTACCAAGGCTCCTGGGCTGTGCTATTTTTAAGAACAAAAAGTGACAACTTTCTTTGCTGGTGTGATGCTAATGGGTTTTTTCTCCTTCCTCTGGGAACTCTCTCCTTGGGATTTCAGTATTTTCTAATCTACGTCACCATTCCTCCCTGTCTGTACTTGCTCGACTGGGCTTTGACACACTGCAAGAAATGTCCAGTTCTTTGAGAACTATCTAAACTCTGCACCTTTGTTTTCCTTTGAAACATTGAAATAGCTTGAAAGCTATTCATGTGTCTGATGAGTTTTTGGTTTATGGGCTTCATTGTTCTGTTTCTTTGCTACTTATGAAACAGAAATATCCCCAGATTAAAAACACCATCAATATTCCTGTCATGACCAGTTTCATCTATGGCTATGTGACTTTCTCATTTGGCCTAGTACACGTTTGCCATGCCTGTCATTATAGGCAGACTGAACTCAACATATTTGCAAGACATCTGCTCTTTCTTCACACAGCTCCAGAAACCCATCACTTATAACAAGATTTTTTCTACAGTCTAATGAAACATTCTGTAAGTTCAGCCCAGTCTAGTTTAAGACCTAGTCTTAAATAAAATCTTCCAGATAAAACCTTCCAAATAAAAACTGAAAAATTATACAAAAAGTTAAAAGAATGCAACTATGAGTATGAGCTACAAAAATTAACCAGGCTATTAACTAAAAGTGCTCACATACTCTGTGAACAATTCTACAAGGATAGATAAAATCACTAGGCATTTGGGAGCACCACCACAAATGGTGTAAGAACAGCAGACTCACTTGTCTGTGTGCTGGGATCCTGTACAGAAGGAAAGCCCTGCACCTGGAAAGGAACTGTTGAGTTACTGGAAGGTGTTCAGAGTAGGGCAACGAGGATGGTGAAGGGGCTGGAGCACAAGCCCTATGAGGAGCAGCTGAGGGAGCTGGGGTTGTTCAGCCTGGAGAAGAGGAGGCTCAGGGGTGACCTTATTGCTGTCTATAACTACCTGAAAGGAGGTTGTAGTCAGGCGGGGGTCAGTCTCTTCTCTCAGGCAACTGGCGGTAGAACAAGAGGTCACAGTCTCAAGCTCCATCGGGGTGGTTTAGACTTGATATTAGGAAGAAATTCTTCACCTAAAGGGTGATCTGCCATTGGAATGGGCTTCCCAGGGAGGTGGTGGAGTCACTGACCCTGGAGGTGTTCAAGAGTAGCTGGATGAGGCACTTGGTCCCATGATTTAGATGATGGGCTGTTAGATTATAGGTTGGACTTGATGATCTCTAAGGTCTCTTCCAACCTTGCTGATACTGTGATACTGTAATAACCCCAGGTACTAGTAAAGTCCAGGGGACAACTGTCCGGAAAACAGCTCTGCAGAAAAGGGGGTGCTAGAAGCAACAAGTTGAACATGAACAGCATTCTTGACTACATTGGCAACTCTGTGGCCAGCAAGCCAAGGCAAGTGTTTCCCTCCTCCTCTGTTCGACAGTCATGAGACCCCTTCAGAGGTGCTGTGCAGAGCTCCGAACTCCCTCATACACAAAAGACACTGTCACACTGAAGTGCATCTATGGCAGAGCCACTGTGATGTTAGAAGGACAGAACACATGAAGAAAGGGGACAGGCTAAGAAAACTAGGCCTAAGAAGAGATGACCCAGAGGGATATTTCTACTGTCTCTAACTACCTACTAACTGTTGGTAGGTTATAGAGATGGTGGAGCCTGACTTTTCAAAGGCACACAATAGTAGGATGAGAGGCAACAGATAAAGGCTGGAACATAGGGAATTCTGATTAAAGTCAGGAAAACCATTTTCACCTTGCAGTGGTTTGACACTGAAAGCAGGTTGTCCAGAGAGGCTGTGAAATATTCATCCTTGGAGATATGAAAAAGTCCAAGAGCAACCTGACTTAGTGATGCTGAGACTCCGCATCTCAGATATTGCAGGAGTAATGCCCTAGGCTGAACTCTCATATTGCTTTCCTTCATGGGCTTCTAAATGCATAATATCTGTTAGTAGCAAATTTTAATTAATTTTAATTAAATAATTTTAATTAATTAATTTTAATTTGAGCGACAACCTCATGTGACTGGGAAAGAATCTCCTATGATATCCTTTGATTTTTATCAGTATTGCATTCAACATGGGAATTCTGTGCCTCGTTTTCACACTAAAGATTTATATTTATTGTTACTTTTCCCTCTCTTTTCTGTCTTTAATTCTACTGTAAGTCTCCAGTGTTTCAAAAAAAAAGGAGTGTAGAAAAGTGTAAAAATATCTTGGTCAGCTAAGTTAAACAATATTTTCCAGTCAGTGACAGAGACATACTCAGAAACCTGGATCTCAAATGTAACTCTTCTGAACTTTTCATTAAGAGAAATTTCCACTCTTTGTCTCTTAAGTGAACTCACATCTGAGGTACTTTAATATGGATTTCACGGCATTTTTATGGAACTACTATTTTTTTAATGTGTTTTTGTGTATTGAAGTTTGTGTGGGTTTGCTTTGTTTTGTTTTGTTTTGTTTTAGGGAGGAAGGGCAGGATAAAATTTAGGAAGAATCAGATATCTTTCAGGACTAGAAGTGATAGAAGTGGGAGAAATGTGCAGTGTCAACAGATGTTAACAACTTAAACCACTTGCACTAATCGATTAGGAGCTACTGATGTGCTGATACTGAAAAAAGTAAATGAGATAATACTATGTATATAATCTCAGTAGATATAGGTTATTATCAATGTCTTCATTAAGTAGATTCTGAATAATCTCCTATATCAAAATGATAAAAGAATTTGCTGATTAGTTAAAGAAAACCAGAGGGAGCTTGACTCTATGTGAAGTGGAAAGATGCTATAAGAGGTTGGAAGAGAGCTGTTTAAAAACATCCAGTTGCAACAAAGATGAGTATTGTTTTAATCTGCAACTAAAATGAAGTTCCTAGCTATAGAAGCAGCAAGGCTGCAGAACAGGTACAGGTTCCAGGAGGAACAGATACAAAACCTGTGTGAATATCAATACAGCATGTAAAGAGACTTGTTGGAGGTTTCTAACTCTAGAATATCGTTTAAAAATTAACTAAAAATATCAATGAAGGTCTTAAGTCAAGCACTCAAATGTTAGGGCATTTCAAAATTAAACCTGTCTACCTCTGCAAAATTTTATTGCTGCTTCCCATACATACAATCTCCATGGCATTCTTGCTTACTGCACAGGCACTATGATATCAGTGGTATATGAAGCAGTACAGAAAAAAAAAAAGATATGTGAAGAAGGCAGTAACCAGATGTGGCTGGACAGAATGGGATTCTACTCTTTTCTCTGTCAAAGAAGCTTTTGTTTCTAGGATGGCTCACAGCAGTCTCTATAGTCTTCTACTTGAAGAACACAAGAGCAAAAAGCGTCTGTTTTTTCCTGATGTAAAACAAATCTCAGTGTTAATAATTCAGCACTTTTCACTAAATGAAACAGTATGTAAAGAAGCAAGTGCTGGACAATGTTTTAAATTAAAGGAACAATTATCCACTCACAAAGAAATTTGCCTTAGTAAATTAAGTATGTTGTAATAATACCTATTTTTTTTGTTGTTTAGGCAATGCACTTTTCTTTCAAGTTTCAAAAGAATAATAAGGGAAATCAGGGTTTGGGGTTTCCTTGGTCTGTTTTACTTTCTGATCTTCATATAAGAACCATCATTATGCTCTGATCGTCTATTTGTAAAACAGCTCATAAAATAACTTCAATTCATATTAATTTAAATTAATTTCATTTTAGGTTTGCAGCCTGTGTTTTTGTTTGTTGTTTTTTTCTGTTTGTAAAGGTATAATTCAAATGGGGACTGTCTCTAAGCTGCCAGACAAAACTGAAGGCAGGTTAGGTCAAGAAATGTTCACAGGAGCAAATGTTACAGTAACTCTTGTATCATAATGATCCAAATGCAGTGAGATTGATGGGGTCCAGTCCTAGAAATATTGCCACAGGTTGAGAGAATTTGATAACATTTCTGGATAAATTATTAATAAAGAAACAAACATTTGCTCTTCAGGCTGCTCCTACAACATTTTGTGCTTTCATTCTGCAGCATCAAAGAAGGTACATAAGTTAATTAACAACTCTTTTACTAGAGTGCCACTGACATCACTGATGATGCACATTCAAAGCAAAGAATGAGGAGGGTCTGGATTGCTGTTGATGTCATTCTCTTCTGAAGCACTGGCAGAATATTTTAAAACCATTGAAATGTACTTTGCTCTTTGTCAACAAACTCACTGCTTTTAAAACAGTTTAACCTTCAGGCAGATACAATCGTTGGCCATTTTGAATTGAAAAAGAGGTTTAATGAAAGCAGTGCATATGCCATGTGAGTAGTTTCATGGAAATTGATGTGGTCCTAAACAATAAATGCAAACAAAACAGCTGTTACATTCCCATAAAATGGCCTGTCTGAAATTGTGAGATTCATTTGTAAAAAACCTCAGCCTTTGAATTGGAATGGAAGAACTATGCAAGAATTTTGTGCACCTCTGCCAAATTATCATATGTTCTAAGAAAAAACATGGCATTTGTCTAAGAAAAGGGAAAGAGTCTTTTGACTCCTCATTTAAAGCTATGGCACTATTCCTGAAATAATGTTTCACATTCTCCATCTGCCTTTTTTTCTGCTATTTATTACTGGTAGTATTTACTAACACTGACCCGCAATTTACTTGAAACGAGAAAAGATGTAGTTGGGAATTCTGCCCACTCTAAATTTTGCAAAATACAATTTATGCAATTTCTACACAAATATTAACTAGGATTCAGAGACATGTATAGTTAAACTGTGAAAAACTATGAACTGCTGTTAGTCACTCCTATTTAAGTTTGATGCTAAATAAAACATTGAAATTTTTACAGAACCTAAACCTTCCTTCTCAGGCTCATTGATTTACCTCCAGCACTGGAGGTACGTATGAGAGCTTAGGAAGGCCTTGTGTTGCATGTGTACAAGGAGCTATGGCAGATAGTGCTAGGGTCCTAGCACTCAGAGAGACTGGGAAGGCTGGTACATTCCAACTTCAATGAGTACAGACAAGATGATGACAAAACCAACATCAAGTTGTGAAGTATTATCAAAGTTATTCTTCCATGCTGTCCTTCACTGGATTCACTGCTTTTCAAAAGGGCTAACAGGATACCATCACATGAAAGTAGGAAAACACTATGAAATTAATGTTTAAAAAAAGGGATATTTTAGAAAGCTTCATAGACCTTTTGAACCAAAGAAGTATATTCCACTTACAATTTCTCAGCTGAGTTCTTTCATTTGCCAGCTTTAAGAACAAACAATTTTAAACATCTACAAGGCAAACATGAACATTTGAGCTGGTTAACTTGGACTCCCTTATAATTGATCAGAGAGAAATGAGCATTTCTAAGACAATTCACTTACCTGTTTTTGATCTTTCGAGTGATATGAGCAGCACCTAATAGTGCCTACTTCTCTCTGGTTCAAAGGGAGCCCAGCATGACTGGTTCACGTTTTGAAGATCTCTAATAAAAACATCTCCAGTTGCTCAAATGAATCCTAAGTTTTCATCTTTCACTAACCATATTAATGATTCAGTAAAAGAAAATTCAAGAACCTCAAATGCATTTAAGCACACGATATTCAGCCCTAGCAACTCAAAGAAAACTTCTAATATTACTAGTTCTGGAACTGTTTCTGACTGTTACTGCTAAAATGAGCTGTAGCTTCACTCTTAAGCACCTTTGGTGGAATTCATATTCTGTTCAGTCTTACTTCAGTAGGACGATCAAACAGAAGACACCAATTTCAGAATAACTAGGCATGAAAAATATGAAAAGTGATCACACAAATTTCTCCACTAACTTTGGATAAAGTTTCCTCTACATTTTCACAGTGTATTAAAACTTTGTAAGCAAAGCATTAAGAAATGCAAGTATGAATAAGGGAAACAAACAAGGAAAAAGTCTGAAAAGCTGTGTTTAACTGGCTAAACAATCTCCTCAAACATACTGGAAACAGCTGCACATCACTTGATTTGAATGCATTTCCTCTGGAGAAACAATGTGCTTTGCGCCTTTCAAAGCACTTTGTTGACTCAAAGATGGGAGGCATAATCAATTCAGTGATGATCAAATGCCACCAGCAAGTGAAGAGTAGGTGACCTTGATAAATACTAATTGATGTTAAAATTTAAAACAGTACAGTGTGAAGAAAAGTGGGGCTGTGGGGGAGAAGTCTTCATCTCCCTGTATTCATCATTGAGATGAGCTGGTTGTCTAGGCTGTGTCAACAGGAAGAGAGAAAAAAAACACATCCAGGAGGTGATTTATCCCAGACATCTTTGAATGCACCTCTGGAGATGACTCTTTCTCTTCCTGCATTGACTGTAGAGAGTGTTTACATGATTTATACCTGATACCCAGCATTTAGACAACTAGAGTCAAGCAAGATGAATTCTGCCCTGGGGAAAGAAAAAAGGTACTCTGTAACTTAGTTAATCAGTTTTAATTGATTAAGGAGAAAGAACTGTGCATACCAGTAATACACAGAATGACTCTAAGCCACTAGTACACTTTGGATATGAAAGGTAAAAGGGATCCTGTGATATGCCAGGCAAGAAATTTTCCATAGAAAGAGAAGAAATATTACCACTATAAAAAGATGGGTCAGATCTCATCCGGAATCTGATGTAAAAGCACCAGTAATGGAAGAGACCTGTTTAAATCAAAAATGTAGTATTAGAACTACCTTTATATCCCAGGTTTTGGTAAGAAATTAAAGGTGGCGATGTTCTGGAACAGCTATCTACAAAGAAAGACTATCAAAACTCCAGGTGCTTTTAATGTAAGCCTTGATGCTGCCTGTCTGCACTGAGAAAACACAACTAGACTTAGTGAGAAGGCAGCATCCTATTCACATAAGATATATGTAAACAATGCAAATTTTTCTGCAAGGAAAAAGACTCCCAGTATATTAATATGTAACTTGTTAAGTCCAAATAAGGATATTCAAGAATAATAATGTAATTTTAAATGAGATTCTTTCTCAACAAGCTTTGCAAAGAAAACTGCATTTTCTTGAATTCAGAATAAGCAGGGAAGGAAAAAATAAAGATTATAAAACAGCAAATAAATTAACCCCCCCACAAACAACTAGACCACAATATCTTCCAATGTTGTTAAAATAAGTTGTCAGTTGGTAACTTAGTCACACAACACTAAGTTTCTTTCAAAATTTTTTAATCACAATATTACAATTGTAATAGGAGATGTCAAGCCTATACTGACAGTAGTGGTGTATTGTTTTACATGCAAGACAAGCTTTTGTGTAAAATTACTTTTCATCATCCAGTAAGTAATTTACTCATTAATGGTCTTTCATACAGCAAGAGAGAAAAAGCATTGAAAACTATTTTTTTTAATCAGTAAGACTGGCAAGAGAAATTCAGTCAGAAAAAAAGAATAGCAGCTTTGGTAATGACTTTATAAAATGTGAAAAATGATTTAATTTACAATCTTACCTTCATGCCATGAGCAGAGCCATGTGGGCTAAGTAGGCTGCCTCCACAGAGACACGACACTTTTCCAACAATCTTCACGGCATTCTTTCAGGTTTGCTGCAAGTCCCTGAAACTTTCCAAGATAAAACTTTCTTTTCACAGAGGGCATGCTGCCAGGAAGCTCCACAGAAGCACCTCCTAGGCAAAGTTCGCTTGTTTTTATTTTCCAGACACCATATTTTACCTTAATTCCTTCAGTGTATACATGAAGCAGTTGAAAGGCATGTCTCCACTTGTTCTTGTGAATTCTTACCCTTCCTGACTCCTCAAGGAATGCACTTGCTTTTGTACTTTTTCCATATATTTACAGAAGAATATTTTTTAATATTTGTTTCACTGATTTAAAGAGAAGATGCTGCAGTAAACATTTTACATTTTGCACTTCTTCATCCCTAATGAAAAACATACTAAATATATCTCTTTTTAAGACACAGCTGTCAAGTGTAAAATAGTTAACAATTAAAGGAGGGAGGAATAAAATAGGAAATAAAAGGCCTGGTGGGAAAAAAGTGTAAACCAAGAAGGATTAAATCTAATTATCTGAAAAAGTATGAAACAAAATTGAAATCACAATTATAAAAAACTTAAATTCAGTATAATAAATAGCTTGTATTGAAGTGTCTATTCTAAGTACTGTCTTTCACAGATAACATGCTTCAGAGAAGCTGTATTTGTTGGAACTTGACTAAGTGACTGGCTTCTTCAGGCAGTGATTGTTCAGCATTATTAAGGAGAAACTCAGCTGTACAACTAGCTGTACTGCATTTATGCCTATAATTTACTTGCCAAAAATAACTATTCAGTGGGGCTGGAAAACGTTAAAAATTTCCATCAAAACATGTAGACTTTGGACTAGAACTAAGAAAGGAAGTGCAAGCAGTTTTCTCTTCTTGCTGCAGAAAGCAGTTGAAGATACTCTGGAGAAGTAAGCATGGGTTTGCGCACTCAGAAAAGTTTGATCTTAGCAGTATTCTTTCTGAAGGCTGCCAGTTCTTTGGGCTGTTCACAAAGATTCAAGAAGTATCAGAAATTGCTGAGAGGATAACAGGATGGTCCATTTCAGAAAGATGACAGATCAGGAAATACTTCAGTCATCCGTGACGTCTCCATTGCTGTTCCAGGGACAGACTACATCCTCCAGTGCATCTGTGCCGTTTCTTTGGCAATAGAAGAATCAAAGTAAAGCTGGATCCCTTGGCACCTCTTTCAGCAAAAAACAGTCTTTGCCATTATGAAAATGGGATTCTCAGGAGGTGCTGAGATCACTTCTTTCCACAGACACTGGAAGACTTCTAATTTATATTAGGGAACTTAGCAGTTCTACTGAAACCAAAGCCTGGAACACTAGCTAAAGCCTTCAGGTTGTTCCCAATAATACCTAGATACACCACTTTCAAACCTGTCCTACACAGAAACTTAGTTTAGGAGATGAAAAACAACATTTACAATCATAAAGCTGTTGATGAGATTTATAGTCACCTCGTGCTCTCATTTGAAAGACACAAGCAATATGGAATCCTGCAATTCAATGCCCAAAAGGATTTAGAAAACATCTTTTCACTCTGAAGAACAACTTGAAAAACATTGTAAAAACCAGTGTCTAACATCTCAGTGTCTCCTGTATCAAATCATTATATAAAAATGGGGCAGAGGGGGCAGAGGAAGGTTATGTTTGTTGTTACCGGTTCTCTGCATATTCTATATTAGAGGCAGTATCTTCTTTTTGTCCTTTGCATGTAGTAAGTAACAACAATAATTATTTTATTATTATAGGCTTAATTCCACCTATGTTGATACAGACTGCTGTCCCATTATCCTTTATGGTAATTCACTGGTAGAATAGATTGGTCTTTGAGAAAAAAACAAAACTTACCAATAATTAATCTTCTTTAGGATGCACAGCCTATAAATAAATCTTTTCTGAGAGTACCTGCACCTTATCACTCTAGACTGCAGAGATTTTCCTTTTGCAGTAATCATGGATCATGTATTCACACTGTTGTCATCACCTTTGGCACAATGGCATAAAAAAAAATACCATGCCATAAATTGTTTAAATTCCTTCTTAGCCATACAGACACAGTCTAAAACATTGAAAGAAAACCTACTAGTAGAGCTCAGGATGTCTTCTCTCTTTTTCACTCTCAAATTAATATCTGCATTTGCTCACACTGTGCAACTTTATTGTGCTAGAAATTATCTACCAGAGGTTCTTGATGTCCCTCATGAGAACAGCCCTTCCAGAGTGACTCTACCAAGTGCTGTGGCAGCTTTTGAGGCAACTTATCAGAGATGGCACAGTGCTTGACGAAGGAATGATGTACATACAGTGGCTCAGTAATTCAACAGTCTCACAGAAGCTGTATACTCAGTTGGAAGTATCAATTCCTAAGTTTTATAGCAAATACTGAAACACCAATCATCAATCTAGATAACTGCCAGATCTCTCAGAGATATACACAGTCTGTATATTCTGAAAAAATCTGGGCTACAAATATAAAGGGAGCTCTTTTGCTATTAAAGATACAAAATAAAGCATGTTTCTTAGAAGCATTAGGGAAGGTGAAGGAAAACATAAACAAGTGATGTTAAAGACACCACTTTCAGCAAAAATGATGGCTGCATCATAAGAGATGGTTAGCTTTGAAGAATAAGGTCAAAGAAGGAATCACAGGGTTGTGAAGAATAAACAAATAAGAAATAACTTGGCTGACTGTTGAGAAAAACTGAAATAGTTCTAGGCAACATCTGTCAAATATATGTTGAGAATGATAGAAGATGGTTGCAAATGCAGGTACTGTAACAAGCAAACATTCCCCAAACCCGAGAAATAAGGTCCACATAAACCCAGTGCAAAGGGACAACCACTTAAAAAAGGGAATTTAGAATATTTTCTTAGTGGAACAGGAGGCGTAACATATTCCTCTTTACTGTTCCTTAGCTCTGCAGGCTCAGAATAAATATATTTTTTTTCAGAATGAGAGAAGCTTTAAAAAGCAATTAAGTATGACTCTTTGCATAAAAAAGTGCCACAGTCTCTTATAATAAAAGCCGTGCACTACAAAATCAGTAGTGAGAGGTTTACATTCACTATAGCACAACAGGCTCCTAGGTTAGTTTGCCTTCCCTCTCACCCTTACAAAATCAAAGATTAGCTCCCACATCTCATAAGCCAAAATTTGCTCTACCCAGAATCCATTGCTTCAGTCTCTAAAGAGAGTTTTCATTGATTCTCATGAATTTTCACCCACCAGTGTCTTCCAAACATCATCACTGACAGAAATTTTCAGATTTTACCTTGAGAAAACCATCAGGAAAATATAATCACTATTTTTTAAATTTATTTATTTTAGTTTAGATTTTCATGAGTGCCTGAAGCTCTCTATTACTTTGGCCAAATGTAGGTCTGAAAACACAATATCACAGAATACACCGAATTAGAAGGGACCCACAAGGATCACTGAGTTCAATTCCTAGCCCTGCACAGGACCATCCCCAAGAGTCACACACTGTGCCTATCGTCCCAACATTGTTTGAATTCTGTCAGGATTGGTGCTATGACCACTTCCCTGGGGAGCCTGTTCCAGTGCCCAGCCACCCTCTGGGTGAAAAATCTCTCTTTCATATCCAATCTAAACCTCCCCTGTCACAACTTCAGGCCATTCCCTCAGGTTCTGTCACTGGTCACCACAGAGGAGAGATCAGTGTCTGCCCCTCATCTTCTCACAAGGAAGTTGTATATTGCAACGAGGTCTCCCCTCAGTCTTCTCTTCTCCAGGCTGAACAGACCAAGTGACCTCAGCTGCTCCCCATTAGGCTTCTCCTCAAGGCCCTTCACCACCTTTGTTGCCCTCCTTTGGTCACTCTCTAAGAGCTTAATGCCTTTCTTATATTATAGTGACCAGAACTGCCACAATATTCAAGTTGAGGCCACACCAGTGCACATCAGAGCAGGACAATTACCTTCCTTGACTGACGGGCAACAGGATGATGCTCTCCAGGACACGGTTGGCCCTCCTGGCTGCCAGGGCACTACTAATTCATAGTCAGCTTGCCATTGACCAGGACCCCCAGGTTCTGTGGCATTGCTTTCCAGTATCTCATTCCCTAGTCTGTAGGTACAGCCACAGTTGCCCCTTCCCAGATGCAGAATCTGGCACTCTCCCTTAGTGGATTTCATATGGTTGGTGATTGCTCAGTCCTCTAATTTGTTGAGGTCTCTCTGCAGGGCCTCCTTGCCTTCAAGGGAGTCAGCAGCTCTTTCTAGTTTTGGGTCATCTGCAAACTTGCTTAGTATCCCTTCTACTCTTGCCTCCAAGTCATTTATGAAGAGGTTAAAGAGCACAGGGCCTAAGATGGAGCCCTGTGGAACCCCATTAGTGAGAGGTCACCAGTCTGGTGTCATCCTATTCACTATTACGCTCTGAGACCCCATTCACTCTGTGCTCAACCCGTGATCCAATTGCTCACCTACCACATGATGTGTTTATCCAACACCCTTCTGGACAGTTTGTCCAGAAGGGTGCAGTGAGAGACAGTATCAAAAGCTTTACTAAATTCATAGAGTTTATGTGAAATGGCTTTCCTTGATCAACTAGGTGGGTTACCTTGTCATAAAAGGAAATCAGGTTGGATAAGCAGGACTTCCCCTCTTGAATTTGTACTGGCTGTGACCAGTGACTTCATTGCCTTTCAGGTGTTTTCCACTACCTCCCAGAATAATCTTCTCCGTAACTTCACCAGGTACTGAAGTGAGACTGACAAGTCTGTGGTTCCCAGGGTCCTTCTTCTTGCCCTTGCTGAATATCAGGACAACGTTCACTAGCTTCTAGTCAGCTGGGTCCTCTCCAGATTCCTAAGACCACTCAAAAATCGGGAGAGGTTTTGCAGTATCAGCCAACTTTTGGGGGATTCCGGGATGAACCCCATCAGGCCCTAAAAATTTGTAAATTTGTAGGGATATAGCTGGAGCACAAGACCCTCCACAATTTCAGGATTGACTGTGAGTTCATTATTCTTGCAGTAATGCTCCTCCAGCTCAGGGCATTGAGAGCCCCTTGGTCCATCTCTTGTGTTGAAGAACAGGCAAAGAAAGTATTAAATGCCTCTGCCTTGTCTCTGTCCCTGTCTGTGAGGTGACCGTCCTCATCCTGTAACACAGTAATGATATTTCTATACTATTGCCACTAATATACTTGAAAAAACCTCTTGTCTCCCACATTTCTGGACAGCTTCAACTCAGTTATCTCTACCTGCACAAGTTTTTTCCCTACAGCAGGAAGCAGAATCTCTGTACTCTTCTCAAAGTCACTTGCCTTTGCTTCCACTGGGCATACACCTTTTTTGCCTTATTTCCATGAGAAGATCCCTGCTTAGCCAAGCCATTAGGGCTGTTCCACAGGCAGTGGAGTGAAAGCCTTCTTTTTGTGCAGAAAAGCTACTCTTGAACTTCGAATGGAAAATTGTTAACAACTGGTTCATGTTAGAGCACCATTTTCATCAATAAGCTCTTTGTGACATGAAGCAAGTTTTAAGTTTGTAACAGTGCTTAGTGCAATGAGGCTCTAACTTTTAACATCTGCTGTTACAATGCTAGTTATATACTACTGAGCCAATTTAATCCTTGATAAAATACTACTAACTTTGCCTGTATGTCTGTGCAGTCATAGGGTCTCTCTTGGATATAAATTGTGCGACAAAGACTCAAGAGTTCATTTCTCAGCTTCAAATAATGTGCCAGTGTGGTTATTTCACACGTCTAGTGAGAAGTGAGGACATCACGAAGTATTCTCTATCTTCCAGTGATCATGAATTGATAGAGTGTTAATTACATACCAGGAAAAAAAAGAAAAATGGAGGTAGCCAGCTTTGTTTGTTAGTTTCAAAATGGTAAACTTTGCTCAATGTTTTCTTTTTTTTAGAACAGCCTGAACTCAAGGACTCAAAGATGAAGATGCTTGTCACTTTGTCAAGGTAAGAAAAATCACTAAATATACAGTGTATATATAAAAATTTATAAAATTATAGCATCTTCCAGGTGTTTCTTTACTGCCTTAGTGCAAGTAGATAAATACTGAAGACATTTTCTGATGTCATGAGGTTAAGACGTACAATTAATTAATGCAGTAATCAATTAGGATGCCACACAGGAAGACAAGATCACCATAATGATGAAGATTAACAGAAATAGGTTATAATTCAGAAGCAACTGATGTGCAAGGTAATATGCCCCAAAATTAGTAACAGTTATGTCTATTATCATCCAGGTTTCTACTTGGCTGGACAAAACAAGCTGAATCATAAGATCTTAGAATCATAGAAGAGTTTATGTTGGAAGGGACTTCTAAAGGTCAAGTAGTTCAACTTCCCTGTAATAAGCAGACATCTTCAACTAGACCAGGCTGCCCAGAGTCCTGTCTAACCTAACCCTGAATGTTTTCAGGAATGGTATCTACCACGTCTCTGGGTAACCTGTTCCATGTGTCACCATTCTCATCATAAAAAAATCTTCCTTATATCTAGTCTGAATCTACCCTCTTTTGGCTTAAACCCATTATCTCTTGTCATACTGCAACAGACCCTGCTAAAAAGTAGGTCTTTGTCTTTCTTATAGGCCTTCTTCAAGTACCGAAAAGCTGCAAATAGGTTCCCTGGAGCCCAGAAGAAGATTAAAATACTGACAGAGGATAATTGTGAGACATCAACCTAATAAGCCTGTGATTCTAATATGCGTATGATTCTAGGAGACTACATGCAAATTCTTTCAGGCAGCTGTGCCATTGTACAAAGTTCTCATAAGGCAGCATTTAAAAGCCTGCATGTGTAGAAAGATTACAAAAAGGACATTTACATGGTATCACATGGGGACATTTGAAATTCTGGGGAAAAGAGAAACTGCCTGCTAAGAGATACCTTAGAAAGCTTGGCTAGGTGATCCTGTTTATAAAAACTGGGACAAGAACATGGTGGTGTTTTATGAAATCACACCTTGAGAGTCCAGTGGAAGGTGACTCCTGGTCAGGGATTGGAGCACATGATATAGAAGGAGAGGCTGAAGGAACTGGTTTTAATCAGGCCAGAGAAGAGAAGGCTCTGGGGAGACTTTACTGCAGCCTACAGCTGCCTGATGGAAGAATGAAGACACAGCTAGTGATACAATGAAAGGCAATGGATGTTGTTGGAACATGAAAAATTCTGACTAAAGAATTTTTATACTTTTAACATTGAAGATTATCATGTTTTGCAGCAGGTGCCCAGAGAAGCTGTGGGATATCTATCCTTGGAGAGTGTCCAATAAACAACTTGAAACAGCCCTCAGCAACCTGATCTGATTAGACCTGCTTTGAGCAAGGGTTGGACAAGATGAACTCTGGAGGACCCCTGCAAACCAAATTATTCTATGATTCTATGAAAATGCATGAAAAAGGAAGGGACACGCTTCCTCAATTCCCCCTACACCCCCCATCCCCCCCTCCACTTCACCTACACACGCAGTAGTTAAACCCCAAAAATAGTTAACTCGAGGGAGCAAAATGAGCATGCCTACAAACAGGAAAGTTCTTAACCAGTAAGGACAACAAAAACCTGCTTACCTTTGAAATAAAATTGGATCAATTTTTGAAAGGTAGTGGAATGAAAAGGACTGGACTAGCAATGCTGAAACATTCCTATAGTTCATGTCAATGCTTAGCTGTGACAATCCTAAATTTATTTTTGAAACTTAGTATTTCCAAATCACTGATGCCATTTTTATAAACTCAGAAAGCAATCGAGGAATATGTACAGTACAACAATTCAGCCTGTATTTTTCTCCAATATGGAATATTCAAAACCCACAACATCTGCAACACGAAAGCAGTGGCTCCATTCTTTGGGCTGCCAGAATGGGAGCACCGAGTCTGAGCAGCACACAGGGCAGGCTGTTGTCACCCACCGACAATGTAATTCAGCCTGCAGCCTACCTCTGAGCTGCCCTCCCGAGTGGGTTCATTTTCTCCTATGGACAACAGATTAAGCTTCTGATACTGTATTTCTGAAGATGTTTCTCTGTAGTCAGATGAAAAGGCCTTTGTCTTTGTTTCATAGTGAAGTGCAAGAAAATATTTCCTTAATTTTGTTCACTTAATCTTTCTAGTTCATCACAAAAAGCTTCAAATGTGCTTCAACTGAATGGGTAAGTTTTCAAAACAGAGCAGTTATACTTTTTGCATACAATGTTATGGCAAACAGATGAAAATTGCCTACATCAGTTTGGAGAATGGAGGCTGCTGCTCCTTTGTCACTGAAAATTTTAACAGCTGCTCTTGTGAAAGCCTATTTGCCAGTCAAGAGCTTTTGGTTTGGCTGCCTCACAAACACAAGACTACAAAATGATTTCCAGAAAGATTCAGGTGGGAGAGATTATTCACAAATTGCCTTTGTCATCACTCAAAAGAACTGTCTCTAGCTGGAAATATTTCAGAAATATTTATTGTATTCTGAAAACTTCATTTTATTTCTAACTTATTTACAGTTAAACATTCAGAATCATAAAATATGAAGTATAAAATAGTTAACAAAATAGATGCAGTTCGTGTTGTTCAGATGCACCATAGATATATAATGAAACAGTAAACAGCATATGAATTTTTTTTTGACGGTCCTCTCTCTCTCATTTGTCAGCGAAAGGGGTGTATAGACCTGCTCCATACATTTTGGTCTGACCATTATGGCATCAGCCTTTCCTTTAAGAGTGAAAACTACCACCACTCTGGTTTCTGTGTCCTTAGTCTTCCACAGTTACCTTCACTGTCTAAAACGTCAACACTAATGTTCAATACAGCAGATACCCTCTGAAGTTTGTATATTCAATAGTTTGTTTTTTTCTTTTGTTTAGATACAGAATTTCCTAGAAAAGAAGAATCAGGTAATTCAGTCCATATGAACAAAAGAGTCATTTATTTTATATATATATTCTCTAGTAACTATAATAGTCTCTTGGATTTTAAATGTCTTTTTGCTATTTTCAATGCTTAAAAATTATAATTTTAAAACATTAAATACTGTATTATATACATTATGATTTAATTTATCATTTCTAAACATGGAGCATTCTCCAAGTGAAAACTTGGATGAAACAGAAAACAACTTCATTGACATAACAGGCTTTAGAAGTTCACTTCATACAACCATGAATTTGACTATATGAAAAATAGCCAAACATCAATTTGCTCCTATATGGGATTTTTTTCTGTTTCTTTTTTCTGGTCTTGAGGAAAGGGGGTTTTTGGCTTTTGTTTTTGTATAAACGGAAGGACAGATCTACTAACTGCTCTTGTCAGTGTTCAGGATTTTAACTTTTTTTTAATTTCATACCTATTTTATATAAAATAACAAAATATACAGAGAAAGCTGAGTTTGTTACACTAGTTCATACACATACAGTAAATAAAAGGTTTTTTTATGTATGGCTTTGCAAAGGTAGATTATGAAGTGACTTTTGAATTTTATTTGTTTAAAAGCATTTTAAGAGAACGTGTTAGTGTGCTTACAATAGCGGCCATGGGAGTCGAATGTCGAGCCAAGAGTTTAATGCTAGGATCACCAGAGGTCTTGCCTGACACTGCTTCTGCAGCTTTCAGAAGACAAATGTAGTTTATTACAACCTCGTCTATCTTAGCCATAATTTCCTGCTGCTGTGTTTCAGAGTTCATGACTTTAACTAAACGCATGCAGGCTTCTGTTAAGCAACAGAGTACTTGAAAGCTGGAAGTCATAGCTAAAAGCATTTCCTCAGGGCTTTTATCAGCCATGGCCATTTTCCTGCAGGCACTTCCCAACTGTCTCGATTCCAAAGATAACAGTTGTTTGTACTTAGAAAGTTTAAGGTCATATGTTTCTGGATGTAAATCTTCTCTCTTGCCCATACTTGCTTGGACCAGCGAGAGTAGCTCATTGGCATCCTTTTGTGCTGCAATAAATCCATCAGGCATTGCATAAATCTTCTCTTTCATCACATTTATTCGAGTGATTCGTGCATCAAAGGCCACATCATTGAGATTCACATCAATTTGGCCACCTTGGGTGTCAGCACGGCTTTCCTCATGCTCATTGACTGCCTCATCTTGTGGGAGCTCAGCAGCTTTCAGAGACTCCAAGACTTTCTGCTCATTGTCACTGGACAATGACTGACCACCTGATTCTGTGAGCTCACATGGGATCTGCGGTTCAAAGAGATGGGAGAGCTGATGGCTGTCTTGGTCATCTTCATCATCATTGTCATAATTTTCTCTGCTTAGGAAACAATAGCTAAAGGGGCCACGACACCTCCAAGTGCTGGTGTCCAGCTTTCGCAAGGGCAATGGTAGACATTGCTTGGAGTCCTTCTGACTGGCGCCTGTGCCCAAACACCTCCTATTATCCTTCCTATCAGTGCTGACACACACATAACTCTGAGAATAACTTTTTGACAGTTTTTTGCCCAGGGAGAACTCCACCCTTCTCTCCGATTTGGATTCGTCCTTTCGGGTGATGTCCAGGCATTTCAAGCTGGCTGTGGCTGCCTTCTTTTCAAACAGCATCTCAATGCCTGCAGATCCTCCAATGATGCTGCTGCTGCGTCTCAGCACTTTCCTGTTCTGCGGCATCTTGAGGCTTCCTCCGATCATGTCATATGGCCGTAAACTAACTGTTGCCCCACAAGCCTGATTTACTTTGGGAATGTCACAAGAGTCTTGATTTTGACTTGGCACCTTTGATTCTGATAGCATGGATGATAGCATGATGGAGTCAGCTAGAGGCTGTCTAGGAAAGGCTGTAGGCATGCCTCCTTGTCTTCCCTTTTCAGGCTCTGTGAAAGCTACACTAGGGGTAGTAGAAGAGCAGACAGAATAATTAAGCATCACCCTGATAATATTCAAAGACTGAACTTTTAATTATCTTTTAACAGCGAGGAAAAAATGGATTCCTGGTATTTCCCAATGGTCTTCATTCCTCAAAATATTCCATAAAAAAATTAATTACTAGTTTTTTGTATTTCACTAAATACCTTTTAAAATCTATCAAAAAATTATAAATTATAAATAATTGTTCATTCCATTACAGCAAACTTATTTTAAAAAGAATAAAAAATTATCAATAACACATCCTAAATCTCCCCCAATATATGGATTGCATGTTTTCTCTTACTAATTAGATGAGTACTTCCTGATTAAAATGCCTTCTTTAACTACACTTGAAAGATGTGTGCATGGTAATTTTGGTTTGGTTATGTGGGAGAGGTTTTGGCAGAGGAGGAGTATTTCTCATTCTAGCTCCTAGTCTGTTGCATTTCTGGATTTTCATGCATTCATACACTACCACTACATGTGGGTTGCAACCAGAGGAAGGGGGAAACATTTAAAATCCAACTGAAAGAATTTCCAATACTATCTCTGAAAAACTGTGCATTTTTATAACTTTAAAGAAACACCTACTGTCAGATTGTGAAGTAAATACATGCTTAATACATCCTTACATTTAGAGCTTTTTATTCATACTGGTATGCTTTTGGCAACCTGCTAAAATATCATATAGGATACATAATAAATTAATCCCACATTTTTCTCTTCTACATTAATATACTTTCTGAAGTAATTTTATAATCCAAGAAGTATCCTGCAACTCAAGTGACTATGGAGGCTTCCAAAGAGTGGAAGAGGCACCTCCATGAGTGTCCTTCCAAATATTTCTAACTGTAATGAGAGGTTTTTCACAAAGTTGATCTCTGTATGCAGCTCATAAGACTATCTCAACATGTACAAGTAAAACTAATAGATAACTGAAGGCCTAATCCCACTGCCTGCTACAGCTTGAAGATGTAGTTCAAGGTAATAGAAATGTCTTGTCTAGTCCTCAACACTAACATGTAGCTTTAAAAATAAACATAAGAAACTCTTTATTACTGCTGTACCTGTAGTTTCTTTTATCTTGGGGATCCGATGACATCCTTCTCTCAAAGTGCCGAACAGTGGTTCAGCATTAATTGCTGAATGCACAACAGGCACCGTCATTCTGTGACACATGGCTTCAGGCTGCTGGTGCAAGTCCTTGTATGTCGTTCCATGGTTTGGAAGAATGGCAGCTCTTTCATCAGCTGGAACATAGCCAATGCCCTTCATTGATGGATCAGAGATAATGTGCTTAACATCAGAGGTACAAAGCGGAGATTCAACGGGGGTAGCACAGGGGCTACTGCCTGTGCTGCATCCTGCATCCACTGAAGAGCACTGAGAGCTTTGAAGTGAGAAATGGCCTTCACTTTGCAGAGACGACATACGCTTAGCCAAGTGATATTCACAAAGTCTAGCCACATTCTGCTCTGCTTCTGGAAGCTTTGAAGGATGGTCATCTGCAGACAAATCAGTATCTTCTGCATCGTTTAGGTCTTTGGCTGAAGACACAGGAGTCATATCTGACACAAAGTTTTTACCTTGGCTAAGCCCTGAGGTGTCATCCTGATCCACCTCATGATCCACTTCATCCTTACAGTCAATTTCTGTTTTACCAAGCACAGGAACTCTTGGGAAAGTCTTCCCATTCACTGTTTCTGGACTTGGCTTTTCTGCTGCCCCATCATCATCAGCATACCATCTTTGGCGAAAAGCAGTTCTCTCCACATTAAAAGTGCTTAGGTGTTGACTGTCTCTTGCTGAAAGAGTTCCAAATTTAGCTTTTAGATCTTCATCAGTCTCTGCTTTTTTATTTCCCTGTTGCTTTTTCACAGTAGCATTGCCATCAGAGGGTGCTTTTACTTCGCTATCTGTCATCTTATTTTTCCTTTTACTAGTGCAAGAATATACCAAGGATCCCATGTGCAATTTGCTAAAATAATCAGTGACAGATTTTGTTTCCATGGTCTCTGGCTCCATTTCCATGTTATCGGAATGAAGAATCTGCTTTGAAGGCACAACTTTTGACTGTAGCTCTGCAGCCTGATGACCAGCCAAAGGCTGTGAGGGCTTCATGCCTGTCCCTCCAGCCTGATTCTTAGAGATGGGAAATTCAGTCTGCTCTTCCACAAGGGGTTGGTAGCCTTCACTTGTGGTCAAAAACATACGCGCAGTGTTTTCCGACTGTTTCTGTGCTGCAGCTAGTTCAGAGCTCTCAGTCATTTCAGAGGAATTTGTTTCATTGCCAGAATCTGAAGATGACTCAGGGCTATATGCTCGCAGGATAGCTACACCTGCAAGCCACAAAAAATAAAAGTCAATTAAATAAATTACAACAGCTGAAGCACCTGGATAAGTGACAAGCAAAAGGGGGTGTATTAGAGACAAAAATATGCTTTCTTAAGAATACTCTGACTTTATTGCACAGTTCCCGAGACAGGTAGTTCAATTACATAGTGGTGTTCCATTAAACATGGAATACAATGTATGCAAAATAATGGCAAAAAATAAAAGGGAAATGAAAAAAATCCAAAAAACAAACCAACCCTCATGAAATGGAGTATTTCCAAAGCTAAATGGATGAGATGGAATGATTTTCAATGAATAAATGTAACTATGGTGAAAGAACCTGAATTGTCATTCGTCTGTTGTTCCTCTGAAGCAGCCAAAGCTTCTAGTGCTTGAAGTGTAGAGACTACAGCATCATCTAGACCCTTTTCACATTTCCCCTCTGTATTAGTAGGGACAGCATCGATAAGCGACACTGGAATGTCATCATTGCCTAGATTACTGTCTTGCTCCTTGTTGTCTCTAGGCTGTGTTGCTTGATTCTGAGAGTCTTCCTCATCTGAACTGTCCCTGAAGCCAGGTGGTGGAGCAGCAATGGCCATGTTTAAGGTATGCAACAGGAAATCATCTTCATTATCATCACCTTCTGGAGGTGGAAGTGAAGTCAAATCAATAATGTCATCGCTAGAACCAGAAAGGCTGAGAAGAGGAGGCCTATTGATTTCTCCTACCATAATGTCTTCTTCGCAGCTAACTTCATCTTCATCTTCAGCATCATCTGTGTTTTCTGCATAACAGATATCATGTAGTAAAGGCTCTTCTATCCCTTCTGCAGCTCCAAATATTTTACTATCACTTATAGTTGCGTAAACAGAATTTGTAGCAAACTGAATGCTTTCAGCATCTGGCGATAACTCCAGGCCTTTAATATCATTTGCATTACTAATATAAATGGCTCTTTGTTTTTCTAGTACTTCTGGACTTTCATCCAGAAGCCTTTCATAGCCAAGAGTCTGGGGACTGATACCATCCAAGTTGTGATCTCCAAATATAAAGGAAACTTTTGCTCCTCTGGGGGAATCCTGTGCTTTCGTGCTAGATTCCAAACCTGAGAGTGACAGCAGTGAAGGCTGGTTAAAATTTCTGCTTTCTTCTGTTTCAGCGGAGTCACTTTGCATGGCCAGATGCTGATCAAATCCACCTGAATTATAAGTACTTTCTATGTACAGATGTCTGTGTTCTTTTTGACATAACAGACTTTCAGAAACATCTATGGTCTTCTGTTTTGGATCAGCAAAGGACATTTGAGTCTCCTGATCTCCTTCAGCCAGGAAAGTGGTAGTTTTTGGTATACAGTTCCACTCAGAAGCAAGGATATTATGTTTTCCTCTATTTTCAAGTCCTATAGCATGATGAAATAAAATCAACATTGTGAAATCAAAGAACAAAGCAATGTAAAGTGTAAACTATAATTTGTTAATGCTGAGCATTAAACGCTCTGAATAGGACAGCAAAACCACCAAAGACTTCATAAAAGCACTTTGAAACTCACCTCTGTTCTAAATTAAATACCTGCTGACTTAGTGACCTAAAGTTTAACTGGTACTTTTGTACTCTAGAACAAAACTAAACCTCAGCTAGGTATAAATGCTATAATAGGAATAGTAACACAAAACTATCTTGTTTCCCCAAAACCACATGTATTGTTAAAAAAGATAAATGCATATAAAATAGTAACACTCACAGGGACCATGCATCTATTTCACTAGAGCATGAAAGAAACTCATCATGCGGTTTATTTTACCATTAAGATGCTATCATAGGTTGGATATTAGAACATTATAAGGTTGAACTGTGGTGCTAGGTCTGAGCCAGTAATCAGATCTTATTTGACATAGCCTTCTATTTATCTGGAGGTGCTCTGGCTTAAGCTGACTTCTGCTTTATACACAGGACATCGTTAATGTAACGTGAAACGAATACCTGCTTCTCGGCTCCCTGTATTTTTCTTGTTGGCCATGTTAAATATTGAACGCCTTGAGTCAACCAGCAGTCTGTAGTATCCAGCTGTTAGGCAAGCAAGATTCATTGCATCTGATGACTCCATCAGAAGAGTAATAGGCTAAGAAGAATACAATCGAGTTAAGGCTGTTCCTCCTCAATTTGTTTACCTGCTGACAATACTAGTACATTGAAATGAAAGAATTTACATCATAAACACACATTGAAAACTGTACACAAGAATTTATTTTCCTCTCTACCAATATCGAACAGTATAAAAAATTTAGAAAAGATTGGAGTTGTAGTAAGGTAGAAGTCCAACTGGACATCTTAACAGTTGATTGCTCTTTTTCAGAGTGAAGGTAACCATTTTAAGACTCTTGCTCCATCTTTTTCTTGCATAGATATTTTATCCTTGCCAAAGCACTATTTAATGTTACATTGAATCTGCCACAGGTTAAGAACCTGCTACATTAAGCACTGGACTCTTGCAGGAGTATGGGGATCTGCAGCTTTCAGAAAAAAAAAGGTGCACTAAGCAGATGTAATGAAGCAAGATATGGGAAGCAAACACTCAGGGAAAGTTGAGGTTCAGACAACACAGTAGCGAGTTAAAGCTATCATTGCACAACAGAGAGTGTCTGGTCAAAAGATTTCAGTGTTTGTGGCCTGGCTTTACAGAAAAGACAAGTGCTGAAAAAATAAGCAAATAAATAGAGACAAAGAGAATGGAGCTGTTGTAAGCTGTGGCCAAAACATAACTGATAATCATAGCTTATTAACAAACCCACAATAGGCCTGATGAGTTTTTAAATGCCTGCATAAGATGCAGCATCTTAGATCAAAATGTCCCAGGTGCCTTGATGTTGCAACTTGGAAAAATTTACTTGTTTTATTTTTTTTTTTTATAACATACTTTTTGCTACAGCTTGTGCTTCCACTCAATACTTCCTTCTTTAAAGGTATTCAAATATAGCTATTAAAGTTACTATAAATTTTTAAACTTACAGCAAGTTAATTAGTCTTTGTTCTTTCGAGGGACTACTAGAAACTAACATTTGAAATGCTACATCCATCTCAAATCTTCTGCAGTGATTGGCACTCCACGGAAACCTCAGATTGCTGAAAACAGTGCTGTGAACTACTGCTAATCTGTTGAACATTCTTGTGACAGATAAACTTTTATTGCCTGGTTCTGCCAAGTCGTATGCTCTTGAAAACATATTAAACCAAACAAAATTGAAAAATACGAACTATTTGCAAAGAACATAATGGCATATATGACATATACTAGCATATTCAGAACCCGGATATATGAACCTGCTACCTTAGGGTTTGTTAAGGCATGAAATCATCAGTTGAGAATAACTATCTGTGTGTGTCTGCATCTCCTTCACAGGACATAGTGACAACCCCTACCTGTGTCTCACAGAGAGGTAATTTTTTGTCCATCCAGAGCTTCCTAGATTTGTAATTTTAAGCCAATCTCTCTGGCTTTAAGATTACATGTGCCAAAATTCAAGGAAATGGGGATATACACAATTTGCAATAAGACAGTAGCAATATTATATTATAAAACAACATAATACCATGGTAATACATACTACTATGGCATAGTGTGCTGCATATGAGCAGACGGGAAGGATTTAATTTCTGTATTACCTTCTCCATCTGTAAAAAGGTGATAACAGCTTTCTTAAAAGAAGGCCATGAGCTTAGCACAATAATGCAGGTAAAGCAGTCTGAGGTCCTCAGATGTTACCATTGCTAAGCAAGGTGAAAGAGATGCTGTGTTCACCAACCTGTAAATTTGTGTCAGGATGCTGTCGAAGAGCATCTAGATTAATTTACAGCAGTTTTTTTTAATTAACTTCAATACAGGGAAACAGTTCCAGGTCAATACTCATAGAGTATTCATAGCAAAAGCTTAGTAAAACATTCCTTGTGTATGCTTTTTGTGTATTGCTGGGTAAGCAGAAAGAACTGTTAGGCTCTATATATTTTAATCAAAAATGTAAGTTGCAAGTATAATTGGAACTATTCTTTCAATCTCTAGTTATTTTGATAAATGCACTAGAATGTCTATGAAGCATTTCACTTCAAAACCAAATAGAAACCACACCAAGAAGAACTAGGATGATATAGTATATAAAACTCCACTCACTTTTCCAGTAGATACCACAGATGCAAAGTGTTAAGTGGGATTCAAGAGAAATTAAATGACTAGAGGCAGATGATGTGCATCTGCAGATATATTATGCAGTGCAAAGCATTGAACTGGAACTACAAAGGCTAAGAAAAAAACATAAACGTGCCTTTTTACTGTCTATTTAATCAGTAACTCCTATGTGGTTACTTGCAGTAACTGTTGAGGATGTAACACTGGATTACAGGGAACACTGGTCTGATGAAGCTGGCCAATCTCTAATGGCATTAATATTGTCTATTACACATCTAATGTTAATAATATTGCCTACTAGAAGGCGCTTCAAAAGAAGGCAAATTTCATCATCACCTCGTCTTACCACGGAAATCCAGGAAGACAACAACAAAGCCAGGCCTGGAGCCAGCCAAGAGAAAAATCAAAATAAAAGTGCTGCAAAACACTGGTCTGGCACACTGTAAGCCCCTCAGTGCCCAAGCTATAGAATACCTGCACTGTGACAAAAGAAAGAGCTAAAATAGTTCTCTCAGGGTATTATTGGCATGAAAATGTTCAGAAGAATAGAGCTTGATCTAATATACCAATAAAGGCAAAAACATCATTTACAGATGCTGTATCAACATAAATCTATAACAAACTTACTTTTACATCTAAGACATGCAGTTCAACCCTAACACTGCTTTCATCTTCTGTAAACATCTCAATTCTGTTCACATGGCTGAAGTCTGCCAGGAGAGCCACAAGGTTTGTTTTGGTGTTTATCACATGGCTGATTCCATACCGTGGCCCTACTAACAGAGTCACTTCTGAACGCTTTTCTCCCTGCTTTGGCAGAAAAAGAAAAAAAGCACATGTAAAAAATAGATAGATACTGCCTAATGACAGAAATCACCACTGCCTACTTCCAGCTACATATGGCTACATTTCCATGGCATTTCTACATTAAAGATTATTATGTTTTTTCTAAGAAAATACTATACACAAGAGCATACTTGATTCATAATTAAAAACAAACAGTAAAGGAATTTCCTGCTGGATGTTGATTATACCTTAGTTTTTAGATGGATAGTTAGATGGACAGATGGAGACTCTCCCATTAAAAGAAAAACTTTGGCATTAAGATTTTTCCAGATTAATAATTTTAGTGTTCTATAGTTAATTGGATAGCACTACTTGCTAAAAAAGTACCACCTATCTCTAAATTCCCAGTAAAATTCAAATTATGTTTTTTGTATATTTTTTCAAGATAAAAAGAAAAAAAATTATTTGGTTCAATTAACATTTATTTTTATGTATATGAATAGTACCTAAACTTCTAAAGAAAATTATATGATCCAGCTTTTGCAAAAAAAAAAAAAAAANAAAAAAAATACAAGAGAAGAGAAAGACTATTTTAAGAGAAATGTTACCACTAGTGTTGCCTTGAAAACACGCCCTCCATATAACCGTAGATCACTGAGGAACTTTAGATAATGCACCTTGGCTTGCAGAGCGGAGAGCTAGGAAAGGAGAAGCAGCGGTAAGAGGTAGTTGTGAAAACCATCACATTATAAAATTCAGAAAGAAAATCTATTTGTGTAATATAAGGAGAATGGACTGCAGTAACAGCTCTTTGGAGCTTGAAACTAATCTTTAAATACTTGAGTTTCAGATGAGGAGAAACAGTTTCATTCTTAACATTAATATCTTGCTTTTTTTTTTTAGTTAAAATGCATCGTAACTGCTTCAATGATGGGAAAATATTAAAGTACTCAGATTAAACATCTGTTCATTGAGGGATTTCAAGGTTAAGACAGCAGCTCTCCATTCATAAACTCCATCAGTTCTTAAACGTTTATGTACCTATACAGAGAAAGAGAACAAAGAATTTGCTTTTGTCAGCTACGTATATTACATTTTGCTAGGTACTTGTGGCATTTGGCATATTATTCCAACTCATCACTGCATTTCCTGATACTACTACTAAAATAAAACGCCTCCACCATATTTAGTAGATAATAAATCTGAGAGCTTAATACAGCACATCAATACATATGACCATATCGTGTAATACATGTCATAATTTGTCTCCTTTTTTCCTCCTCTGAGCTTAAACTCCCTACTTAGAAAATGAAACTTGGAAACACTTTATGAGACAAAATGAAAACAAGAAACAGTTCATTTCACTCTAATAGTCTGGATCCAAATCTTGTATCTCCCTGGTGTAAATCCTTATACCTAGACTTCTGAAAGATAGTACAAAACAGTCTCATCTCATTTACTCGTCTCATTTCTGTCACTAGATTTATAATTCAAAAATTTATTTGGTCTTGAACAGTATTTTAAGAGCCTCTATCCTAGGTTTTTTCTAGACACCACGAAGGAAATGGATCCAAAGCAGAGCAACTAGTGGTAATGCTTTCCCCTTTCCTTCACCAGGTGTTGACTCAGTGGAGAAACACACAGGAGTCATAAAAAGCATGAGAATCCTAAGAAGGAGAATCTTCCTTTCATGTGAAGGAAGAGAAGACCCCAAAAAGAAATCAGTTCCTGCGTTAGTACCTACAAGTGAGACAGAAGGTGATGATGAGCTCAGATGCTTTGTTTCTGAGATCTACCTGCTAAGAAAACCAAGTTGGAAACAATTATTTCCAAAGCTCAAACCTGTTTTGAGTTTTTTTTGGTTCAGAAAAAAGTGCCATGAAGCAGGATTCAACTCACTTTATGTCTCAACTAGTTACTCTTAGATTCTTTTTATAGTCCATGAAGAGAAATAAGCATTTCTAGGACACAAGTAATCTGACCTACTTTTGCTTCCTAATGTAGGAGGGGATGAATCGCTCCCTCGAAGTTCCTATTTCTCTCTATTGACTACAAAGAGAGACTAGATGACCTGCATTAAGAAACCTCATTACAGTGTCTAAAAGCAGTCTCAGGTGTATGCATGTAACAAAAGCACTTCTCTGAGACATTGTCTTCTCCATGTTTTTTTACAGCTGAAGTGAAAGCTTAGTGGTAAGAACAGCATTTTACAACAGCAAGGAGGGTCATTTACTTTAAGGACCATCCTCTATCCTGTTAAGATTTTGGCCAGTAAAAAATCTCTACGGTGTAACAGAAAATAATCTGAAAAACAGCATTTTAAAAGCACTGAATTAATTTTAAAAAATATGTACCTTTATCATGCATGATGTATTAATTACCAGTTCTCTGTCATTCTCAAGATAAGAAGATAGTTTAGTTGGGGCATAATAGATTATATTTAATTGTTCTTGGCTGTGTTTCATGAGCACCCGGAGCTGTATCTCTGAAAATGTAATGGCTAAGTGTTTCTCCAAAGGATTAGTTTTAAATGTTTCCCTCCACATGACCCCTTCTGTTCTTTAAAATATATTTTCCATTAAGATGCAAATGCAATACCTTTTTGCCTGGAGGAACTAGGTTTTGATTTGCTTTGACAAGGTGGGAAAGTGCTTTCTTTATGTTCTTTTCTTTCATGCTTTGCAGCACTGCAGATGGAAGAAAAGTCTCTAATCCCCATTCTTTTCTGCAATAAAAGGCATATATTTAATTTCACATTCTTGTGATGATTATTTATCTAAAGACTGGTGACTATGATGCCAAGTGAGTGGTCACCTGAAAACAGAAGGAGAGTTGATCAAGACCAGAGTTTTGCAGTAACACATTATTTTCTAGATTCAAACTATTTATTTCTTATGAAAAAGATGTTTTAGAATCATAAATAATCTCTCTTTTATCCATCTCTTCAATCGTGCCATTCAGGAAAGAACGTTTAAGTTTGATAATTAAGGCTTATGTTTAACACCACTTAATTAAATAGGCAAGTACCATTACAGAAATAAAATAGCAGATAATTTAACAATGGAATGCCAGATGTAATTTTGTTTTCTAGCTTTCTTTTAGAACATGCAAACCAGAGAATAATTTTCTTTGTCACTTATATTTTTTTTGGGGGGGGGGAAAGGGACTCCCCCTCAAAAACAACCAGTCCCACTTACCAATTTTTTTTCTGCTTGAAGCACCCTAGAAGACTGACTCTTCACATGTAAGTAATTATTTTTGCTGATTCATTAATAGGATAGAATATGGTGGATAAAATCTACAAGATTGAGTGTGTAACAGTTATTATTTCCATTCTGCAAGTAAACTAAGAAACAAGAACAAAAGTTTTAGGGTTTTTATTTTGTTATGGATTTTTGTAGCAGTTTTTTGTTGCTGCTTTTTATTTTTTTTAATCCAAGCCAATGCACTTATACACACTTTGGAATTTTTCTTTTTCTTTGTAGTTACATATACATGTTGTCTAACATAAGATAGGTGCCTACTGGCATACTTCTGCATTAAAAAATATTACAAAATAGAACCTATGACCCTACTGTCTTCTGAACCAAACAATAATCTGAATCTTACTATAATAACTCTACTAAAACTTTAGGATTCAGATCATACAAATTTCAATCACTGAAAGAAAATGAGTTAATCTTATTTACATTAATAGGCTTTTTCACATGCCAAAAGGTGACCAAAAGGTAAATGGTCTAAAAGGACCATATGTACCACTCTTAACACACCTGAATCAATTTCAGTGACAAAGAATAAACCTAAAACTGGTACCTGCATTAAAGAAACAACCTTAAATAATCTTTAAATTACTAATAATATTTCACTTTTAAAGAACATGCAGAATTCTCAACTTACTCTATGTATTTGAGGGAGATTTTCTGAGTTTGCTTGGTGGTCACAGTTGCAATATACATTTGTAATGCAGCCAACCGCAGGGCAATGTCATATTTCAGTTCTGGTCCAAATCTTTCCTGAACCACATCATTACAGCTCTGCCAAAAATCCAGTAGAGGGAGCATCAAGTTAAAAAATCTTGCACTAAAAATAAACTTTTTTTTTCATTAACTTTGCAAGAAGAGTAACCCTGAACACAGAAGCATGATCATGCTAAAGGTAGGACTGTTGCTCTCAGAGGTGCCAGATGTTCACCAGGATATAGGTGTTTTTGAAGAACACCAGTACTTCTGCCAAAGAGCAGAAGGCATGAATATTTTGTCCTTAACTCTCATCATTCTTCCCAGGGGGAAGAGTAATCCTCCATCACAAAGAGAGCTGGGAGGGTATCAGTGTATCTGGATTCAGGATAGCACAATTCTGCCTGGGGAGATACTCAGGAGAACCACATTTCTTTTGCATCAGTTTTCCCGTCCACTTTACTGGACGTTCCTTTTCAGACATCATTTCTGTCTGATATTACAGTACCATAAATAAGTATTAGCAATTAATTCAGCTTCACTCTTTTCTAAAGCCAAATATACTTTGGAAAGATATCAAAGCATTACTGTTTAGAGAGACTTATGAAGCAAGGGGACTTTACAGATGATAGAGATTTGCACATTCCCCAAGTGCATTCATTGGCTTTATCCAGCAAAAAACAAACCCAGGATTTACTGCAGCCACACTTTTCTATGTGAAAAATGTAAATTTATATATACAATAAGAACATTTTTTTATTCTACTTTACACTAACAATGGCTGTGCTTTCACTTACCTGCACATAGAGATATTCAAAAGCAACTGGATCTCTTCTTAAAAGATCAATGGGATCCTTTGGGACAAAGCTAATCCTGAAAAGACATCTCATCTTGTGTGAGCCTGGCCTTTGTGTCACCTAGGACAGCGCAATAATAATATTAGAGCTTGGCAACCCCCGTTGAGCAACATGCTCCGTAGTCTCAGGCAATGTGACCCTGCTCCAGAGCCATGTGCTAGCAAGAAAAAACTCTGTTCAACAAATTGCTCTGCCATGGGCTACTTACTAAGTTCTTCACCTAAGAACACCATATATATAATCTTGTGGAAAGATTTTTAGACTCGTATAGCACGACTGCCTGATACAACTCATCCTCAAAGCAACAGAATTCATTCACTCAAAAACAGAGTGAAAAGACAGAAACAGAGGGAAAACAGACCTTCATCAAAACTATCCAAGTGAAATACAAACTGAGTTGAACTTCAGCAGGACTAAAATACTTATAAATGAGAAAAGCTAGAAGATTTTTGGAGAGAGGACACATATTATTTCTCAGACTGTCTGAGAACACAGGTGGGGCCCAGCTTGGATGCTTTCCTCACTTCCTCTTGCTTGTTTTAATCCACTAGGAAACTTGCAAGAGATTGGGCCTTTTTCCTGGATCTACTTCATGACTTCTGGCCAAGATCCACTACATTAAAAAATTAAAAAGACTGCCTTGTGTGTTGGTCAGCACAACTTTGCTAAGCATCTAACACTGCAGTCCGGGTAGATTCACAGGAAACCACCTCATAGCTAATGAATAACTGGATGAAAGGGTAACAATCCAGTAGCACCATTGTAAGTCATGGTCAACAGCAATATTATAATGGCAAAGTAAAATACTGCTGATTTTACAGCAACTTCAAAGAGGACACCCTCAGAATTAATGTATTTTATCTATTCTATCTAATTTATTCAATTAGGCTAATGCAGTCAGAGAATTAGGGTACCTTATAACTATCACCTTTACTTCATGAAACTATACTTTTAAAAATCACCATCAGTTCTCTGTCTTGTCCTAATAATTTTCAAAAGGTATATTTATCTCACATCATCTCCTAAGTATCTAGGCATACTCTGTACATATAAATAAAAGCTCTGGATGGGATTTTTGAAAGCTTACTGTTTGGTTTTTTTCTGATCCTTCTGATTTCAATGAGAATTTTACCAATTACTTCAAAGGAGACAGCTAGGCCAGCAGAGCCAGTATTGAATATTTCTGGATATTTGCAATCACTGGGTAGTTACATTCACAAGAAAAGAATGTTAACATGGCAAAAGCAAGTGCTCAAAGATTAGAAGATGTCAGAAAAAGTATTAGCTGGTTATCTAAGTTCTTTCATACCGTTACACAGACTCTAGTTACAGAATCAAGGAGATTCTGTCATTTAAATATTTTTCCCCTTCTCATCTAAGAATTCATTTCCTCTTTTTCTTTTCTGTTTTTTTTTGTTTTGTTTTTTTCAAATTTAGTTGAAACTCAAAAAAATACTAATGTTCTCCTGAAAGACAATGGAAAATTTTGGGGTAAACAGTCTGGCAAAATGATAATCAGGGTATTCCTCTGGTAATAGTAAAGCAATTTTACCTTTACACCTCCCTGATCTAAGAAAGAATGTCACACCAGTGTTTTCCAGGTCAAAATTCATCATCACTGAAGTGAAATAATGTATCACTAAATAAACAAGACAAACTTGACTTATTTAGAAAGAGGAATATTCCCTGTCACCCAGATACAGATCTGAACAAACAGATTGGAATCAAAGGTCAAAATAAGGTTTTTTAAAGAGATTTGGGTAGATTGTGGTTCTCACAATTGTTACCATGTATTTTCCAGCTGTTGAGAATGTTTACTAGCTAGGTCATACAATATGAAAAGGTTTGATGTATCTTCTAACTTTCAGTCTGATCTTTAATTAATTTCTTACTACTTTTGAATGACTCAATGAAGTAATGAAATATGATGTTTATATACTGGAAAAATATTTTTTCCTGTGAGAACCTGATTCCTATAACCACACCATATTTTTGCTATTCAATAGACTGGATCAAATTATAAATCTTGCATGTAACTCACAGCAGTAACGAAAAAGACAGGTAATTTATGGATTAACCCATTTCATTAATACCTGTTTTCACATATCATTACACAAACCTGAGTTAGAGTCTCCTGTTCATGTAGCAAAAGGAGTTTTGTTCCAGATCCTTCAACCCTCTGCTCCAGCATCAGGGAAAAATGTTCGATACACTTGATGGAAAGCTTTTCTTGAAGTGTTAAGATGACATCCTAATTAACAAAAGGATTTATAAAATGTGCTTAAATTCATGAAGTGCTTGGAACCAAGTTATTCAGTGTCTTGCACCCTGCATGTACCCAGTCTAGAGTGGAAGCTCAGGCTTTTTGCCTGTTCTGCATGAATATACAGGACATCATACCTGTTCACACAGTGAAAAATCAAACATTTATAATCAAACATCCCCAAAATAGTATCAGATATGAACATGAAAAATAGTACATGGAACTGCTGTGAATGGACAACATTCTGTGTGGTTTAACATGCAGATTATACTGATATGGCCCTCTGCCTCCCTGGAAGTAGAAACTATCAGCAGAGGAGAGATGATCTGGCTACTATTCACTTTGCTGAGGCAGAGCCATCAAGCAGTACAAACAAATTTATATATTCAACAAAAAAAAAATAAAATTAAAAGAATGGCCTTTATTTTTTCTTATGGCAAGGGTGTGTCTTTTTTTTTAAGTCTACTTGTTCAGTTTCAAATGCTGAAAGAAAAATCAATGATAATGATACCTGTGCAGAACAGTAACTCTAAATTGATGGACCATGTCAATTTACAGTACAAACCTCATTTTTAGAAATTTTCAAGTAGTTTTTTTCACACTGGATTATGTCTGGCGTAGTTAATTTAAGAATGATCGTTTCTAAAATAACAGCTAAACAAACCTCTTCACAAGGCCATTCAATTAATCCCTACCTTACTATCATATAACACTTTGGAAACATGCAGATTATTAATATCATCTGGCAAATTACCTTCAGTTTAGTGAGTGTTATAGGAAAAAGAAATACATAATAACCCATCATTTAGAAATAGTTTCACATTGTATTGGCGACAAGATTAAAACTTTTCTATCCCTACAAAAGATTTTTAGATATACATAAGTATCCAGCTGGATACAACTTACTAAGGAGATCATAACGAATTGTAATTCAAGTGTTTCAACATAAATTAGGAAGATTAATTGATCATTTGCAGTGTACATATGGAAAATCAAGACTAAATTGATGGAACAACAAAAAAAGATATGTGATGGCTAAAGACTGGTCTTCAGGGGCAAAACATCCTGGAACAGGTTTGTTGTTTTTATGCTCGTAATAGAAAACACTGGAAAGCCAGTTTATGAGCCTTAGAAGGGTATGTAGACTTCACTATTCTCCATAAATCATGCCTCCTATTTCTTCACCTAACCAAATTTTCAAATAGACTGAAGCAATCCAGTATCCCGTGGATGTAAGGTGTATCCATTACCTGCACTCAACATATGCCTAAGGTATATATACATACGAACTATTAAAAAATATCGCAGTGCATTTTTAAGTGTGACTTCATTAACTGTTTTACTATCAGACTGGAGTAAATTTCCTCTTGTCTACCTTAGCAAATCATTCTCTTTGCTGCTCTAACTGGTTGAGCATGTTGCACAGTGAGCACAAAGGCAGCCTTTCTTCAAATATGCAAAATTTTTAAATCCCTTAAAACTAGCAAAAGCTGGCAATGATTTAAGAACCTACATGGAACAGTGTCACAGACACTCCCTAGCAGCTTCAGTTGTGTGCCAGGACTTCACCTTTTTATTTCTGTATGTGAAATGTGTTATGGAAAGTATAAAGTGCATTACACTGAAGTGAGCAATTTATCACTGACATAACCCTAAAATATCCCATCCTAATTTCACTGGATGATAAGCTAGATGATATTAAATTAGCAACCAACATCTTAATTTTCTTAGCTCCTGACTTTTGCTGACAAATCATGCTTGTTTTGGCAGCATAACAAAACGATAGAATCACACAACATTAATTTTGCTCCAGGCACATTAAAATGATCATTTCTTCTTATTATTCATTGACAATATGTTTCTAGAAGAAGAAAAATGTATACCAAATCCTCATTATTTCTGAACTATGACTCTAGCCCCAACTGAACACACCAGTAATTTTGTGCTTAAAGCATTTCAAGTAAATGATAATTACTGAAGGACTCATATATCTAGCCTACCTTTATTGAAGTGCTGCAGTCGAAACGGAAAGATTTGGTTTGTCCATTTTCAAGATACACCTTTAGAACATTTGGCATGAAAAGAAGTGAGTTGTCCTTAACTGTTTCCTGTCAAGAAAATTAGTAAATTAGATTACGACATGCAACAAGGGAAACCTACATATTGTTCTATCATGAAGTACATAATTCAGATGGCAAGGTAACAACTGAAAAGGAAGGTGCTGGCCCAAACTGAAAGCGGAAATATCAATGCCCTGCAAGGGTCATGCCACGCTTATAACAGCTGCCCTCTCTTTGTCTGGAAAAACATAACTTCCCACATACATTTTATGTTTGGTTTTCAGTATTGTCTTTTCCTAAACACCATCTCTCTGACAATGAATGCTATCTGTGAAATTAAAATATTTTCAATAAAACAGAAAAATGGATTAATGTTTCTCTGAATATAGTGAGCTATTGTCTTCAATCTACAAAATGGGAACAGCAAATTCATTAGTAGGAATTACAATCAAGGTGTACATTTTCTTTGTAGTTAAATGCTAATATCTGTCATCATTAAGAAGAGCAACATATAAAATTGCTACTTAATTTATGATTCGTAACAAAGTAAAATAAAAAGGAAAAATGAAGGGAAACAAAGCTTGGGGGGGTTTTGTTTGTTTGCTTCTTTGTTTGTATTTTTAAAAGCAGAAATTGCTTTTGAAAAAATGCAGTATCAATTTATGCGTGGAAGAGAGTTGCACAAAGATGTGCAAGGATGGCATGGCAAATTATGAAAATTATCTGACAGTTCATGTTTAAGGAGGAGTTCTGTGCCTTTGAAAGGGAGGTTGACTTTGCCTCAGGGCTGGAAATGACAAGTTCAAGTAGATAAAACAAATGTTGAAGAGATCTGTAAGGTAATCTTAATCAGTTTTTCTGACGTGGTACTTCTCTTGAGCTTAGGGATTTTAGTAATACAAAATTGATCCGAAAAGAAACAACCAAACAACAAGCAAGCATTACCAAGACTATAAAGACCAACACATATGTGCTATCACCACAAAATGCATTCACTAGCATTTTAATTTTATTTTAAGAGACAAATTCTTCACAAAATTATGGGCCCAATGGACTTAAAAAAAAGATCTTTGGAAAATTTCAGAAACAGAAAACTCCTTCTCTTCACAAGTCTACCACTGTTGTTTCTACCACATAATTCTCTCCCTTTCCAGTCTTGAGCCATACCTTTTGATGAAATGCTCAGTCCTTTCCAAGGCTAAATAGCTAAATACTCACCGACACCTGGCCATTGATAATTACTTCTTCTGAGAAGCGTACTTTGACAGGATTGGACTTCAATCTTGCCTTTTTTGCAGCACTAATAAAAGCCGATTTAGGAGACTGGAAGAAAAGATGATAAAAAGATATATCACATAATTTCAAATTAAAACCTTTCTTTCCTTTTTCAGTTATTCCTCGTTTCTTACACACCGGGAACTCCTTGTATATAGCAACATTTTGCGTGCTATTCACTGAAGAATAGAAATACAGTCAAAATACAATGCATTCTCAAATAACATGTATTTACATACACTAAAGGAATCACCAACGCATACTGCACATACTGAGTTATCCTACTGTCAGACTGCAGCAATGAGGAGGGCTGTTGGTGCACATACAAATTTCTTACAGTGCTTCCAACAACGACTGCTGTCAACCAAACTTGTTTACAAGAATGGACACTGACAAATGACCTACCAGTGATCCTTCCTTCAACAATAAATGGAAAATTTTTTCATAATCTGTGTTCCGCCAGATAGGTATACACATAGTTTTTGGGAAAAAGAAGTGTCTGAGTCCTCTCCAAATGCACTGTCATCTCATTGTATTAGTCCACTACAAAATGCAGGTGAAAACCACCAAGAGGCACATGCAGGCCAGCAGACTTTCCCTGAAGGTATCTCCTAAATGCACTCTGTGCAATGCTTGCCTTCAGTAGGTCAGACACTTTGTAGGGTTTCATGAATTAGAAGTCTAGAAGCATTCCTAATTTTCCTCTGGGACCTACTTGACTTTTACCTACTACATTATACATTGGATTCACCTTTGATCAAGTCTTCAGCCCTTTGAAAAAAAATCACTCCATTTGAGGAATTTGGATAACTGTTGTCCAGTTGTGTTTGCGATCCCTTAACCGGAAGCTTCTGTTTGGATAACAACCTCTTTTTGTAACAGATTAAATATTCACAGTCAATGGGATTTTCATTTTCAGCAGCAGAAGCAAGGTTGGTTTATTCTCAGGTCAGTTACAAACACAGTGGTTCTACCATTGCCTAACTCCATAACTTTGATAATGAGCAATGGCACAAAAATCTGGCTTCTCTTAACAGGCAGACTGCCAAACTTTCTCTGGATTCTGGCAAGGTTATTCCCATACAGCAAATCTGGCAAATTGCTATGTGTCTCTGTTGCTCTTTACAACCTCTCTCTTTTCCTCTCTACAACCTCAAAAGTCACTTGCAGGGGCATCAACCACTTAAATTGTGCTATTTCAAAAATTCAATAGGAGAGTCCAAGACAACTGAAAGCTCTGAACATATGTGAGTTCCCAAGAACTCCTCTGGGACATGGGTTTAATGGATATATTGCACAGCCAGAGGAGCACATCACTGTCTACCATAAAACATGGGGTTTCCTTCCATTTCCACTTCTCCTGGAGCAACATGGGCAGAACTTTGGCCCTTTGCCAGACACCCTGTGTGAGCCTGGAAGTAGATTGCTTTCCAAAAAGCTTAAAACTATAAACCATGTGTGTAAGAAAATCTAAAACAGCTGTGCTGGGTATTTGGGGGAATGTTCTCTGCTGGTTAAAGGTTTGAGTAATAGCACAGCTTTTGCATTTAATTGCACCATCTCATTGTTTCTACCTCTGCATCAGCTTGGCACTTGACATTTACTCTTTGAGAAAAGAAGCATTTCCAAAGAATGCAGCAAATGCCTAGGAAAAGAGTTGGGTTTGATTGTTAGAACTTGCTTGTCTAACAAAGCCTCAGCAAGATGATATGCTGCTGAATTCTATTCCATTGCAGAAGATGCTATCAATTAATGATTTTCAGAGTGCCAGGTTCATTTGTTTCTGACGCTCTGTCTTTTAGCCAAATGGAAGCCATTATCCTCAGTTAATGACCTTAAGCAGGAGGTGTTTACACTAATGCAGAACATTTGTCACTGCAAGTAAAGTATTTGCATTGCCACAGACAAAAACAGCTTAACTTGAGTGACTTTTGCAAAAGGAGGGCACACATTTTAAAAAGGAATCAAAATAATTCAAAAAACCTCAAACTTCACTCTGTGTGACCTAAGCACTGTTTCCTATTAAAAGCTCAAATTTAGCAAGATTTTAACTAATTTTTACTTGCTTACACAGAATTCAGAAAAAAAAAATCAGTTGATGATTTCAACACTACTTAGAGAAATTGCTAATAAGAAAAATGAAGCATTGCATAGAGATTTGTTTGCAGGAAATGATAATGAAGATCAAGACCCTACTTTGAGCTCTGCTTACTAGGGATTGAAATCAATAGGCATCCCACCAGCAGGGTCAAAACATGAGAGATTGCTACAACAAGAGGAGACTTTCTAGAAAATGTTATTTTCTCATTTTCTGGACTTCTCAAAATTAGATACTATTTTTGTCAGCAGCATTATAGTAGGTCATTTTTTGATAGGTCTTAGAAAAATATAACCCACATTTTGAGGGAAACTTTTTTGATGAAAATAAAAGCGCTTTGTGCACTTTTGCAGGTAAACTATAATTTGGAGGAGGTTCTAAGTGAAGTGGGTTTTATTTGATGAAAAAGCCCCTTTGAATGCTCTTGCCAGTAAAGGTGCTGCAACAACAAAATCTTTAGTCATGCTCAAGAAGGACTTAGTATTTAGAAGAGCATTGTGTAGTACTGAGCTACCATAAAGAAATTAAATTATAGGATAGGACAGTCATAAGATAAAAAGAAAACCTGCTTTGTGACATTAAGTATCTAAATCAGAAATACTATATTTAAAACTATAGAAATAATGTATCTTTTAAATAGCCACAGAGTGCATATATGCAATTAATATTAAGCTTATTACTTAAAAATAGTCATTAGTTTAATATTAAATATGTTTTCCAGAAAATAATGAAAAATTGCAGGACAACAAAAGTATGTTGACTTTTTGGCCCACCCCAACAGCAATTTTATAAGCCAAAATGTAGCAAGCAAAGAAAATGTGAATAAGGAACAACTAAATTTATTAAGTGAAACAGGACATAGAGCCTAAAGGCAAACCAAATATGGTAATTCATAGCCATGAATGAGGCTGGAACAATCACACTGCCTCACAAAAGCATTGAAGAAGAGCAGGTAAGGGCACAGGCATTTATCATAGACAATTGAATTTTACTATTTGCATTACTTATATTTTACCACTTTTAGATGGTAATTACAGTCTGATCATTAGTCTCATAGACTCAATAAGGTTTTTGCCACAATTATTATGATCCATAAATGTTATTTATTGTAGTTTTTCTGCAAACATTATGTCTCAGAAATATAACCATGTTATAACAAGAAACATCTCTTTCAAAACAGAAAAAGATCCTATCTTTTTTCCTGCTGCAGAACTTAATGCACAGAAAAATTGCCATAGATCTCAGCTGGGCCTGGACTTCATCCAAGGAGTTTAAGAGATTAATCATGAAAGAAACCTACCAAATGATCTCTCCATGTAGAAGCTGAACAGATATCAAACAGGCAAATTATTTGATTTGAGTAATGCTTAGAACGTAATAAGGCAACAATCAGAATGATAGGTTGTTCAGGATAAAAGGTTCAGAAATTATAATCAAATGCCATACTTCCAGAAATCAAAACTTTGAATGGCTTCAACTGAGCTTGAATGCTCAGTGGCCTCCTTATAAGCAGTAGTGATTGAACCTTACAGAGATTTGTAGATTGATGGAAAGAGAAAGATAGCCCAATGCTTTGGCTTGGTCATAATTAAAATGAAATTTTAATGAGTTTAAGCATTAAACAAAACTGAATGCACTTAAGTAAAAACTATCTGCAAAAGTTCTTAGAGTACTAAGTGAATTGCAGAGTACTATAAATCTGGACTACATCTATTACCTGCAAGTACAAAGAACAGTTATTTGAATGCAAAACCAAAACACACTCTTACTAGCGTGAGTAAAACCAATTAAGAAACAGCACTCTTCTAAACCATCTTGGCAGGTATTTTTCATGCAAAGGGAAAATCACCATCAAGAAGAGAGATCGATGAAATGTTTGTAAAGATGTATTTCTTCCAAGAATGGGGAAAAATTCGGTCTTTATTTAATTGTTATTACTTTTCCTTTGTCTGGTTTCTACTTCATCATTCAAGTTTTATTGGCAAAATAGTACCATGGAGGAGGCAAACTTAAAGAAATGGGGAAAATACATGTGCTCATAATATTTTTAATTTTTTTTAAATTTTTTTTTAAATTGTTTCTAAACTGTAAGACAAGCTGTTTGTTTCAGAAGACCCTCTGTTCAGAAGACCAGAATAGGTATGCAGCTGGAATGCAACAACAGTCAGGACTGCAGAGCTGAAAGGGATGGCACCTAACAGGCTCAGGAACTAAAGGCAGCAAAGTTGTGGCATTTTGAGGCACAGCATGGACCAGGTGTTCAAGGTGACTCAGGAGTACCCAGGAGAATCTGCAGCCCAAGGTTTGCACAGACTGAGGGACTTTGCATTGCTTTAGGGCCCAAACTTGACTGCACACACTGGCAGCTTCACAAATGCTCCACACATCCCTATGCACACCTTTGTTTCCACCGCAGAAAAACTTGGAGTTGAAAGTGATAAGGGAAGGATACTATGAATCATTAAGTCCTTGGTCTGGACAGGTAGGGAGGTACAGTAATACAGCACAAACAGAGGAGATCTGCAGTGTGCAACAATTTTGCAGTTGAGGTTCTCCTAACTAGCTCTTTCCACTGAAGCATCCCAACTTTGGGATAAAAATGGGTCAATTAAAGCTAGCAAGAATATGCATAAATCAATCTCATCTTCTACGTGCTCTGTGCACATTCCTGGGGAGAAAATCTTCATGCCTACATGTAATAAAATGTCCATCATCCCCAAAAACAAGAGTGCTTTGTCTTCTGAGGTAGAGCTGAAGGACTCTGACAGATAATCCAGAGTGGAGCAACACAAATATATGTATAAAATGGGCACAGCAGCCCAAATGGCTGACATCCTTAGCTCAGTAACATCTAGAGGTAGTTCAGTTATTGATTAGTTTTTGGTGCTACATAATAAGAGGACCAGATTCTGCCTTATCAGGCCTCACAAAGAGCTTCAATCCAAAAGAGCTGGGGATCATAGAATAATAGACTCACAGAACGGAAGAGATGTTAAAGATCATCTAGTTCCAACCCCCCTGTCATAAACAGGGACACCTGTCATTAGACTAGTTTGCTAAGAGCTCCATCTAACCTGGCCTTGAATACCTCAGAATCACAGAATATGCTGAGTTGGAAGGGGCACAGAGGGTTTCCCATCAGTTTCTTCTTCTCCAGGCTAAACAGTTCAAAGGACCTCAGCTGCTCCTCATATGGCTTCCCCTCAAGGCCCTTCACCATCTTCATTGCTCTCCTTTGGACACTCTCAAATAGCTTACCATCTTTCCTATACTGCGGTGACCAAAACTGCCACAACATTCAAGGTGAGACTGTACCAGTGCAGAGCAGAGCAGGACAATCACCTCCCTGAACAAGCAGGTGATGCTTTGCCTGATGTAGGGATGAGGCATCCACAGCTTCTCTGGACATCTTGTTTTGGTGTCTCACCACCCCTACATAGTAGAGAATTTCTTCCTAATATTAATATAAACCTACTCTTTCAGTTTGAAGCCATTCCTCCTTGTTCTGTCACTACAAGCCCTTGTAAGAAGTCCCTCCCTCCATCTGTCTTGTAGATTCCCTTCAAGTACTAGAAGGCTGCAGTTAGATCATCCTGAAGCCTTCTTTTCTCCAGGCTGAACAGTCCCAGTTCCCTCAGCCTTTCCTCATAGGAGAAGTGATCCAATCCTCTAATCATCTTGGTGTCCCTCCTCTAAACTCAGTCCAACAGGTCCATGTTCTTCCTGTGCTGGGGATTCCAGAACTGGATGCAGTACTCCAGGTGAGGAGAGGAGCAGGGCAAAATCACCTCCCTCAGCCTGCTTATCACACTGCTTTTGATGCAGCCCAAGACACAACTGGCTTTCTGGGCTGCAAGCTCGTGTCCAGCCTTCCATCCACGAGCACCCCCAAGTCCATCTTGGCAGGGCAGTTCTCAATCTGTTCATCCTCCAGCCTGGATTGATAAAGCAGATTCCTGTGACCCAGGTGTAGCATCTTGCACTTCATCTTCTTAAACCTTAGAAGATTCTCATGGGCCCAGTTCTAGAGCTTGTCCAGCTCCTTCTGAATTGCATCCCATCCACCAGGAGTGCCAATCACACCTCTGAGCTTGATGTCATCTGCAAATCTGCTGAGGATGCATTTTATCCATGCCACTAAAAAAGATATTACATAAGACTGGTCCCAGTAAAGACCCCTGAGGGACAACACTTGCCACTGATATCACCCATGAAATCAATCTCTCTCCAATTTAGAGAGAAGGATGTTGTAGAGAACTGTGTAAAAGACTTTACAGAAGTTCAGAGAGACAACATCTGTAGCACTCCCCTTGTCCACTGATGTAGTCACTCCAGCATAGAAAGCCACTAGGTTGGTTAGGCAGGACTTGCCCTTGGTGAAGATACCAGGTCATGATTTTCCTTCTTCTCCTGGTTAAAGGGTGGAGGAGGACTGTACCTGTGCTGTAAGGTCTTCCCTTGAACATGGAGTGCACAACCTATTTGTATTTCAGCTTCCTTTACATTCAGTATATATAGGCTTGCTCTCAGACCATAAACAGTAATAACAGGTCACAGAATCTCACAGACATGTGGTACTACACTTTACAGTCAACTTTTAAGGACTACATATAGCTGCACTAAAGCTCATGTCTTTTCTTCACCTGACATTTAAAGAAAAGAATGAAGTCTGTCAATGGATGAAACATACATAAAGAAGAAAAGAGGGTGAAGATTTCTTTCCCCCATATTATATATATATTCACTGTGATGAAAATCACGGACTGTAAACCAGCAAGTTTTAAAGCCAGTTAGGTTTCTTAATCAGATCATGCCTGTATTTTCATTTAAGGTGGCTGATGTTGTTCAGATCACAGCTCACCGTCCTGACAGTGCTCTTACAGCAGGATGGCAGCCCTTGCCTGTTTCACTGTGGAATGTGTGCTTTTCTCCCGTCAAATTAGTAGAAGTGCAGACTAGCTTCTAGAAAAGAAGGACCAGCACAACCACACGGCCACCTCAAAACTAACCAAAAGGCTGATGACTAGTATGAAGACACACAGCACTGTCCAAGTTGCATTTGCAAGATTTGCATTTTGGCAGCTTCATCGGATAAACTTGATTGCACGTCTTTGTATCAAATCCACCTCATCTCTTATTCTTGAGTGAAAAGGGTACAATTATCCCTGGCTAATAAAAACTACTGTGTATCAGGTTAGCCAACAGGGAACTGAATGGACCTGCTCAAATTGAAATCACTCCTGAAGCATGACTGAAGCCCCTCAGCAGTCTGTAAAGTATACATTGCTTTGCACAGATGTATGCCAAGAGAAATGCGCTTTCTCCTCTGGCTTGGCTTCTCTCCTTTTTTCCTGGGAGATGGGTTTGAGTTAACAGGTCATGAATCCATTCCCATAAACCACTGAGAGAGCTGCAAAGGCATATCACATAAACCAGCTCCAAAGTGGCTGCATTTTCTCCCAGTCCCCTCAAGCCAACCTCGCCTGTCTGTCTCCTCTCTCCTCACCTCCATGAGCTCTGCACTGGAGATGCAGACAGAGCCCTCCTTTACTTGGGGTACAGCTGGTTTGCTACAGCAGCTTAGCTGTGTGGGATCAAGGCAGAATCAAGAAAAACCCCAGAGCCACAACAAATCAAACTGAAGCAGAACTCAGCATCCTGCTCTATCAGTCTTGCCAGCATGAGTTTAAAGACACTGTTGTTATTTAACTTACTAATACAGCCTTTGAGTGCAGGACACAGTAACACCTTCATACGCATCACCTTTATGAGACACAGCTCTTACTGCACTTCTTTTTGTTTCACACATAAGGTACAGACACAGACAGAGTATAGGCAGAAAAAGAAGGTGTTATATTGCTAGGAGACTAATTCAGAAAACACTGACAATACTTACAGGGTAAGGTTGAACAACAGTAAGGAGGATTGATTCTTTGCAGCTTCTATAAAAAGAAAAAAAGTAAAATCAAGTAAAGATTCATACTTTGACTCTCTACAGATAACCAACTTTTTAATGGAGAAACTTGCAGTAATATGGCAAAATGTTTATTGCAATGACATAGCAGAGAATTACAGAGATTAATAATAGGCAAAAATAACAACAGATATTAAGAAATAAGTTTCTTCCAATCTAGCAAACTGACTTAACCTTACAGTTTATGCTACAAATTTTTTGCTCATCAGAGACCTGCCTGTTGCAATAATGGTTATATCCAGCAAAAATTATTTATTTTATCAGTTCAGCATCTGCAGACCACAAATTTCTTTTTCCTTCTTTATAAATGTATCCTTCTTCTCTGCAAGTCACTTTTTATACCATCTAGCTCTTGTACACATAAAGCCAAATCTATTTGAAGACAGCAGTACTTTTTTCAAAACAAAAATGAGAATAAAATTTTGCTCCCATTTCTTCTATAGCTCACCTTTTTAAGTGGATGGAAAAAGACTAATATTTGCTGAATAACCCCATTAGAATTTTTGTGTTTTTACAAGATTCCTAAAGAAAGGTTTTTCTTTCAATTTAAACAGCTTGTCTTTAGGTTGAAACTAGTAAATGGAAAACATATGAGCAGCTCTAAAAAATCCCAATGATTTGTGGGATAAAGGGATGAAATTATTAGAAATTTTAATGTGATCAAGTGATCTAGACAAATTTTGATTACTGGCAGCTAGTTGGGGGTGGTGGATAACTGGGGAAAAGTAAAGGTGAAGTGAAAGAAAAGCCAACTGGAGTAAATTTCTCTGCTATTCCCTTATTGGTTGGATGGCTGCTGAGGGCAGTATTAGCTGAGAAAAGGTCAGTTGCCATTTTGTTGACATGGAATTGAAGTTCTGTTGATTTTACTACTTTCAAATACAAATTGTTTATTTATGTGGCTGATTGCCTGCTAACTGACATGAAACTGTTTTGGCATGCCTGACCTGTTCAGCAGAACTAACTAAAAAACTTACACTGCATTGGTCTTATACAGTGCTACCTTATACATATATTTACATCTCTGATATGCAAATTAAAAAGCCAAAAAGCAAAGAAAATTGAGGAGAGACTGAAGGCCCAGTCAAAAACTGGTCTGGAAAGCCAAATTGTACTTGATGAAGCCAATATCTCTGAATGCCAACAGTAATAACAAATTCTGCTTTTGTCAAAGGCACCAGCCATGCAAGGGGCAAGGTCTGACCAAATATCCCCCTAACTAAAGAAAAATTTGTTAAGCTTCAATTTTTACTTCTCTTATCAGATATTTGTATCATTACACTAAAGAATTATAGATAGACTTTTCAAAAGGAGGGGCTGAAGGTTTTGGATGCCTGTCTGGGCCTAGAATAACAGAAATAAAATTAATTTACAGAGTTAAAAAAAAAATCAACAAGGAGCTATATGTAGTGAAAATTATATATTCCACAACAAAACATCATAATCTTATCCTCTTCAGATATAATTATAACTACTTTCAGGAATTTTCCACAATTATTTTTCATTTCAATAAAACATGTTCCAAAGTTAAATTCTATTATTTACTCATTCACAAAACAGGCTTCATATATAGTGTTCATAATTCTGAAAATTTACAGTCCAATTTTAAGGTCTGTAAGCTAGTTTAGAAATTTCCACAATTATTCTTTATTATTCTTCATTATTTTTCTTGAAGAGTTTATAACATACCTTAGAAAAAAAAGCAATGTCCATTCTGGTTTGGATAACAACAGTATACTCTCTACTTTTTTCCTATGTAACTATCACATTTTTTGGAATATAAAAATGCTTGATAAGAAATGTAATTTATTTCAAGAATCTCACAGCCACATCTAAGCTATCCACATCTATCCAGTTGTGACTGCTATATTAACCTAGGCATACAAGTAGACAAAAAGGCCCATAGCTCTTTGTTCTGGGGTAAACTGCAGCCATGGAATAACTACACCATGCCCAAATGATCTTTTTAATTACTTTCAACCCACTGTTTCTCATGCAACATAAGATTACCACCACCACTGCCTCCTGTGGTCCAGCCACCTTAGAGAGTTGTCTTTAAAAATTAAAATCAGCTTCTCCTGAAAATGTTTTACAGCTCTTCATTATTCTTAGATTAAACCTGTCCAGGTGCCCATGTAGGCAAGCTTCATCCTAGACTAACATGTGTTTATTCGGGTTTTTTTTAAATGAAAGGTCAAAAGTATTTTGTGGACAAGACTTTCTGACAGGATAACCACTTGCATTGGAAGGGTGCATTTGAGGCTATAAGGCCCTTTGAAGTATCTGGACACAAGCATGCAACACATTCATAAAGTTGGTGTCAAGCATCACATAGAGATCTTTCATCATTAAACAACTTCTGTAAAACTCATGCTATATACAAAACATAGCACAGTTACAGAAGAAATAAATATTTAATTAGCAGCTTTTTGATCTACAGTACTCAGTCACGACTCCACTTCTCTTTGTAAAACTTTCTCACATAATGATGGCAAAACTCCACAGGGCAGCACATCTTTTTTACTTGCAGTATGGTTACCAAATCCCATAAATCTACATGATAAACCGTGCACAGCATGGTCCATTATGCCATATATTGTATATGTCATAATAATGGAAAAACAATGGAATCACAGACCATGGGATCTGTGAGTTTTGTAGCTTAAGCCTATGTGGACATCCTTATGTCCATGTGACAAGAGAACAGATTACATAAACTAGGTACATCATCACACTTACGTGTGAGCTACTTCTTTTCAAAAACTTCTGAAACTTAGTGGCAAAGGCAAAAAAAACCCCAACAGCAGTGTTATTTCCCCCCCTGAAATCTCTTTCCTCCTCTAAAATGTGATTAATTTTTTTTAAAGTATATGTTCCAGTTATTTTATTACCTTTCATACTCATTTAACAACTACATAATTATTTCTATTTTAAATCTATATAGTCTTTTAGAGTCACTCAAGACCAAACATCTGCAACTCCAAACTTGGACAAGCAGCTGAGGACTTCTTGGGTGCTCTGCCATCTGACTAGCTAGCACCAACACCACAGTAAAATACTACCATGTTTTTTTCATTTCCTGACATTAGAATCAAATGAAGAGAAGGCAGATAAAATCTGAAAACTCTGATGGGAATTTGTGATTCATGTCTCTGTCCTTCTCCGTGTCCTGCATGGTGATTATATTTGTCTGTTCTCTCTACTCCTTACAGATACCAAGGCTGTTACAAGGAGAGAATATAGATGGTTTGAGAAGCAAATTATGTCATATTTTAAAGGTTAAAATTGTGTTACTAAGTATCATGCATCTGGAGCTACATGAGGCACTAATCTTCAGCTACAATGCAAACTACTGACTTATCTGTGAACTTGATGCTGGAAATCACTGTCTCTCTTCTGCTTCTTGTGAATGGCCAGAAAGGAAGGGCAATGGTAGAAAAGGGATGTGGGGGAATCTTAATGTCAGAGCCAAATGGAGTAAGTGGGTCTGTTTTTGTATGCATTTTGTAGCATATCATATATCTATATTGCTCTTAAGAAGGGAGAATGGAAAACTACTGTTTATGTTAATTTAAAAGCTCTCAGCAATTTTACATACAAAAGGAGTACTTGGTTTCTCTTCCACCAAAGATGAATGAATTAAAAATTAACATATAATAAATAATATTATTTACAGGAAATGTAATTCCAAAAGATCCTTCTCCTAACTATAAGTTAGCTCTGTTTCACTTACAATAAACATCAAATGCTGAAAATGTTTTGAAATGCTTTGTTTTCTGGTTGCACTTTGGGTCTCGTTTTTAATGAAAAAGGTCTGAATTTCACAATTGTGGGGTTTGCTGCCATGATCTGCAACGTTTCATGCTACATTTTTGAAGTAAGGAAATGGAAATCAGTGCGTCAAATACTAACTACAAAATGTAGCAGGTTACCTAAAATGCCCTATTCAGAGCTGAGGAAAGTGGAAATTATCTTCAAATTCTAGAGTTTAGGCTAGAGAAAAATCATTCAACAGTTGAATGTCTTCCAATATTATGAAGATTAACACAGCAACAGTGAAAAAAGATTTTGAAAAGTTATTCTATTGTAGTACATTTCTAATTACTTCATAGAATGAAATCACAGAATCATAGAAAGGTTTAGGTTTGAAGGGACTTTAAAATCATCTAGTTCCAACTAAGGATCATTTGATTTGAGCTGTATATACATTTTTATATAAAACCTGTCCTACAGTATTTATCTTCACCTAAGGAAGCTCCAAATTTCCCTTTTCCAGCTTTCATCATGAGCAGTAGTTCCTGTGGTACGCATAGATTTATTTCCAGGGCCAGAGACATCTCCTGGAAAGACCTTGCTGGGACATAACAGGCCCATCTTGACCCAGAGTTTCCTCATTCTCAGCTGCTATCACACAGCGTGCATGCATACACACACACAAACACACAGGGTGAGCCTCTGGGTCTTGTAATAATGCCAGCCTGCCAGAGTTGACTAGTGGACCTTGATGAGCTAGCAAACAAACTTAGTATTCATAAACATACATGAAACAATGCAGAGGGACTCAGGGAAAAAGGCTTTAAGAAAGGTATGCCTTACCCCAAGGCTTTTTATGTCACATGAGAAGCAAGGCTGTACAATCAACACAAACACAAGCCAAAAACCCTCTGTACTGGAGAACTCCTGCAGCAAGAGCCAAGGTATATGGGGTTCTCCAGTTTCCAAAGGTAATACTGTCGCATGCAAACTACAGGAAGTGGTTCCATGGCTCAGTAGCTTCTAACTGGCAAGTACAACAGACCATCCCAGGCTACTGTGGGCAGATCACTTTTGGCCTCTTGATTACATCTACCCATGGAAAATCATTGTTTTAGCAGCAGGTGAAGCATCAGCCCTCTCCAATTCTAGGAGAAAGATATTTTCTGGATAATTTTTAGGGGAACACAGAAAATGATACTTTTTCAAGGGGTTGTCAATATCTGACACAATGAACTTCTTGAAGAGTGACAGTGGGATTTCAGTCTCTGCCTGCCCATTTGGATGCACTGACCTCTGGGAAATGTCTATGAAGATCCTGTACACAGCTAGAGATGGGCTTTCATGCCACAACACCAAGCAGTCAAGGCAGGGTATGCCACACGTGGGATTACATCCCCAACTCAATCTCAGAAGACAGTTGCAGGAGTGGAGCAGGCATGAATTATAGCAAGAGGCTCATATGAAATAAGGTAGGCCACCACAGAGGTGAGGTCTTCAGTCCCATTTTGGGGAAGAAGGGTAAGATTGCATGGTATATAGATACAGAAGGTGGGGACATGAGGAGGAGGCACCAAGCTTTGAGTTCAGATACAACAAGTTGTTCAGAGGAACAACTTAAAGAGGTGAAAGGGAGAATCAGCTCAGATGCTGTTTTTTTACTGGGGATGACAGAGTATGGAACACAAAGATCATGGTGTTCAGGTCTTATTTTTGAAGATAGGGAGGGTGCATTGGAATCCTTAGTATCAGAAACCAGAGGGACTATAATCACATTTGGAAAGCTGTGGCTGCATTACCTGTCCTTAGCCTCACTGTCAATGCACTAAAATACTCGACATCCAAGCAACTTCAACTTGTGAACTTCTGAACCCTGCAGTTTAATTTGCATAGCCTGCTGCTTCGCAAGGTCCTTAAAATTTAAGTCTGCCATCAAATATGTGAGGGCTTGAAGCAGCAGAAGCAATTCTGCACAAGAACCTGGGAATTTTGCAGGATTTCTGAATGTCTGAGCCCTAAAAACTATGCAAGTAATGGATGCTTGAAACGGCCACTGCTACATAAATTATAAAACACGTAAGCATGGGATTATTACAGCACTGCAGGATCAAACAGCAGCAGAAAACACAGCTGACTAAAAAGATGCTCTGATTCAAACATAAATAACTTCAATAACAGCATACTGAAAATTACTGTCAAAGCAAATTGTGTTTTGTATAAATGTTCTTCTTTATTTTAGAGGCCTGTCTTAGTGAGAAAGTAAATCTTTTAAATTGCCATAGTCTGCAGCTGGCACTAATTGAAACCCTTGTTGGCATCTCCATAAGGGGTCAAGGAGTGAATATGTTTGCAGGCTGAATTATGTTTGCTTCCTCCAAAAGAAGCGGTCGGTCCCTTCAGGAAAGGGGTATGGCACCCTGGTGGGCCTACACACAGGTGATGCCTTCTCAGATACCTCTGCAAATAAAGGCTTTAAGAATAAACAAGCCTCCCATTCTCTAAGGCTGTTCATCTGTCAAGCTTTCACATGCACCAAATTCACTCTATTTTCCCCTTTACTAGACCCGTGGCAAGTTCAGTTTCAAACAGTGGTTCTTGGAATTTCAGTGCTGTATGGAGACCTACATTTGCCTCTAGTCAACGTAACTCTCCTCTACACAAATACTCAAAGTTGTCCAGTTGCTTGTATTCTCAACTTTTACCTTTATAACTGAGTTCAAAAATTTTGGTCCAACAGTTAATACCTGTGTGTGCTGTACAAAAGTGCCTTGGTAAGGCTACTTGAATAGCAACAGCAGCATTACACTGCTGTCTAACTGCTGAGCAATGTTACCTGCTCCATACTACATGGGCCTTCAATTAATTCTTGAGTCCACCTCTTAATATCAGCAATATGCAGGAGACTCAATATTGACTAAGGTGCCTTTCTTAGACAACCATTTTCTTACTTACACAAATCTATGATGGTCTCCTTCAACCCCCGAGAGCACTTGGAGTTAAACTTCAAGATAGAATAGAGGATGTATTAGGAGTTACTAACATTGGAGTTGTCTGATCCAACACAATCAGCATTTGCTCATTTTGACCAGTGTAAAAAAGCCCCACAAGACACAGATGAGCGTGTGTATATATCTGATGGACTGAGACTTTCATCAAGTATAACTGCTAGCACAGCACTGCCACACTATCACAGCATCAATTACTTCACACTGCATGAAGATGCCATACAGCCAAAGAGAAAAACGTAGTGCTTACTCCCCTATTAATTGCTCAGCTGTCCTCTTCTAATTAGACTTTCTGCACATTAGTTTTAAAGGATCAAAGACAGATAAAATGGGATAATATTGGTCTCTCAGGTCACACATCCAGGCCAAAGTTTCGGTGCTAGTTTTCCTATCATTAACTGCCAAACTCTCAAAAGCTCTGAGGAAAAGTAAATTTTTAAAGTGTAATAATCAAAATGTAATATAAGCCAACCCCAAGATGTCTATTGATGACACATCTTTAGAAATGGTGCTATGGAGCTATTATTTAATACTATGAAAGTAAAATATTTACAGAAGAAGTTGGTCTCATCATGGAAAGGTCAATTGTACTCTCTTGAAAATTTATCTTCTTTATTTGTCAGACTACACTGTTTCCATCAGACTGCAATGACTTTTAAATGGTATTTTCGTGGGCATTTTCTGCAAACCCTTTCAGACAGTGTTTCTAAGTGTGCTAAGTCATCATGGTTTAGGAATGGTATTCCATAATTTAGTGCTCACACTAGCATTTTCTTCCGCCCCACACCACCCCCATCTCCAGTTGGAAGCACAAAAGGCAAAGATTATGGTTTAAGATAAGAACAATTTACTGGAAACAGCAATGAGATAAGAAAATGAACAGTTACTGCAACAATACTAGTAAAAAAAATGTACAAAGAGAGAAAGTGACTTACACGAAAAATGCTTATCCAGCCAAGGACAACGAAAAACAATGGCAGACAGACCCTCCATTCAGCATGCTTTCCCTTGTCTGCAAACCATACCCACCTTCCTCTTGGAAGCTAGAGATTCTCACTTCTGACCCCTGTGAGGCAATATACAATCGCAACCTCGACAAGCCCACACAGCTGCAGGCACTGCCTCCTCACAGCTACTGCAAAAACAACCCCCTCTGTCCTGGCCAAAACCAGGACATAAGTGCAATACCTTTTTTCCCACTCTGCAGCTGTCCATGTACAGAATCCATCAGGCATGCAACAGCTGCCCCCTGCCCACACTGCTCAGGTACATTAAATCCATGCAGTTAATTTGGTATCACTCACCCTCTGCACTAACATTCTTATATAGGAAATCCAGGAACTTCGACTGTACTGAAACACCAAGGTTGCAGAACAAATTTCATAACACAGTAAATTCTAACCATTCCACAAAATCCAACCCAATGACAATATGACAGATTATGCTTTGAACCAATTCTCTGATGCAGTCAACAGAAACCTAGCAATGATTATGAAGCCTATTCCAATTACTCCGTCATTTCTTATCTTCAAACTTCTAAAATGGAGCCATTACGATTTTGCTGCAGCAGCATTTGCGGGCATACAATGTTTGATTTGAAAAATACTAAATGTAATTACAACATTCTTCTATTTTCTAAAATAATTTCTAAATTAAACATGTCTAGATGGTCAAACTGAATTCAGATGTCACTTACGTGGGAGAAAGAAAATGACTACTACACTTTGAGTATTTTTCTGTATACGTCCCACATGTTCCTCTACGTTATCTGAATTAAGATTATGAGAAGCTTTCTTATGCTCTACTGAATTTCTAACGGTTTTTTAGACATCTTGATGCAGTCACACAGTCACTTGAATTTTTATTTCAACACTGGAAACACAAAATAATGGAAGTTAAAGACTGAAGGAAATGATGAGGCAACTTTCCAAGCCCTGGAAATTGGTGCTATTCCATTCACTTATCTCAGTGTAAAAGAGAGATTAACAATGTGATTTAGCAATTGAAAACAATGTTTCAGGAAGTAAATGTACTTGTAATATTTGCTTTCCTTTTTTTTTTTTTTTTTCTTTCAAAGACACACATTTCATTTAGAAAAGAAATTCTGTCTTCTAATGGTTTATTTTTAATGTCTGTTTTTGCTGATGCTATGTTAGAAAGTAACAATCATTGCTTTACACAGTAATTTTTTTTCTCTAGTCTGGCTGCAGCAGATGTCTCATGCCCCATGGGAAGTGAAAGTTTTGATGAAATTGATATTGGTCTACTTCTCTTCATTTTATGTGTCAGAGCATGATCAAGTTAACCCAGAAGTCAACAAAAACTTCATGTCACATCTAATGGCTGTATTTACAAAAACGTAACTCTGTGTCCAGGTTAAAACCCTACCAGTGACTGAACAGTCAATATACAGCTCTACTACTACAAGCTATCAATCCAAAGCTCGACTGGCAAGTGACTGCTTATGGTTTTGAAGTAAAGTACACATACTGGGATGGTCACAGCATCTTCTGGCAGCAGGAAAAGTGATGCTGCCATCTTCCACAATGAAACCCTGCCTCTAGAAGAACTCTTGTTTACCTGCCTAGTCTCGACAAAGTTTGGAAGTTGATATACTGATACTAATATAATGCAATGTTGCTGCATTAGTGCTTCTACTCTCCCAGCAGTTTCCTGCACTGCTCTAATTTTCATCACAGGTGGGCATACCTTAGACAGAGAAGATCTACTGTATATGCTGATCCAGAATATTGTATAGTGAATTTTGGTCATTCTAGACAGTATGGCAGTTAAAAGATGAATAAACAGAGTCTTCCAATAAGACATTATCTAATGCCAAACATATTAAATAAATAATTACAACAATGAATAAACAATAGTATAAACTTGTTGTCTCTTGCTGAGAAACAAGGAAATCATCTAATATTATATTCCAAATTGGAAATAAGAAAGTGAAAGAAAAGATAGTTGAAGAGGTCAGAAACTGCGGAGAACAATGCCAGCATCTGTATGATTGCAAGGTTTATTATTAAAGAGGATGAAAGATCACTAAAGATGAGACAATCTTAAAGGTATTTTTATTATGGGACAAATTAACTATAATCTTTTATGATCAGAGTTTCATTTTCATTTTACTGAATCATTAGAAATCATTACAGTGGCTATTCATAATCTGTACAGCAATGTCATTTTCATTTTCAAGTTTGAGCATTGTGTACACAGTAATGAAAGGTCAGGCGTTCACATACATCCTTCATTCCTGCAGCTATTAATTTTTTTTCTTTTCCTTAATGCCTTTCAAAAAGCAGAACATGAGATAAATTTTGCTGCTTAAATGTTAAATGCTTCAGAAACATCTTGTTTTAGAGAGGGTTATCTGAGTTTTCATTAATAATGCATAACATTCACTTAGTGCTATTTTGTATTGGAAGTCCTTCACAGCATTACCTTAGCTCTAAGTAATTCAGCCAGAAAAGAAAAAAGAAATAAGAAGAGGAAGATGCATTCAAAAATGAGATAAAGCTCTTGAATTCTGTAGAATATTGTATTTTCAAGCACTACACTTCTCAGCACTCTTCTCAGTTCACTATTATTGGCTTTATTATGGTTCCTTAAGAAAAACATGTTCATTCAAAGAGTAATGGTATTTTTTTTTCAGATGTCTGAACACTATTACTTTTGCTTTTCAGTCTTATCTGCCGTTTTGAAACTAGACTATCTGATCCAATTGATGACCATCTCTTTTCTTTGTTATGGATCACAATGCTACTATTATGTTTTAAATAATTACAGATTGATGGAAATATTTTTAAGAAATAAATGTTCCAACCAAAGATTCATTCAATTCCTCATTAAGAAAAGTTTCTTCAGTCAATGGCTTGAGATTTTTGGGGTTTATTATTAGTATTACTGTAATTACTATTATATCTGCAAGGCTAGACAATTGATATACTGAGCTGCAAAGAAAAATGCAGAATGATTTTTGTTTATTCTGTCTGGAATAGAAAATTGATTGGTCAGATGCCAAAGACACATCCATGCGCCACTGGAACAGTGTAAGTAATGGCAGATGTGATTTTATAATGATTCGGATGAGTGGGAAAAGAAGCTACTCTTCTTAAGGTACCAGCAGTCCCAAAGTGCAAACTGTCTGGCTATATTTGTGTCCTCACACATTATTTAATATATTTAAGAGGCAGACTGATAGGAGAAGAAATTGAGTCAGAATGTCTTCCAGATAATTATTCAGTTGCTTCTGTTAAATCACATTAGTCACTAAAATGTTCTTCCATGAATATATACCATATATTCAGAATAATTACAATTCAAAGGTTTATCCCCCTTTTTATTTGTTTAAAGGAAGAATTTATTTAATGTGATAAAATCTTTAAGGTATGACTTTAAAATTTATTCTATTTAAAGCTATTTCCAATCTTTCAAAATCATATTGTTAATTGTCATTGAATACATCTAAGTATTTATGCTGGTTAAGCCAATAATGCATTGATACTGCTATACCCTTTATTTTTCCCCTTTTTGGTATCACTAGAACTAGATCATTTGTTTTACATTTTCCTTGGGACAAAGAATCACTGATATGAGTCTCACTGAAAAGGTACAAAGCAAATGTATGCTGCTCATAAGCATGGTCCTTAAGATAAAGCTAAATTACACTGAAACAGAAATTCTTCCTTGATAAATGCAAAAATATTGTAAATTATAAGGGGGAAAGGAATGTTTGAAAAGGGGAGAAGAAAATTACCCAGCAGACATAAACCAAGCAGAAAATGCTGAATAGTTGCATTCTTCTATCCACACAGAAAATGAAGATATAATTGCAGTGCAGTTGGACATGGGAGACGTGAGCTCTAGTCTAGATATGATGGGTAACATCAGCAGTAAAAATACAGTGCCACTCTCTTCAGCATCAGTTATACCCGCCCCGAAAACGCCCACGCTTGCAGAGCCAAGTCAATATTTCGGTATTTGTACCAGACAGATTGAAGTTCACCTGGGGACACAATTCTCACATGTGTCGCGTCCCAGCCAGCCCCAGCCCACCGCCGCTGCAGCATCACCACTCTGCGCCACAGCAAAAAAAAAAGGTGAAAATTAACCAGTTTATCACCATCCTCTCTTGCTCCTCAGAAGCTGCCGGTAACAGGCAGGACTGAAGGGAAGGACAGTAAAATATCTCTCTGCTCTCCAGGAAAACAGGGAGGAGGAAGTGGGAAGCTGCTCATCGGGGAGGTGAATACATAACTCACCATAGAGCTACAGCCAGAAGTGGTAGGAGGGAAGCTGGATAGTGGGATAAAGAAAGTACTGACTTGATATAACCTGCTAAATTAATTTTAAATAATTTGTAAATAATTTATTTGGTATACTTGTATTTTTTCAACCAGATTTATGTCCTCTGTGGCTTGACAGGGTGCTTCTGTTCCCCCAGAGAGCCCTGAGGCCCCCTGCTGTATAGGGGGTCACAGTGCCTATGCCCATGCTTAGACACAGCCACTGCCATGGCCTCTGCTCCCAGCATAGCTGCTCTATCAAATCGAGCAATTATTTGACACAAAACAGTAAAGCAAGAAGAGTCATCTTACACAAGCCCTTCCTAAGCACAAGCCACGATACCAAAGGGGTGAGGGCACACCACCGTTGCTGCCTCTGACTGCAGCTCTGAATGAACCTGTCAATAACCATCTCCTCCAGGCAGAGGCCAGCACTGCCAGTGTGGGCTGCACTTGGTGCTGACAGCTCTCTGGGATGGAGCACAGAGACCTCACCTCTGAATTGCAAATGGGCCGAGGTGAGAGGCTGCAGCTAAGGGGCTCCATCAATCCTGAGAGCATGGCCAGCCATCCCTGGCACACATCCAAACAGGAAATTCACCTCAAGCTGTCTCAGGGCATGAGGTACCACAGCTCAAAGTGCTACTCTAGATGCTTTCTGAAATCAGAGGGACAGTTGCAAATAGCTTCTCCCATCTTCAGTATGGCTATAGGCAACTAGTTTAGGCTAAAGGCCTGATTTTATACAGCTGGAGCTCATACAGGTGAATTTTCAATGAGGTATGGGAGCAGTTTTATTGTTCAGAAATTACCCTGGCCTCACACACACAAACAGATCAATAGGCTCTGTGGGCTGCAGACAGGGTTGTAGGCACCTGAACTCCACTACCTGGGCTTTGGACGTTGTAGGACCTGCTCTTGTAGTATGAGCCAACTCAAGTGTGCTGCATAAAAATGTAAACCATGTAAACAATTTCACCAAGCTTGAAAAGTATGCAGTAATAAGGTTTCCCTTCCATGGAACAACTCCTATAAAAATCTTTGGGTTCTGCAGTTTTCTTCTCTTGGGTGAACATCCCATTCTCATCTTGAACAGCTGGTACTTCTGTTTCATCCTTAGTATGTTGAGGACTTCCTTTAAAGCTAGTTTATGAACTTGTTAGGCACCACAGATATCCCTCACTTCAGCTGCAATCACGAGACAAGCACAAAAAAAAGCGCACTTCAAAAGTCTTATCTTCTTCATTTGTACACACTGACAACAATCTATCTGTGTGAGAATAAATTCCTTGTTCCAAGGATGTGAATTAAAATTCAGTTCTCAAAGGGGACACAGCAGAGAATTTAGTATGCAAGGATATATGCTCTTTAAAGGCTATATGTCAAACTGCAAGATTAAAAATAGACTTGTCAAATTTGAGTCTGACAGAAATTACTGTAACATCTCTATGTTCCAATGGACATTATGTAGTCACATAGTAATATTTTTGCAGGCAACCTGGAGACTTCTCTGGAGTTCAATTAGACTGCAAATGTGGTCTTAAAAAAAAAATTAAATCATTATTTTTAAAATTGCATTTACTGCTCATGCAAAGTGGTAGATTACGAGTATAGGCTGGCAGTTTCTTCACATCTACACATCAGTGTTTTTTTGCACCCATGTAAATGAGGAGAAGAGTTGAAGTCCATCTGCATGTATAATTTTGGCCTTTAGTGGATGACAGCAAGAACAAGATCTAAACAGACAGGACATAGAACACTGATAATGCATTCTTATCTGCTGAAACCCAAACTAGACACAAAGTGCTCCATCTGGATTTCACTAACTCCTCATCTCACACATGGCAAGAGAAGAATAAAAATAACAAAAATAGTTCAAAATCTTTAATCTGTGATTCTACAGAAAATTAATCATTATTAAAGTCTTTTAAACCTTGCAAATCCTTTTTATTTTTTTTTTCAGTATACTTTTCACTCCCTAATTCTTGCCTATCCTAACTAAAAGATAATCTCAGGGCAAAAGTTCTTAGTCTACAAAGGACCAACAGCCAGAAAAGCACATAAAGAAAACAAGCAGGGGAGAGAAGCATCCTTATACAATCAGATTCACAAAGCTATTCATTAAAAAGAAAAGTAGAGGAGGGAGATCAGAAAGGTTCAAAAGGATTTATTTTGTTTACTTTCCTCCCTCTACCCAGCTGCAGTTCCCAAAATAAGTTCAAAGTTTGTACCTTCCCTGTGGCTCTCCTGAAGATCTGATTTCCAAAAGGGAAGTTTCAGGAAGGTCACCTGTGAAGGGGATCTTTGACCTTCAAAACCTGTAAGTTCACTATTTGAACAATGTACTATTCACATCTTTAAAGGCAATAATAAGCAACATACTCTCTTAGTTTTTTGCTTCATCATGTGAGACCAAATATTTAATTTTTGCTTTACTGTTCTGCATGCTGCTGTTATCAATATCGTTAACTTATTTAGTCAGCCTGATGCACCTCAAAATTCTGCAACACCTGGTGGTGACTCTGTACTTCACTCACAGTGCTGCTGCTTGCCTTCTGGTACATCGAGGCAGTGTCCCTGCAAGAGTAGAGGCCTAAAGACCTATTCTTGCTCTGGCCATGGGCAAAAAATTCCAGCTGTGCCAAAGGCCATGAAGATTTTGATAGTTTGCACAATAAAGCAATTGGTTACATAAAGCCAGCCACTGGAGATGCTTATGGACCCCTACAACTATGTGACACAGACTTTTAGACCTGCTGCTCTTCTTATCTCACTCCCAAAGGGCTTGTTCTTGGAAAAGGCAATGAAAAGAATGGCAGGCTACCTCTGCAGCCCCTGCAAGCTTCCTAGGAGGAATGCTGGCAGAAGGGATAACTCTTCTCCAAGATGCAGTTATTTTCTTCCTATGTCCTAGGCTGGGAAATATTCCAGCTCCTTCAGATGCCATTCACCACCTATCAGTCTAGAAATTATTAAAAAGTAATTTGGAAAATTTTGGTACTCTGGAAACATGGGAGTCCCTTCCTGCTGCCAAATAAGGGTAAGATCTACACACAGAGTCATTCCTATTCACTACTGCAGGTAAGGGGATAAGGAAAGGGAAAGACAATGATCAGCCTATGGTTTCCACTTGAAGAATTCATATTATATATATTCATTAAGGAGAACTAGATAATGTGTGCGGCTAATGACAGGAAGAATGAAGGGAACAACCTACAGAACCTCTAGACTATTATTGTGCTGCTTTCTATGAAAAAAAAAAAAAAAACAAAGCCAAAAAACAGCACTAGAAATTGCCAGTAATTTTTAAGACTGTTAGGAAAACTGAAGTAAAATGGAGGAAAAGAACAGTCATTATGTTCTTTGTAATTAAAAGGGTTGTTGAAATATATCTTCTCCAAGAAAGAATATTTTATAAACGTTTGTGTGGTCTCTCTGACCTTTCCCTGAAACAACTGGAACCAGGCCTTTCAGATACAAAATGCAGCAAAAAATGGACTTTGATTTCGTTTGGTGGTTTCTAAATTGTGGTACTCCACTTCCAAGTAACTAATTTTTTTCATGAGAGCTTATGACAATGCTCACATTCAGAGGTTACCCAGTACAGACAGTACTGACATTTTTCATTGGCATTTTCTACTCATCAAAGTTGTCCTGAACTTCAGTAATCACATTTGTTATGTGGAATGCAATTCTAAATCCTGATTATAATGAACTTTCTCTGTACAAAATGCTTAGTTCAGGAAAGAAAATTATTTGAAAAACACATTACAATATATGCTGTAAAGAAGGGTGCTATCAATTAACCACATATTTTGTTTTGCTTATTTAAGTTTTACTTTAATAGGTCAGAATTTGAAATAGGGAGACATTTCTGATTTAGGCTGCTTTGGATTTCCAGCTCTAACATTGTACAGACATATAGAAAATTCAATCAATTAAGGAAAATAAAAATAGAAACATGAAAAGCAATGAAATTTGATTTCAAAAATATGCCCACAATTACTGAAAAGATGGTAAGAGGATGCAGATAAAGGTACTTATTGCAATCCATCAGGTAAATGGTTAAACTGTATGTAACACTTGTGAGGAAGAGGAAGACAGAAATAGCAGAGGAGATGCGGCAAAGGCAGTTTTCCAGGGCACAATCACCCTTTCCTCCCCCTCTAACCTCTTTTTTTACACAGTAAAACAGCCTCAGGGAAAAGATGATGTACTGATTTAAATCAGAAACTTTATTTCAGTGCTGTCAAACTTATGCATTAAATAATGGTGTATCAAAGCCTACCATGACTTAAAAGCCATGACACTATCTATGATAAACTTCTATCTCCTGTTCTGCACTTTTGGTCTTTCTGACCTCATGATTTTATGCTTTCTGTAGTCAACAAGATGGGGCTCTTCCACTTAAACAACACTTTATTTATTTTATTTTATTTTATTTATTTTATTATATTTTATTTATTCCTGGGAATACCATAACTCATAACAAAACACCGAACAGTTTGGTTTGGACTCACGAGAGAAATATAGGGAAAGGACTTAAAACTGGCTACTATTGTTCAGTACCTACATAAAATACTCCACTATTTTTTAATTTGTAACAAGCAAGTGATGTTGAAGGGGGTTATTACAAGATATGATACCCCCTGATGCACCCCATTCACCTCTGCATCCTGCCCCAGAGATGCTGATGTGAAATTGATTCAAACGTAAGGTGATGCAGTGAAAACATGGTAGGAACATCAGTACATAGACCTTTTTACTGAGGCACAAAACAATCAAAAATATTTTAAACTTCTACATATTTTCATTTACAGGTTGGGGATGAACAGACCGAGAACAGAACTGCTGAGAAAGACTTGCAGATACTAATGGATGAGAGGCTGGACATGAGCCAGCAGTGTACACTTGCACTCCAGAAAGCCAGTTGTGTCCTGGGCTGCATCAAAAGCAGCATGGACAGTAGGTCAAGAGGGAAGATTCTGTACCTCTACTCTCATGAGACCCCCACCTGGAGTGCTGTGTCCAGGTCTGGGGTCCTCAGCACAGGACTTGCTGGAGCAAGTCCAGACGAGGGACACCAAGATGATGAGAGGGATGGAGCATCTCTTTTATGAGGAAAGGCTGAGAAAATTAGGATTGTTTAGCCTGGGAAATTGAAGGCTTCAGGGTTATCTAATTGCAGCTTCCAGTACCTGAAGGGAATCTACAAGAAAGATGGAGAGAGTTTATTTACAAGGGCATGTAGTGACAGGACAAGGGGGAATGGCTTCAAACTGAGAGTAGGTTTAGATTAGATGTTAGGAAGACATTCTTTACTATGAGGGTGGTGAGGCATTGGCACAGGTTGCCCAGAGAAGTTGTAGATGCTCCATCCCTGCAAGTGCTCAAGGCCAGATTGCATGGAGCTCTGAGCAACCTGGTCTAGTGAAAGGTGTCCCTGTCCACAGGGAAGATGGTTGGAACTAGATAATCTTTAAGGTCCCTTCCAACCCAGGACATTCTATGATTCCATGATTTATTTACAACTGCCATTTGTTGTCATTTCTATAGTGCATAAAACCTAATGCACTAAAAAAAAATCCTTCAGTGTCTCTCTTCTCTATGGTTTTGTTTTGAAATATATGGCATAATCTTAAAAATGGGTCTGGCCTACTTGAAATATCTTTTGTGAAAACACATGCCCTGGTAGGCACACAGCTTCAGAGAAAGGAGAGTGATGAGAAAGCAAAGGGAGAGAACCAGGGGGAGTGATGAGAAAGGGACCTGCAGAGGCTGGCATGGGCATGTCACAAAACCACCTCTTGAATTACTCTAGATCAAATAGTGGAATGCTTTATTAAAGAGCATTATTCTGCCTTTTGGCACCTATGTCTTAAACAAATTGGCAGGCTACAAATAGAGCAAATACAAGCAATCAATGAACAACAAACAGTCAATAATAAACAAATAGTCTGATCCAAACCCCATTGAAATGCACCAAAAGACTACTGCCATCTTCAGCAGGCTTTGGATCAGACTCATTTTGGTGCAGGATGAATATTGTTCCATGGTCCCCAAGAAAACTAAGCACAGGTGAAAAAGCAACACCTTTCCTTTCACTTTTAAAATATCTTTGTCAAATTTTTCCCATAACAAGGCCTTATCAAAGTAGGTACTTCTTCCCACATAGCAAAATGTATGTATTTCTAGAAGCAAGCAGTATGTATTTTAGCATTAATAGCTATAGACATGTTATTTATAGGTTTAACATACAAAATATTCATGCTGTTCAGGGCTATCCCTAAATAAAAAATAAAACAGGCAAATCTTTGTGCCCCACCCAAAAATCTACCATCTATCTCTGGTAAACAAAAAATAATTAATTTAGAAAGCTGTAAAATTGCTTTATTTGCACTTGACTGTTTAATGCAAGAGTTTTAAAAGATCTGGCACTAGGAGGATAGAGGCGAAACAGCACTATCACTGTATCATGTTTAATAATTTTAAAATATTGTGGTTTATTGCTCTATTTACAATAATAATGGTATTATTAAACAGCTACAGTAACAAATGTATTTTTGACCAAAGGGTCACTGATGTTTGTCCTTATAAATTAAGTCTTAAAAGTCATAAATTAGTCATAGAAGCCCATGCTTATAATGGTATTACCTCCTTTGAAATAACAACACAGTCCATTTGTGGTGCACCATGAGCACCTACTGGGAAATTTATGTTATCCTGCCTCATGCGTCAGATATCTGAATGAACAGACTTGACAAGAACATTTTATTCTTCTCATTGTTAATGACATACATGCAAAAGCATTATAATTATTTTAAAGTAGCAGTTGAAGGAAAAAACTCTCGGGGAGATATTGGTAATCTGTCATCAAGAGAGTACTATGAAGAGAGCAGACAATTCAAAATTTAAATATTCTTTGCTAGAGACAATTTAACAGTTCAAAAGCATCTATCAAACATTTATACAAACATACTGGAATTGTTGCCTAAATTTACTATTTACTCAATAGATTATGATTTCTGTGGAATATATGAAGTGTAAAATATGAATACATTTTAAAAATGTACAGTAAAGTAGCTATTCAAATAAGCTACCGCACGCTTCCCTTTAGTAAAATATCATCTTTCAAATCAAGGCATTAGGAGTAATAAATCCCTACTGCCAATAAACTGTCGCTTGAATTAAAAACTAAGTTTTAGATTGGTAATCCTATCAGATTAAGGCATTTATGCCATAATCTTCACCACAGTATAATCAAACCAAATTATTACTTCTTCATACTGTTTCTGACATTCAAGATATAATTGACAAAACAGAACTTCAGTGCAGAAAAAAGATAAAAAATTAGTACTAAAAGCTGAAGGAAACACACTGTAAGCCGTCTATGTTCATCACTGTATACCAGAAAAGTAACTCTTTGTCATGCTGTATTTGACTTCCACTCAAATACAGCTCATTAGCTTCAGTGAAGTAACACACACCTCAAAACAAACAAACAAAAAATAAAAAAATAATCTGTGCCAACTCGATTAAAAAAAAAAAAAAAAAAAAAGTCATGTCCTGCATAGGATGATATCTGGTGAGGCTGCAGGGTAGGAGAAGACATCCAGCAAACCTTTGAATTACAAAGTATAATAATAAATGCAGGTAGACAGAACACAGGCATGGATGATGGTGAGCAAGAGTCCAAGAGCAGAATTTCACTGTTACAAGAGAGGGCTACTCACTTTGCCGCCTTCCTGGAAGTCACATCTTCCCAAAAAGGGCTGATTATCTCACAGGTAGTTAGCACAGTTTTTTGAACTGTTCATAGTCTGGATTCAGGTATTAGATAGGCCAGTCTTACTACTCTGAAGTAATCACAGATCCTAAGACCAATATACAATTTATATCTCACTTCATCAAAACACAAAGTCCCCACTAAGCATTGTTGGTAGATGTTTTGTGAAGGCCTTATTCTTGATCTATAGCACATCTTTCCAAACAGATAAAAGATTATAATTTAAAGTCTTGAAATGATGGAGAATAACTATAGCTTTTTTTCTCTCATCTCTCTCAGTGTTATTAGCTGCAGTTTCTTAGGACTGGACTGTACTTTTCTACCAAATAGAAAAGGTATCTACTATCCAAGTTTATCCTTGGTCAGCTAAACCTGTCTTGATCTATTCTGCAGTAACCTAATCAGGCTGAACTTCTCATGTCTCTCATAAAAGGGGAAACCCATGGCTAATTTTTACTGCTCTTCCCAGACTATGTCCAATTACCGGTACACTTTCAGGAATGGACAACAATGCAGACCTTCTATGGTTATAGATAAAATTTATACTGCTTTCCTAGTCCCACTTGATATTCTTATCCTTTTTATATCCATTTTATATCCATTCTATTAGCTACAATGTACCACTCTGAAAGGTCAGATTCAATGAATTATTTAATGCAGTGGCAAGCAGAGGCACGAAATGCTGTATCTTAACAGTCTCTGGTAGTTTCACCCTAGGCTGAGCTTCAGTTACGTGAGCCGAGGGGATCTAGACAAGAGTGGTCATGATACCAACTTTAATCCACTTCCTCTGAGCAACAGGCACATCCACTCTGCATTTCACCTTGCCCAGGCTTCTTCTGAAGCAAAGTTTTTACTACCAGAGGCCATATTCAACAGACTGTGCTGTGAAATAACACCTGCCTTGTAATGCTAGCACATGACTTCCAAAGCTCCTTTCTCTAAATTTCTGAACTTCTGGAATTTGGTCAGCCACATGACAGTGGTGCCGCCAGATGGAGGACGGCAGACCCAGTGTGAGGTTACTGCAATGTCACAGACAACTAACCACAAGATCATAGGACTTCTTTGAGGCTGCTCTACCAAATGCTATGCATCAATGGCTTCCAAGGAAGTTATCCCACAAAGACTAGACTGTGCAGGACTGCCATCCCCTAGCCACAATGCACAACAGATGCACACTCTGCAGGTTATACTTTATGCCCTGTATGTAACCTTCCTACACAATCTCCTCAGTCACCTCCCGTTTCCCACAGTTGGGGGTCTTTCTTCATTTATCTGATAGTCCCATCCCCCAAAAGCCCCTCTGCACCATGGACATGCAGCCTCTCAGGACAGGGGCTGGAGAGCATGAACTTGCAGGTCCTAGGCTTCAGCACTTGGCCAAAACGAGTTTCCAATTGTTTGGAAGCTGAACACTGCACTTTTGCTGCACAATGCCTTGGGTTGGAGTGAGATGAGGATGAGTACATGGCCCCTGTCCGAGGGCAGATGCGGTATTTGGTCCAGGGCCCAAGAGAAGCATGGCCAGCAGGTCAAGGGAAGTGATTCTACCTCTCTACTCCACTCTTGTGAAACCCCACCTGGAGGACAGAGTTGAGCTCTGGGGGCCCCATCACAGGAAAGACATGGACATATTGGAGCAGGTTGAGAGGAGGGTCACAGGAATGATCAGGGAGCCGGAGCACCTATTCTATGATGACAGAATGAGAAGGCTGGGACTGTTCAGCCTGGAGAAGAGAAAGCTCCAAGGAGACCTTATAGCACCTTCCTATAACAAAAATGAGACAAATTTTTTAGAGGGGGCTGCTTCAATAGGACAAGAGGTAATGGTTTTAAAATAAAACAAGGTATGTTTAGAATACAAGGAAGAAATTCTTTACAGTGAGGGTGTTGAGGCAGTGGCACAGGTTGCCCAGAGAAGCTGTGGATACCCAATCCCTGGCAGTGCTCAAGGTGAAGTTGGAAATGGCTCTAAGCAGCCTGATCTAGTGAAAGGTGTCCCCACTCACTGCAATGGGGTTGGAACTAGATGGTCATTAAGGTCCCTTCCAACACAAAGTGTTCTATGATTCCAGGATAACATATTGACATGCTTATTTTGTCATCTTGAAGTACCAGCTTTGCCATGGACCATTTTGACCTCCAGCTCTGCCCTCCTGAACTCCTTGGCATCTCACAGGAGGCGCAGTTCTCACAGTTGCTGACTGACATACAAAAGTCTCATGACACACATAGCCTTTTCTGTGAGTGAGGAAATCTCCAAAGGGATTAAATTAAGTGTATTGGGTATCTTTGGCAAAATGTATGTAGAATATACATATATCACCATAGCTAACCTTTATATTCTAGGAACACTAATATTCTAATAAAAACCTCCATAAAACTAGTAATACTCATAAAATGATGAAGGCTATAAAAAAGTCTCCTATGATCCGCATCTTTCTCTATTTTAACAAGTATCTTCCTAGTAAAACAAATGAAATGTGAGTTTCTACTGGAGAAAACCACAGTGACATGACAGAATTTGCACTTTTTATCTATTGCTTTTAGGTAGAGATAAAGAAAATATTTCAAAGAAACATTTTAAAACTGTCTAACAACTCTCATTGTAACAGGCTGGCTGCACAAATGTAGTGGTTTGACCTGGGCTGGATGCCAGGGACCCACTACAGCCACTCTCTCACTCCCCCTTGCAAACAGCAAAGGAGAGAAAATATAATGAAGGACTTAGCAAGCTGAGATAAGGACCATGAAACATTCCTCGCTAATCACTGTCACAGGCAAAACCAGACTTTATGTGGGGATACTAGTTAACTTTATTACTAACAAGATCAGAGCTTAAGAGTGAAAAAAATAAGAGACACCTTTCCTCCCATCCCCTCCTCCTTCACATTCAACCTCCTCTGCCCCAGCGGTACAGGGAGACAGGGAGGGGAGGTTACGGTCAGTTGTTCCCTGCCACTGCTTAGGGAGGAGCCCTTCCCCTGCATCCCATGAGATCCCTCCCACAGGAGACAGTTCTTCACAAACTGCTCCAGCGTGAGTCTCTTCCACAACAGACAGTCCTTCATGAACTGCTTCGCTGAGAGTCTACCCATGGGCAACGTTTCTCAGGGTGCAGTCCTTCATGTACAGGCTGCTCCAGCATGAGTACCCACAGGCCACAAGTCCTACCAGGAAATCCTGCTCCAGCGTGGGCTCCTCTCCCCATGGACTACAGGTCCCTGCCAGGACTCTACTCCAACATGGGCCTCTCATGGGCTACAACCTCCCTCTGACATCCACCTGCTCTGGCATGGGCTCCTCCATGGGCTACTGGTGGATCTCAGCTCCAGCTCCAGGAGCACCTCCCCCTCCTCCTTCTGCACTGACCTTGGTGTCTGCATTGTTGTTCACAAGTTCTCACTCTGCTCCTCTCTGGCAGCCATTTTCATCTAGTCTAGTTTTTTTTCCCTTCCTTCTTAAATATGTTATCACAGAGGTGTTCATTTAACTGCTGATTGGCCTGGCCTTGGCCAGTGGCCGGTCAAGACCGGAGCCGGCTGGCATTGGCTCTGCTGGACATGGGAGAAGCTTCCAGCAGCTTCTCGAAGAAGCCTCCCCCTCAGCCCCCCCCGCTGCTACCAAAACCTGGCCACAGGAAAAACCAATACAACAAAACACATATAAATATCATTATAAGATTTTGGATTAAATGAGCTGCAGAACCTCGGGTTCTTGTTTCTCAGTAACGCATACGTCCCAAATCCATTATATCGCTGCACGCACATACAAACATGTGCTAATGCATGCATACAAATGTAGAAGATATACTGCATGCTTATGGTATGTTATTTGTTCAATAAACAGCTTTAAGACTTACAAGCAGACTGTATCCTCACAAGCAAACTTTATCTTCAGTCTATGTACCTCAGAGCATAAACAATGCAATTTCCTCTTTCTCTAACAAAACTTGGTTGCAAAATTGTGTGTTGAATTTTCTTTCCCTCCCATATGTCACAATATGTGCTACAGTTTCTTCCTTAAACCTATACCAGTTTATATGAATTACTATGAACTCAAGAAACCTGCTGGAGACTAACATAATTGCTATAGAACACTAAGAAATTGTTTCAATACTTTTTAAGGAGAAAAGGAAGTGGTGTTCTTACTAATGCAGTTGTTTAAATATTTCATTAAAGACTTTGAACACAAATAGCATTTCAGATAAAATGCAGAACAAAAAAATATTTCTGGTCATAAAAGTGTAATTTCCATGTAAAAGTGAGCAGTATGGAGAACGACTCAAGATGAAGAATAGAAAAGAAATTGGATTGCAAAGTCAATTAATGAATAGTTTTAAATTTTCACTGTCTACTAATATGGAGAGGTCTTACTTTTACACTTGATAAACTCTTTGGTAGATGACATTTATCTTTTACATCTCAGGTGCACTGTAATGACACACAGAAAATAATACTGAGCAGAAAAGACAATGTATGGAACAAAGATTTCAGTGCAATGACTAAACATCATGACTCCTATGGTTTTTATGAAATATAGATGACCTCAAGAATTTTAAACTGCTATAGCAACCAATGTTCTTCTTCAGAAGAACTGCCTTTTTCACATAGTGCTTTCTGAGTAACAGACCTGCTGAAAAGCTGATCACCATAAAATGGGTAAGTTGTATGATACAAGATGACGAGACCTGTGCCTTTCCTGGGGTCTTGTTTGATTCATAAGCTGAACAAATTTGGTTTTAACTAAACCTCCAAGCAAGCTGAATTACTTTATTTAACAATATAGACGTTTAATTGCAGGGATTTTTCCTTGTGCACTAAGTAAAATATATGAAGCTTTACTTGGCATGAGGAGGAATAAGAGCTAAATAGATATATATAAAAATGTATAAAATATATATTAAAAATATGCCTTTGGGGAAACGTAGGCTGATGGCAATATGGATTTATCTCTGCAGTCTCTCTTATGGTATTTGAAGGCATTAGTTTGACATTCTTACTTCTTGGTTTGTCAGAACTGGCTTCTCTTGATTTCTCAAACAAAGCTGAAGTAAGACTAGGATCAACATCGCTTGGGAGTCATCGTTTGCTGTGAAATACACGTGACTTGTGTATTCCTATTCCTGTTGCTGCTTTCAGGAGGTCTGTGAAGACTTAGATGCTACAAGTCAAGCAAAATGTCAGAGAATGGTGTCTGTGGGAAAAAGCCTAAAAAATGCTAAAGTAGAAGCTAAAATGTTTCTATTACACTATTATGTGTTGCCTGTAATAAATTACAGATGATCAACTGTTACATCAGAAATCAAGAAAAAAATTACTAATAAATCCCAGAGAAATCTATCACATTAAGTTGCCTTTTGAAGCACTCAGTATTTTTAAAGGTGAATTTATTTCTAGCCATTTTTATTTTCTACTAGTTTTTGTCTCAGATTCTATGTTTAATGAAGAACTTTTTTCCTCCTTTGCACTTCCACTGTGATCCAGAGTAATATTTAACTGAAGAATCTCACTTTGGGGACTAATGAGTCAGAATAAGTAAAACTGTTATCCTTTCTTTTTAACTAACCTCCTGATTGGCCGTATCAAATAAAGTTAGATGTAGATACTCAATCTCTTGGTAATTTTGGGAGTCCTTGTTGGCTCCCCAACTACTAAGTTAAAAATACACTCTTATTCTGTGTTCTAAGTTTTCCAGTGAATCAACCAATAGAAGTACCTATAACATTTCCATTCCAATTACATTAAACTATCAACTGCTAAGAGAGACTGTGAATCACAAAATGTTTCCTATTGGAGGGAAGCAGGAAAGGGAAAGGACTCCCCAGTGGAAGTCTGAAGGACCAAATGCTTCTTGAACTCTGTCAGGCTTGGTCCTGTGACCACTTCCCTTGGAGCCTGTTCCACTGCTCAACCACCCTCTGCATGAAAAATCTATTCCCAGTATCTAACCTAAACCTTCCCTGAAACTTTATGCCATGCCTCACCTTGAGTACTGTGCACAGTTTTGGGCAACAAAACCATTAAGCTAACAGAGAGAATCCAAAGCAGGGCCACAAGGATGGTGAAGGCTCTGGAGGAGAAGCCTTATGAGAAGCAGCTGAGGACACTTGGGTTGTTCAGCCTGGAGAACAGGAGACAGAGGGGAGACCTCATTGTAGTCTACAACTTCCTCATGAAGGGAAGACGAGAGGCAGGCACTGATCTCTTCAGTCTAATAAGCAGTAACAGGATCCAAGAAGAGTTGTGTTGGGGAGGTTTAGGTTGGATATCAGGATAAGGATTTTCACCCAGAGAGTGGCTGAGCACTGGCACAGGCTCCCCAGGGTAGCGGTCATAGCACCAAGCCTGACAGAGTTCAAGAAATATTTGGTCAATGTTCTCAGTCACACAGTGTGACTCTTAGGGTGTCTTGTGCAGGGCCACAAGTTGGACTCCAATGATCCTGATGGATCCCTTCCAAATCAGCATATTCTATGATTCTATGCTCTTTCTTAGTCAGCTGTCTTACTATCTGCACATGAAGCTAACATCCATGTGTTTTAGGAGTCGAAATTGGACCCATAAGGCCAAGGGCAGTTATTTGGAGATGTCCATTAGCTCCTTGAAGAATAATACATCAACATCATCATCCTGGCGAGGTCATCTGTAGTAGACTCCCACGATGACATCCACATTATTTGTTTGTCACTTATTCCTTACCCAGAAGCTCTCAACCATTCATTGCCAACAGTAACCACCATACATTCCAGCCTGCCATTATATACCAACTTGCCCCACTTCACCTGCCCTGCCTATCTCTTCTGAAGATCCTGTAACCATCCAACATGGCACTTCAGCCCCAGGATGCATCCTGCCAGGTTTCACTTACGCCCATGATGTCATAATTCTGGGACTAGATCAAAGCTTTGAGCTCTTTTTTTGTTCCTCATGTTGCATTGTGTTGGTATAGAAACATTTCAACTGTGCTTCGTTGTAGCCAACAACTCATGGGGCAGATTAAAAAATCTCTCTAGTACTAAGTTCCTCAAGTGTTGGTGTACCATTACATTGCTTATCCCTGGCAAGCCTGTTTCCATCCCTTTTCTCCTTCCAAACTAATTTAAGTATTCAAGTAAAATGCTTTCTCATTTCTACAGGGGGTTTTTTATGATTTTCCAGCTCTTTAGAAAAAATTACAGGTTACGGGTTTCAAGCACTGTCACCTCAATTTGTCTTTTACTAACTGAAAGACAACATTGCAATCAGACCAGGAATATGAAATGGAAGCGTAGAGATAAGCCATTGGAACCAGACTCTAATGTTACAAGAGAGAGCCACCTTGTGGACACATACTGCTTCAGGAGGCACCATTCTTTAATTTATTTTACTTGATAGACTAAATGTCATCTTGGAAGTAAATGGAATTGTGATACTAAAACCTCACTCTGAGAATCAGGAAGCAAGAAAGACTACATCAGCATGTCACAGAGCCAAAGAAACACCTTGTCATCAGGAACTCCTGAGTCAGCTGTTCATTACACAATTCATTAAAATTACACTATTATAGCAATGGGCCATGAACTACCAAGACCTCTCAGTGACATTCTGCTCTTAGTAGGGTTTTACTAATTTCTCAGTCACTCTTCTTATTTCCTTCCCACTCCAGGAATTGCTGCTTCCACCTTGAAAGGGGAAAAAAACTAACAACTAAAGACTAGAGATATTTCAAATTAATGGAACTATACAAGACATTTCAAATTGATCACAGTCCTTTCACCCTCCTCTTTCAACAGTTTAAATTGCATTTTGCCTCCCATGAGCACTGGTGCATATAAAACTGTCACCCTCCAAAAGAGCATTTCATAAGAACAGGCAATTAATATCTTTCTTTCCATTTTACAAGGTACCTGTAGCTGTAGAAACCTCCAAGGGTCACCCTAAAAACCATAAAAATAACATGTTTGCCTCCCATTATCATTGCTATCTGTCTATGAAAATACAGCATTTTGATATAATTCATAGCAACTACAAGCCATTTTATTGGCACTGCCATCTACCTTTCAGTCTTTTAAAGAACTACTTCTCTGCCATTCTGCAGCTGTTTAGGCAGCAGATAAAAACCAGTAAAACCGTGATTCAGATATCCAGCACCGACTCATGATAAAAGAGAATGCTGATGTCAGCACGATGAAAAGCCACATTGTGAAAGCCTTCCCAAAGCATCACAGGCATGCAACTATCATGTCTTCTCAAAAATGTCTGTTTTGCCATACAATAGCTTCCTTAGCTGATGTGTTTGTGCTGAATCAGTTAGCAACTGACTGTCTGGATAAGGGAGTTGTAAACTTCCCAGTGAGGCCAGACACACATTCTCTTGAAGGACAGCGTTGTTTTTTGAGTTCTGTGCTAACAGTGGTTAAGGCATCTTTGTCATCTTCCTACTTCACAGTCACTCCATACTGATAGCTCCATATTCATGGCATAATCTTCTTCTATCAACCTATACTGTTTCTCCAGTTCCAGAAACTGTTGCACACTGGCACTGTGAAGACTGGTGCTTCCCAAGCAAGCTCCTGAAGCTGTGTCTGATTATCTTTCTCTCTGATTTCTGCTTTATCACTGATAAAATTTCACAGTGTATACACTTGTGTAAGTGTAGCTATCCTGTTGTAATGTCTCCAAGGCATCCACAGAACATTCAAGTACAAACAACAAGATGTAAAGGGCTGGCTTGCACAACATCATCTTTTATGATTTGGAAATGTCATTCCAAAAGGGACATATAATGCAGTTGGGAAAGAAAAACCAAGAGTTTTCGGTAGTTTGACACCTTCTCTTACCCAGAGACTCTTCCCCACCCCATGACGTGTACCCTTCTGATAAGGACCCTTCCAACAGGAAGTAGTCCTTTGGTGCATGAGGCTTGAATAAAAAGCACAAAGAGGATAAACATCTATTGCTGAGCACGCAATATAGAAGAAATCTACCACGTGAAAGGGTCAATTAATAATAAACTCAGAGCTGCATGTTCATTTGTATGATTTCACATGGAAACATTCGCATCAGAGCATCTGGCTTTAAAGTAAACATTTCATACAGACAAGACAACACTTTAGTTAGATAAGAAGTGATAAGCCTAGGCAGAACAAGCTAATGAAAGCAACATTTGCTAGTTCACACCTGAAGAAAGCATTCAGTACAGTTACTCATGTTTTGGGCACAGCTGTTCCACATCGCCATTCATATCCTCGCATTCAGTTACCACAAAGCAACTTGTTAGGGAACAGCTGACCTGAAATTCATCTCTTTTTTCTAGAGGACAACAGTGTGAGATGATGGCATAACATTGCAACAAGATTTCAACCTCAAGCCTTGAAATTTCAAAAAGGCCCTAGATTTGCTAACTCCAGGGGCCATTCACCATGGTTAACACAAAAAGAAACTTAAGTTTACACAATAAATTCTCAGCATTCCAAACATTTGAATTATTGAGGCCAAACTTTTCTAAACCCTTTCAGTCAACTTTCTGCTAAGAATATGCAAGGATATAAGACTGCATGCTTTCATAGATACAATGGAATAAAAAAAGAACAATGTCCATAGTTGATATTGATTTTAACAATAACAATAACTCTGTACAGCTTTAAATTCATCCTAATCCTTGCAGGCCTTCGAAAAAGTGGGCAGGCATTTCTGAAACCATATTGCAGATTAATAATTTAATTCCAGAGAGATCTGAATTGACTCTCAATGTATTAGCTCAAGAACAAGAAGCACATCATTACGACGGACAAGAAAAAAGGTAAAGGAGACAATACTAAATCCGTGCTCTCACAGATTCAGAGCTAGTTTAAAGTCTTCTTCAGTTATCTCCATACTATGCTGCAGAAACACCTTAAAAGGTAGAAGACCTATATAGAAGACCCCTCAAGATAGACAGGAATTGAGTTATTATATCCTAACTCTTAAGCTCCATGCATGGGCTTGCTGATCAGATCTAGCTAATTAAATGCCCTGGCAGAAAGCTTATCTCATTGATGTTACTTGTTAAATTCCTGCAGATCATTTGGTCCAACATTTTGCCTCTGTGTTCACCATTATGTGTTTAAAACCCAAAACAGTAGCAATGCTTCAATTAGGGTCTGAAACAAAGTGGGTATAGCCTTTGGATTTCTATACTGATGTGGGAGTATAATGGAGCGCTTTTAGACTAAAAGGTCTGCATGACTAGTTTTTCAGAAAAAGCAGTTTTCAAGATTCTTGCTTGCTAAGCAGTATCATAGCTAACAGCTTAACATGCTTGATTTTCTTCTCTATGACATTGATCAAGAACGAATATCTTTAATAGTAAGTCCATGAAAATTACTTGATTTCACTATATGGAACAGTCTAAGCCTAGAGCCAGAAATTACATTTTAAAAGTGGTATTTTCAGCTGCTGTGAGACAATGATGATAATAGGCATTGTTACTGTGTTCCCTTTTATACTTGTGTTTAGCTATGAGGATGCAGAGTAGGAAAAATATTCCCCTAACATACACAGAGTCAAATGGCAGTGACAGAATCGTCAACCACTTCATGACAATGGTGAAGAGGGTCAGTATTGATTAAATTCATGTTGGCACTTAAAATGCTACATACAGCTTAAAATCCTGGAGGGTTCGTTCTCTCTAGTCTTACAGCAATACAAAATTAAAAAATAAATTCTCCTACGGAATTGAAAGAATCCTCTAGATCCTCTTGATGAAAACTTGCTGTGACATTAAGTTGCCAAAGCAAGAGTTATTTCAAAAAAGTTTTTAAGTCATTTCTCTTAAACAGAAAATGGAGCCAACAAGAAAGAAAAGCCCTCAATGAATTTCACCTTTTTCAGTTCTCACTTTGCAATTAAAGTCTTTAGTGGAATTTCACAGGACATGAAACACTAATTCACTGCTGTTACAGTTTCAATGAAGGGACTAATACAGCCTAATTGAGAAACCCAGGAGTAAGGTTTTTATTCTAAAACAATTTTCTATTCTCTTTTTTTTAGTCACTCCAAAAATAAAGCTTTCTGCAACAGGATAGTTTTTCCAAAACGAGTATCTCAGATGGATCACCCTCTTCAGGTGCCCATTTTTCCTCATAAGTTGTCCACATAAGTATTTTAATATTTTAAGCATTTAATATTTTTGAGTGTTTAATACTTTAAGTGTGAACAAAATACTTCTATTGTGCCCTACTCACTGTTTGTTTTATGAGTAAGTATTACTTAAAATTCCAGTAAAATACCTTACTAAACAGAACGACAGTTTACACATATTGGGATCCTTGTAGACTAATGCATACTCAGTACAACCTAAGATAAGTCATTCATGGTATAGAAATTGCCTATAAACATCTAATAAGGCAAATTATTTGTTAGACATATTTAGTGTTTTAAAAAAAGTTGGTTAACCTGATCCTTAAAAAGATACAAATGTAACATTAAAGAATCACAGAATTAACGAGGTTGGAAAAAACCATTTTGATTATCCAGTCCAACCTATTACCCAACATCATTCCATCATCTCAATCATGGCACTAAGTACCTCATCCAGTCTCTTAAACACATTCAGAGATGGTGACTCAATCACCTCCCACCTGGGCACACTGCAGGCTCATGTTCAGTTTCCTATCAACCAGCATTCCCAAGTCCCTTTCTGCCTGGCCACTCTCCAGACACCCCATCCCCAGCCTATAACACTGCATGGGGTTATTGTGGCCAAAGTGTAGAACCCTGCACTTAGACTTGTTGAACCTCATGTTATTGGATTCAGCCCATCTATCCAGCCTGACATTAGTAAACAGTAATGAAATACATGCTTCTCTGAGCAATCAATTGCTATCATACACCTAATACATTAGTTTTGCATTGTTGCTCACCTTCAAATAAGGAAAAATTTCTCCATTGTGCAATGACTTTAATGTTACCTCAAAGTACTTACTGTTAAGTATGTGTGAAAAGCTTTAACTCACAGTATCTGTATCAGTAAAATAAAACTAATAGAGGTAGCTCCTGATACAATTTTGAACTGACTGCACTTCAAATACACTTCTCTCTTCAGTATTCTGTTCGCTTTCTCCTTGCCTGGACTTTAATCTTACACTCAGAAAATCAAGTTTGTTTCTTCCTCTTTTTTGAACTTCTATAACTTTCCATCTTGAATCATCTCAACCACAACCCTAAGTGCCACTCATAAAACTGGTCTCTCTTTGTAGGGGAAATCATAAACATGACTTTTGAGTTTGTGCTTGAAAATACCTCAAGAGAAACCCAATATGGTGCAAAAGTCATTTGAACATCACCCAGAAATAATTAGTCCAAATGGATTTTGTCTGCAAACCATACGGTATTCATATTTCTGCAACTCTTTCTTTCAAAGGACAACTTGAACACTAATTAAATATTACCAGTAAAGTAGAACCAAAAGAATTCAATGGACCAGAACGACCTACAGGGGACAGTTACAATGAATATCCCCGATAATCTCCAGACCTGAGACCTCCTAGTATACTACCCTAGTATACTACAATAGTATCCCTCAGTTCTTAAAAATAAACCAAAAATCTTTCAGCAAATTCCTGCTTAGTAACCTGGAGTCAGCAGAAGTGGCTTTAACACAGTTTTATACTTAAGGAAAATTATTTTCAGTAATGACTGTTTAGAAAGCACACACATAATTAAAATATTAAAATGCAATAAAAAGACAAAGCGAAAATTTCTATTATGGACTCCATTTAATTTCTTCCATTTTCCTGTAGTAAAACCATTACCCAAAAGAGACATTCTTAAAAGACCAGTCTATGTCTAATCCTGTAGAAGCAAAGGGTAGACAATGAGTTTGGAGCTCATAGGAAAAGGGCTGGAAAAAACAAATTATCTGCAAGAAATTACTTTTGATAAAGCAAATTTATTTCTTAGCATATGGCTTTTTCTAGTGAAAAAAAAAGATGTTACTGACATTTTTCAGATATCCTGTTTGGTGAACTTTTTTTTTTTAAATTTAAGATAGATCACAGCAGAAATTACCTTTTTAAATTTTCTTTTCCTTCATAAGTTAATGTCCCTTTTAAAGTATGACACTCATCTGGTTGTGAAATCTGCCTTTTTCTTTTCTCATGCAATTTAAATTGTTTTCTGTTTGACATGCTATGATCTTTATGTCAGTATTCTGAAAGTAGACTAATTTTTTTCCACACTCTCTGCAATTATAAAGTCTAATTGTTTCTTGATTTTACAAAAAGCTTTCAGGGAAAGCTGCATAAAAATAGCCACTGAATTTCATATAATGAATATCAAATATACCTTGTTATACCCAATCAGCAAGACACCACATAAACACAATACAGTGTTGGAATATCAATCTTTCATGTGCTGCAGTGACAATAAGATCACAGAATCACAGAATCAAATAGGTTGGAAAAGACCTCTGAGATCTTTGAGTCCAATCTTTCACTTACACCACCTTGTCAACTAGACCATGGCACTAAGTGCCAAAACCAGTCTCCTCTTAAATACCTCCATGGACCGTGCCTCCACCACCTCCCTGGGCAGAAAGATGGTACAGTGTAAGATCCTGTAAAAAAGGAGGAAGAGGAGTCAAATTTAAAATCAGACTTCAGTTTGCCCAGGGTATCAGTTTGCAGGGTCCTGTGGGATGCAGCTCTGAAAGGCCAGAGCCCAGTAGAGCCAGATGATGATCACAGAGAGCCTCCTCCAACTGCCAGAGTGGTCTACTGCAATCTTAAGGGGAACAGGCAGGCACAGTAGGACACCAGTGTGGCTCCTCAAGAAAAGCCTTACTGTGGCCAGTGAAAAATGGAAGTAAACCAGAGCTGGAAATGGAGAGAGGTTACCCATGAGAAACAAAGAAGCCCTGCCTGTCCAGACAGGGATGGGGTTTACAAAGCTCAGTCAGCTCTGAAAGTGACGCAGGATGTGAAGGGTAACAAGAAAGTATCCAAACAACTACCACAGCAGTGAAAGTCAAGGGAAATACGAACTTTCTGCTAAATGGAGTGGGCAGCCTGATGAAAGGCACGGAAAAGGCTGACATACTCAAAGCTTCCTTGGCTTTGGTCTTTAGTGACAAGGTCTGCCACCCTGGTCCCTGAGATGAGGGACGCAATTTAGAGGACAAAGGTAGACAAAAGATTGAATTCAGGACTGCTTAGGTAAGAGGGATCCTCACAAGTCCATTGACATAGATGAGATGCATCTAAGGCTACTGAGAGAGTTAGTTCATGTCTTTTTGAAAGCACACTGAAAGAAGAACTTAAACATCCGCCTAGTAAAATCTCCATATCTGGAGATATCAAAAATTTGATTGGGTAAGTGCTGAGCAGCCACATTTAACTTTGATACTACCACACTTGGAGCAAGAGTCTAGATTGGATGACCTCCAGAAAACTATCAGTTCTTCTACAATTTGGTAATTATGCCCACTGCATAACCTATGCATTTCAAGCAAACTCATTATTGACTACTAACTGCAGCCAGCAGGAAAATAAGATTTCAAAACTTCTTTCATGCACATTGAAAAACAGATGCATTGAAAACAAATGCAGATGCATTGAAAAGTCGCAGATGTATCTAACTCATATAAAAACTTTCAGTTATCCAGAAGAGTTTCATTATTTCATGGATGTAAAGAACTGCTTCTGCTATGGTGTACTGGTTTGGGGGGGCTGGAATCGCGGGGGGAATGGTCAAAGGGGGGCTTTGGGGGTGTTC
>VXBA01004271.1:1508882-1537606 GCA_013399895.1 Serilophus lunatus
CGGGCCAGAGGCGCACGGGCCAGAGGCGCACGGGCCAGAGGCGCACGGGCCAGAGGCGCACGGGCCAGAGGCCGTTTGGGGCTGCACGAGGGAGTCCCTCAGTCCCAGCTCAGGCGGCACAGGCGGCAGCCCTGCCGCCAGCCCAGCCGGGACGGCACCGGTCCTGCTTCTTCCTCCCCCGCCTCCTCCGTTCCCGGGGGAGACCCCGGGGTGGGCAGGGCGGCGTGTGAGATGCACGATCATCCCCTAGGTCCCTGGCACCAGCCTGGCTGCCCTAGGCTGGCCCCGGCTGGGAACCTGAGCACGGCCACCGCTTTTGGACAGCAACGGGGGACCGGCCCTGGCACCGTGTTGGCGCTGGGACCTCTCTAAGATGCTGCGGCTGTGAAAACAAAGATGGTGGGCGGGACTGAAACTCGGGATCCTCTCGACGGGAAAACACCAGAACCAAGGCGGGGCCCGGCCTCGCTGGACCGATGGAGAGACAGCTTGGCCAGGAAGAAAGCAACGAGATCCACGTGAGAGCGAGAAGGCTTAAAAAGCCGAGGCAACGGCCTTCCCCGGGCTCTTCTTCGGCTGCTCTGAGGGGCACCACACAGCTCCTGTCTTTCCAGCTCGCAGGCTCCCATGGCGTGGTTTCCATCTATTTCTCTCGACAAGCAAGTAACCCTCGGGGAGGTGGTGGGAGGGAGTTTTCTTCATTTCTTTTTGTGTTTTTCAGAGAGCCTGAAGGGCTGGGAAGTGCCTCCAGGAGAGAGGGAAGGGAGAGAGGCCGCTTTTCCTACCCTTCCCCACTGCTTTTTCAGCTAGCCATCTAGCTGAAAGCACAGTTCCCTTTGTCCTTTTTTTCCCTTTTGTGTTTTTTTTTTTTCCCTGCGTGTCAGGTGTTCCTCTGTGTAATTCTGGGGTCCCTGTGGGTTATCCTTACTTCCCTAATTGAAACCCCCTGTAATAAACTGTTCACCTGTTGCAAACTCTATTCAGTTTTCCTGACCCTAACCCTAACCCTAACCCTTTATTGAACCTGCCCCCTAGATGATAAAAGTGGTCCTAAACCACCACATATGGTGTCAGGACTGTACATTGACAGCATCTAATGATTCCAGGTGTCCCCACTGGCATGAAAAAAAGCTCTGAATTTCAAATACTGTAACATACAATCTCAATACATTTCACTCTGAGCCTCATCAAATGAGTCTCTGTCAAAATCCCAAGAGTAGACAGATTTTAAAAGCAGAGGTAGAATTATAGTGCAAGAAAAGCATCACCAAGAGCTTTCTCTAGAACACAACAACACTTAATTTGACATTACCTATGTAGTCAATGTAAATGGGAAGGGTGATTTTCTTACTGAGTTTCTTATTTGAAGGCAGAGAATCAGCTACACAATAAATTCTGTTTGTCTCAGGTATAATTAGTCTATATTCCTTCTGTTATGCTTACATATTGCTGGTAGCAGAAAAATGAGATAGAGATCTTAACTCCACCTACATATCAAAGAATCAGGGAAAGAATGAAGAAGGCAGTATGATTCCTTTATGAAGAAACAAAGACATAAAAAATGAGTATAAGACCCATTTTTGAGGCTTATGCCTGTGGTCAACACAGAGGACAGAACAGAAATTTATTAGGAACAGAAGAGCTCCTGCAGTTCATGAGGGTCTACTCACCACAAGAAAAAAAAGGTCTTAGTAAATTAGTTTTGTTATTTGACTTGCAGGTTAACAATTTTTGAAAAAAACTTGAAAATATGTTTTGTCTAATCCCATCTAACACATATAAAGGCACCAGCATTGATGGCATTTTTATACCATTTCTGCATCTTCTTTGGAAACTTTCTTCACAGCTGAATCCCCAGCAAATGAGCATTTCTTTGCTCAAATTGTCATCTGCAAGAGGAGTACAACTATTGCAGCACCAGCCACACAAATTCCTGTAAGCAAATGTGACTTTTCAAAATTACATGAGTAACACTGGAAACACTGACAGGTACCAGTTCTGAAGAGAGGTATCTTCACTGTTAAAAGCCAGGTATCTCTCAGGAATCAAACAGACCCACTAATTCAGAGTTTACACCATTATGAAGAAGAGTACAGAAACAAAACTGGTGTACAGCAACCAGGCTACTGGAATTTAAATAATTTTTATGTTTAGTTTTTTAATTACTCACCAATTTTCTTTGCAATGCACTAACATTTCTTGTTATTCCAAAAGCAAAGCTTACTATTTGAACTGCATTCTTAGCATTTGACAGTCATTATCCTTTCAGTCTTTCTACATCCTATTACAAATAGTGACATTTCTCCTTTCCTGTACTATCTACGGCCTTTTGTTTTTGGTCTAATTTTCTGTTTTCTATCCACACAACCCTGTTGGCTTTTTTTCACACAAACTCACCTAGCTTCAATCCACTCAAACCCTCTTAAGACCTTCTCTACATATTTACATGCTCTTATTCACTCTCAAAAATCACCCCACCCAATTTTCTCTCCACTTCACGTAAGACAAATCTGATTTAATTTTCCTCTTGTGAAGAATGAATAAATACAACAGTGACTGAAACTTGCTTGCTCCAGGAATTATGTTCTCAACAATCCATACAAAAATACCCCCCAAAACCAGGAGAATACTATTCCTCTCTTGATACCCAAGTACTTTGGAGCAGCAGGATTTTACTATACTTTTTCATCTGCACAGATGACATTTTAAAAGAACATTTCATTTCAGTAATAAAATAATTCACCATTCTTCTTTATGACTATAGCAACATTATCTTCTTTTTTCTCAGCCATAAGAAGGTAAGACTTGCTGTACTATTGAATGAGTGCACAGGCAGTAAGCCACTGGGTTCAGAGTTTAAGTGACAGGACATCAACTACCTGACAAGGTCGATGACTCTCTCCCTTGGAGCAGTGCTGACTGGCTCATCATTAATCATTATGATCTGATCCCCTGGTATAAGCTTTCCTTCAGAGGGGCCGCCTGCAGAGGAATGAAAAAAAAAACAAACCACAGTTTAAGAGACCATTGTAAATGCACAGACACACTCTGTTTTTCACATACTAGAAGTGATTTTTTCCTTCCACTAATGACATATTCAATGCTGACATTATTTCTGACATTGTCAGTACTTCTTGAAAAGCTTGTGGCTTAGAAGCATCTACTGAAGTTTCTCAAATGAAGTTTCTCCAAACCCATATCTAACTACCTAAAATAAAGGCCTGAGGCCTTGAAGGGCCAAAAGAACCCATAAGCAGTGGCTAATGTACCCTTTAAGGTGTGATCAATCATACTTTACTCATCCATGTTTGTCTGATATTTTGTAAGACCAACCTGAGAAGGATTCCTTTTCCTGTAAATAAATTATTCTAGTTTTCTACTGTAAAGATCAGGAAATCTTCTACAGTGTTTATAGCAGATTGTATTGCAACACATTGTTTCCTGTCCCAGGCAGAATAACACTAGAGAACTTCTTATTCCTCTTTCCTGTGAAACATCACTTACATATTTGAATATCATTCACAGGTCTCTCCTCTGACTTTTCTGTTCTAGGCAAAACAAACCTATTCTCTTCACCTGAAGACACTAAGTTTTTATACTTCCAAACTCTGAGTCTTTTTTCCTCTGTATTCCTACCACTCGATGTACACAGGTATATCCAAAGCTTTGCCACTATCAGTTAGACATGGATATTTTGCATTAGTCTTACTAGACAATCAGTTGCTTATATGTCTATGTGTTTTGGATTCTGATATTGCTGAAATGCACATTGAGTTGATCTTTATAAAATACACCTTATACTTCACTTCTCAGCATGATTACATGCCCAGAAGGTGTTGTGACTGCAATTTCTAATTAAAAGATATATTCTCTCTAGTTTCTCTTTTCACTCTGCAATGATGATACATAAATCCAGAATAATATTACCAATAGGAAGATAAAGTCTTAGAAGAAAATGTTTCAGTATCAAAACTAAATCACTCAACAATTGAGATAATGCTGTTCTTTTCCTCTGTTTGGTTTGAAAACTTTACTCCACTTATATATCCAGCATAAATGGATAGAAATCCATGAAGGAGAATATTATCCTGAGCTCATATTTCCTCCTATTCACTTGGAACAAAATGTAATAAACACATTTTCCAAACTTTAACATAAAACTACATTAATAGTGTCAAGTTGAGAGAAATAAACCATATGGATCTAGTTCGAATATTAGTTACGCTGCTCACTTCATGTGAAAGCAATACAAATGTAATCAATCACATGGGTAAATGACTTCAGAACTTCACAAAGTCAATTTTGCCTCTCCTCTGCTTTCTATAGGGGTTCTGGAGAACACATTGAACAACAGCAAAGTCAAATGTCTGCCCATGGCTTCATGGCAATTTTACATAACAACTGAACTTTTAAGCATAAAGAGCAGAAGCCTGCTATTCAGGACACTGAGCAGTCCCAGGCCTGGTCCTTCATAACTTTTTTGATTTATTTGACCTGCCTTCTAACTATAAAAGAGTCAGCAAAAACACCTTCTTTTTGAAAGACAAAAGCTGTTTTTAGAAACCTAGTTCTCCTTGGGAGCTGATGAAAAAAAGAATGAAAAATATGTAAGTTTTAATCTCGCAACACAACACACCCCTTGAAAACACTGATTCAATGGCAATGAAGGTGACAGCAAACCAATACAAAGATAATGGGGAGAAGACCTTCTTTCCTTGAATCAAATGGGTTAACTTTTTCAGGTAAAGTAATGGCTCAGAGCAATAACTTCACACTGGCTTTTTGTTAACACATTTACGTAACATTCAAAAAAGAAGGAAGGAAACCACTGGGTAATACAAGCCTTAAAATCCTACGTAGTATTTGTGATTATTTTCTCTGCCTGAATATTCAAACAGTATTCAAATTTGTAACTGCACTTCATCTCAGCAGATTAAGTCAAAGTTTTCTTTTGGGGTCAAGTGGGGAGAACATACCTGGTGTTACTGAGCGTACAACAACTGGCTTTTCACTACCAGCCACAAACCCAAATCCTAGCACAGGATCCCTCCTCATTTCCACTTTCCGAGGGGCTGGAGGGGTTATTTGGCAGCTCTCTATTCGAGGGTCTTCAAATGTGGCTGATTGTGTCATGTGACTGTGAAAAAAAATAAAAGATGGAAAAAGGAAAAAAATCATTAAAACATGATTTTGTGGCACCTACTTGAGCCAAGCAATTTGTGCAACGATATGAGATGAATATCTGAAACGTTCTCACTAGAGGAACTAAAACATCAACTTAATAATTTTCTATTAGATTTTCTTATGCATAAAGTAATAATGCTGCTGACAGGTTTCAGATACTAATCAATAGCATCAAGCTTATAAAGAGGTCTCTTTTTGACAGTACACATTTAATTATACCTCCTATATGAAAGAAAAATAACCCAATAATAAAGCCTTTGTTATCTATACTTTAATTTTTCATCCTCCATTTTCTGGAAGAGAAAAATAATAGTAGTGACCTATTCATAATGTAAAAGACAACAATTAAGAGTCCGCCAGCCTTTTTAAAAAGAAGATACACATTTAAATTTGGTTTTCTAAAATGTCAAGCAAGATTCTGAGCTGAGTCCTCTCAAATAAACTACGTAAGGCACAGGTAACAGTCCTGTGTTTCCTACTTGGATAAATTCTCCAAAGTCACTTCAAACTGTTCCAGAGCACAAGCAAACAAACAAAGCAAAAAGATACTAAGAAAATATATTTATCTGGGATGACTAAAATACTTCTACCTACAGTGTTAGGACAAAGCTTATTTACTGTACCCAGAAGAAAAAATTCTCATGACTGGAGGGAAAGATCTTGATTTTTCAAGCAGCAAATAGAAAGGATGAAAGCTATCCAACATCACATATGCATGAAAAAAAGTAATGGTTTAATAGTGCAGAGATTTTAAATTAATATTAATAAACACTGAAATGCAGCTGATGCTGTATGGAGTCAGAACCAAAACATATTTTGCATTTTCCACCCAATGCCTGAAGATCCCCAGTGAATCACAGCCACCAATTCCCAGTGCTGATTAGACAGAAAAACAGACTACAGCTCATGGCATCAAGTTATTGCAATCATGACAGTGCTCTGATAGTATTTGTTTGAAGTCCCCTAGCCAAGATTTAATTCTTTTTTTTTTTTTTTATTTTCAAGAGACTGTAAGTCTTCAAGTGCAGAACTAACTCTAACTCCTGGTGGAGAAATGCAATAGACAAATGGTGCCAAGTCCCAAACCCACCTGCAGACAGGGCACAGGCTCTGAGAAAGGCCACAACCAGGTGCCCAACCTGAGAACACCAAAATGCACACCAAAGAGGCAAACATCTCTACAGCAGCAGTTTGAAAGTTGGTGTCCCCAGAATTAATTAACAATATGAAAATCAAGTAATTTTCCCATATCTTTGATTATTTTACATATAACATGTTATATAACATGAGAGTTAAGGCACATACCATGCAACCCGCATTGTTGCTCCTACCTCCTATCCCTTTTTCATCTGCAAATAAAATTCCTGGAAGAACTTTAAACAGGCAGTCCACAAGGAGAAAGGCATCACTCAGAGATCTATTTTCAGCATCAATGACATGCAAAAACTTCTCTGATCCTTCCCCAACACATACACCTTGGGCATGACATCAATTTCCATTCTCTCCATGTTCTGCTTCATTACTGATACACAGAAGAGCTGCAAAATCTCAGTAAACTCTCAGTGGGAGTCTATTTCTGTTACTGGATTTTTCTAGGGTTTTTCTTCAAAGAAACTCTCTATCCCCATCACTATATTCAGTCTGCCTAAGAGTAACATGCTGGTTTTTTATGCATATGATCAGAGGCAACAGAAGCTACTTTCTTACAAAGATTGGAGAGCAAGAGAATATCTCTGTGCGCTCCTACTATCTGCATAAAGTGAAGTCAGCAAAGAAAATGTATGTTTTTACTAACTAGAGCATCACATCTGATACTTCATTCTCCTCCTCCTGTTCCTCCAGTTTTCATCAGTTTATTTAGATAATTTTCTATTGTTCATTTCAAATGAACTGTTAGAAAACTCAGAGAATTTTATGCAGACTTTTTAAGAAATTTATCTTCACCTCCTTTCCATTTATGATTTTTGCTTCTACATATTCAAACATTTTGTCTTCCTAATGAGACAGTTTCTGAGGTGTCACTGGTATTTCAAAAATTAACTATTTCAGCTTGTGAACTTTGTTTTGGTAGAGAATATGAAACCCTGCATTTGTCATGTCTTCTAGATGACAGTCTCAGCAGATTTCCCATAGAGTTAAGATGCTCTGTTTAATAATTTCTTCTCAATAGCTATTTCAATTTTTGTAATAGGAGCACTATAAGCCAAAACAGAAAGAGCCTTCTGTCTCCAAAGAGAAAATGCCATATTTACAAGTGATTCAAAAATACCATTTGAGCCTCTGAAAACCAATGTCTTGCCATTGTACATCCTCCCTCTTTTAGCACTTATGCAGTCTGGTTGAGAAACTAAATCAGGATAGAAAGAGACTCAATACAACATAGAAACCCCCCACCAACAGCTGCACTTCAGATAACATATTCTAAGATGAGACACAGAGACTTACTCAAAAGAGCAGCCCTGCTATGGGATGCTTTGCTCCAGCCCTTGCACTGGCTGCTACTGAGAATCTGGAGCAGCACAGCATCAGTTATTCAAAGCCTATGCAAGAGGATCAGTAAGGAACAGTCCATCATGATTCTGAGTGGCGCAGCAGACACTATTGATTTTTAAGGCTATCCACCCTGAAATACATCAATGAAAAAGACTTTGCAGTTCATGCTTCCACAGCTTGCTGCATCAGATATTCCTGTGTCATTCAGTACATTGGAAGTGTATTTCAAGAGAGCAGCAAGATATATGAATATGATACCAGAAGAGATTAGATAAATTCTCGAAGCTTTGTGTGATGGTACATTGACAAATACACTTCCTCCTGTGGCTAGTTCATTATTGAAATGCCAGTTGTAGCACCACAGTTCAAGACTAATTTGAATTTTGCATTAATTGGAAGTTTTTAATCTCCATGTCAGCTATGCAAAATATTGACTTCTGCAGAACAACTATGTCAAGTGTTCTAAACCAGAATCTAATAAACCTGGACTCAAAACAGCCACTTTGGGGAACCCTACATAGAGCATCATTTTCACTGTGAAACATCTTAAAGAATAACTGCAACACTGCAAGCTTCACATTTGCTTCACAGTAAAAAATGTGTTTAGATGGTATGGTGCTTAGACTATACTAACAGATTTACTTTCCTGAAGGAAAAATAGAAGAAAAGGAAAAAGCCCAAGATTTTAGTATGAACTGTTCTTTTCACATACACAAATGCAAGCTGCCCTTAGATTGCCTTTTCAAAGAGAGATAGTTATTTCCCATCATTTTCAATGGCTTAGTTCTTGCTTTACAAAAGGCTATGTTCTCTGATGCACTCGTATTGTAAGCAGTGGGAGACAGCTGCCATTTTTAAGGAAAGTAATTCTTAGAGAATTTCTTGAACAGAGATTTTATATAACCAAAGCTATTACAAGAGATAAACTACCAGCTATGGAAAATCATAGCAGAAGTGTAATTCCAAGCACTTACTCAAAAACTCTCTGTGGCAACCACTCTGCTCAAAAGAGGAGGTAAGAGAGGAAACGAGAGAAGGCATCTGAGTGTGCAGGCACCAACACACAGAGCAGAATGGAGAAATTGCAGGGTAGCTTAAAATTCATGTGCACACTCATTCACAAAGGGGCCTACAGTGAGCAAAGAGGAAGAAAATTAGGAAAGAAAAACACCTTGGGGAACACTGATCAGCTGCAATATGGCAGCCACCACCTTCAAACACAATTCATCTGCCCAGGCCATTATGAGATGGCCAACAACGTGCATACTCAAATTCACGCTTGGCATAGTAAAAGGTGTGGTTTAAGACCAGCACTTAAATCTTCACATCTTTAGCTTCAGAATCACTAATTTTGTAGTATTTTCCACAGAGAACTTCTTAGTATTTTCCTTATTCAAATTACAGGTTGAATAATCCAAGGAATATCTAACCAAAGACTATAATTGAGGCTTTGATGTAATAATGCATACTAGTAACTAAAAGCCAAGTATCTGAGCTTTTTCAGCCTTTGCATTTTGACAAGTCATTCCCTGACACTTAGGAATTAGTGGGCTAATTCTGAGAGTTTTGTCCATGGCAGCTAAGAAAGCTTGTGCTCTGCAGGTTGAAATTTCTTGTGCAGGAGTTTCTGCAGGAAAATGCTTAGGGCTCTAATTCTTTTAAGAAACTTAAAACTATTGCATAAACTCAGCAATCCTAGTTATGATAAACATTATTTTGGAAATACATAACAAAGACATCAGAACAACTCCATTCTGCAAAGACATCCAAAAAAAAAAAAAAAAGAGCAGAAAAGATAATACCAAGGTGAGCTGAATACAGCTACACACCCAAAAACTCTAAAACAACAGTAATCAAATGGCTGTTGCATCATATTTTGACTGGATGGAGACAGGCTGCTTTTTGGTGTTTCATTTCATATTCCTGTATTAGTATGTTTCAATTACTTCACAGTTAACATCGACTCACAGTTTTGAGGGTCTTAATCCTTAGCTTTTAAATAGTTACAATATTTCTACTATACAGATTGATTTACCTACAAAATAGACTGTTTTGACTTGAGACCCAGCAGGTGTAATCCTGGTCAATGACGGAGAAGAGTCTGTGGAAATGTCAAATCACTTATGGGCTGAAAAATGAAAGTGGGCAAGGAGGATGAAGATAAGACTTCTTATCAAAGGTTTAATTCAGAAATAACAATGCCACTTCATACTGAGCACTGTTAAAATCCTGTCTTATCAATTTGGAGGAAATGGAGTATCTGCTTTGTTGATTGCAGTTGTGATTTTCAACAAGATCTCTGGAGGTTAAGAACACTGAACAAACCTTCATTTACGACTGTCCATTTGAATCCCTGAGCCCATGAGCCTCTATCCATCCTGCCCCAAAACTACATCTTGGTTCATACTCTATTCAGAATCTTGGGTTGTACTCTCAAACTTTCCTGGGAGTTGCAAAAGGTATTGCTGCAACACAGGAAAGTAAATTTGACTCTCATTCAATAATTCATCTTTAAGAATTAGCACTAAGTAAAATGGTTTGCAACTGGAGACAATATTATGGAAACTGATAATAACATGAGGGTATTTTATATTTTTCTGTTTGATAATCTGGAAAGACTACCAAACAACGACAGTTAAAAGAGAACTGTCATAGGTGAGAATAAATACGCTAACTGTCCAGAAAATGAAAAACTGATCTTCATTTATTTATCCTAATGAGTAGCTAAATATGAAAAATAATTTCCTTCCTTTCTGGCACCCCTCAGTATACCCTACATTAATTTATTTTCTCCAAGAAATCCCTCAAGAATTATTAAGAACTAGGACACAAGTGTCAAAACCATGCATCAACTGAATCTGCCTTGAAAATGGTTATTTCAAGAAAAAAGTGTCCAAGTAGTTATTACATTGCTAAGAAAAACTGCTGGTCCTACAGAGAATCTGGTGGCTTGACAAACTCTTTTTTGCTCCATTTTGCAGGAAACCAGAGTCGCTTGCAGCTCCAGAATTTTTTTTGACATATTCAACAGCCATTCAAAAAGGAGTCAACTTTTAACACTTCAAGAAAACATTCCCTAAATTTTCACTGTTTCTGTGCAGGTGTGTACTCTGAGAATTCAGTATCACAGGCAGAAAATACAACTGGAAAGATTTATGAGAATTTTTTCTCCTTTTTCTTTCTAGGACTACTTTTCTGCCCTGGTGTCAATTTTTTTTTTATAAGCTTCTTCAACAGTCAAATCCTCCAAAGTCAGGTCATCTTATAACACTCAAGAAGTGTTTGGCATATGCCATCTGGATGAACATATGGTAAAAACATAATTAGGAAGAAAAAGGTTTTCTGGTTTCAGAAGAAGTTGGTGACAGCTTTTTTGATAAAATTGGATACAGGGAAATCTGATACGTAAAAAAAATTCAAAATCCACTCTTCCACTGTTGGACACAATCTAAAGTAAGGCAAACTGAAGCAAAATTGCGGTGAATAAAGCTGACATGAATACAAATTTAGAGGGCTAAAAAGATTTATGCTCAGCTTCAGGCAGGCACTGGGAAAAATACACTGAAAATTCACTTCACAATTACTATTAGCACTCATATTTTTACATGTGTAATATGTGAATGCTTCTGTATTCCACCTCTACTATATATGGTTGTTATATATTGGGAAGAATACAAACATCTATACTCGAATCCCACAAAGACATGGAAATAAGACACAAATCCCAACAATAGAGAAGCAGTTGTTTGCTTTGAGTTTTGTATTTACAGATTGTCAGAAACATTCTCTTTTATCTTTCTTCTCTCTGGATGGCCATAAGCATTTCAAGAGCTCTGTTCACGATGAACATTGGATTTCCTGCCATCTGTACTGAGATGGGACTTTACAGGCACCAGCCAAACAGAAATTGCATAGAAATGTCCTGGTGAAAATTGATGGAGAAACGGCCACAAGGGACAGCAGGGCAGGGCAGGGCAGGGCAGGGCAGGGCAGGGCGACTGCAGAGATGAGCTATGAGTATTTTAAGATGAGTTACAGAATCAAAAACTGGACAAAAAAGAAAGTAAATACAGTTTTCAAGAACTAAATATGTTAGAAAAAAAATCTCAAAAGAGAACCTCTCCTAAGGGAAGAAAATGGGTCCAACAATCATCTGAATGTTGGAATTGCCTCCTCTGTATGCAGAGCACAATGCCAGCCTCTGCCTGACCCACTGCCTGAATTGCACAGACAACATGGGTGTGTCAATGACAAGTACATCTAAATTACAGCCGTGCACATACAAAATATAATGCACACTGGCAGTCCACCCCCTTAGCTCACAATTATGCTTCTACACACTGTGCTAAACAGCACTTCTGCATCCAGTTTCTGTTCCAGCAGTCTTTTACCACCTGGGCGACACCAGCTTCAGCAGAAATACTCCTGATTTTAAAGTCTTTAAATGGAAGGAGACTCCAGGGCCCAGTCTTGAGCAAGTTTTCATAACCAAAAGAAGCTCACAAATTATTCATATGTACTAGACTTCTTGGATGAAATTATGGATGAAAGGTAAACAGCTTCCCACAAGCAATTCCAAGGCAAGCCCTGTGTTGGAGCTGTGCAAACACAGGGTAATCCAGCTGTTGGAGGGAGCAAGACAGCAGAAATGGCCAAGGGCTAATTGGCTGGTTTTGCCACCAATGAGGCCTTCTCTTTTTCTGGAATAGAGATTTAGAACCCCACAAAGTCACTGACATTTCCTTCCTGAAAGGAGCCTTGCCATAAGTTAGCTCTTGCATATGCAGCATGGGCTCATGGTACAGCACAGGGAGGTAGTGTGTTTGGCCACCTGCCTGGCCCAGGTTCATCGAAAAGGAAATTGTACAAGATGTTTTCATTATAAGTCAGAATTACCGGCTTTCCTCCAGGGCAAGAATTTCTTACTGGCTTAGGATCTGAAGTACACCTTGGTTTTTTCCCCCAGAAAAAGCAACTCCATTTAGGACAGCAAACTACTCTGAGGCCTTAAAGATGAGCTGAAATGTAGCTTTTCATTATATTCTGCACATGCATCAATAAACCCTGTTGCAACTACAGACATTGGAAAGGGGGAAAAAAAGATTTATTTAACTGCAAATACACAATAAATCCATTTGGGCTGAAAGGGTCCTCTGGAAAACAGAATGAGCAATTCCTATTCATTCTGCTTTAGAGAGGTTTCACATTAATCCCATCAATAGCTATCTGTTGGCTCCTGCCAGGCTCAGCTCTGCAGCACACGGAACAGACCTATGCTGAGGGCTACCAGCAGCTCTCATCAAGCAGGGAAAAGGACCTGCCATTGCCAACTCAACAATTTATCCAACTGAAATGTTATAAAAAGAATGAGGGAGCATGGAAGTAGCTTTTAAGGTGCTTATTAGATTAGGAAAGCTACTGACTAAAATAATACGGTCTGGTGCAATGCTGGAGGCTTGCTCCAACACAGACATGTTACTCTCTGTAAACACTTAAGTGTGGGTAACCTGACAATGTGGTAAGAAGACAGAATCCAGATTTAATGTCCCCATTGTTGACCCCTGGTATAGCTGGGCTTGGCACGAACAAATAGGTGAAATAAGAAAGCCTCTGCTTCAGCAGATCTGTACCTGTCTAACTCCTGGGTACTCAGTACAGTTATGAATATACAGAGATAAGGAGTTACAACAGAAGTAAAACTCTTTCATTTCTCCTTTGAACTTAATGTTCCTCATTTCTTCAGCAATTGACTGGATGAGCAGTTGTTATGGTATAGGTTTCTATTTGGGAGGAGATTTTTTCTATTTTCCAACATGCATGCTGGCAGGCCCAGGGCGGGGTCAGCTGCAGGCAACCTGCGAGGCCTTGCTGCCACCATTTGCTGCAGCCCCAAGCCACGTGGAATCCTGGCGTGGCACCCTTGGTGCTGCGGCAAACACTCTGGGAGGGGGCGAGGGCCAGGCTGGTGTCGGTGGCAGATGGGGATCTGCTCACTGGTGCAGCAGTGGCCACGTGACAAGGGAGCGGAGTGGCACACTCTGGCTGTCAGCGTGCGTGTGAAATAGAGCTGCTCTGTGCCAGGACCGTGCCAGGACTGGGCTGCCCATGCCTCTGCTGGCGGTGCTGGACTGGTGTCGGGGTGACCCAGCCCAGCAGTGGCCCCGGCCCTGGTGATGCCCAGGGCCTACGGTGTTGGGATGACTCCAGGACAGGCTGGCCCCAGCCCAGTGGCCCAGGGGGAGGGAAGCTGATGGAGTTATGAGAACTTCTGCTGTGCAGCTGCTCTTGGGAGTTGGAAGCAGAAACTGCCTGGCCCGTGCACACTTAATTCTTTTTCTCTTTGGCTCTTGGCACGGAAGGCAGCAGGGAGACTCTCTCTCTCACCGCGGCACCCTTACGAGCAGCTCAGTCGATGTCACTGAACAGGAGCCCAGACCCCTTGGGAAGAAGGTAGTCACCAATCATGGAGTTTCTTCCTTTCCCTCCCTTTTCAACTTGGAATGTTGGTCAGATGGCATCTGCCCGCACCTCTTGCCTGCGTTGCATCTCAGCAAGGATCGTGGCCACTATCTTCATCATGGCAGCCATCTTCTTTGTGGCCACAGGATTGGACCAAGAGCTAAAAACAGGGAATTTTCTTCTTCTTTGTTTTTTTTTTCCACTACCATTGTTCTTCATTCTATTTTACATATATATATTATATATATATTTTAAGAAAAGAGCTGTTTTGCTGTTTTCCTTTTCCTATACTTTTTGTGCCCCTTTTTTGCTTTAAGGTTTAAATTGCATAATTGTCTTCCAACTAAGATAGCAGGTCACAGAAAGGGCTCAAAATTACCTACTCATTTCCTTCCTTCTCACAGTTTACAGTGGCTCTTGAACCAAAACCACCCCTTCTGGTGGTACCACATCAGCCCAGGTTTTCATCTACTGTCTCTTCAGCAAAGCGCAGCCTTTCTCAGGTGAAAACTGAACATCAGCTGGAAGCAGCAAATCAGGTAAAATAGCAACATATGGGATAGTAGATACACAGTAGTACTCAATATTGCAGCTGCTTGGTTTATCCACAATTAAGTATTTAAACAGTCAAGGATATAAATTACTCCATTACTCTGGTTGCTACAGCTCTCTGCACTTAGGAGTAGGTTGGAGAGTTGACTTCAGCAAGGGGCAACACAGCAACCCAGTTAGAAATCTGAGTTTGTTAGAGTTCAGGGTCACACAGGGAAGCAGTCTGTACACCAGTACAATAAGCCGTCTCCAGTTTCCCATGTTGGGTATGAGGTCTCTTTACTGGAAATACGAACACAGAAAGCTTAGACGTTTGCTTTTGTAAAGATGTCCAACTTCTGCACTTGATGCAATGAATCCAAGGAAAAGCTTTTCATTCTCCAGCTATCAGACAGAAGTGACCTATGTAAAGTGAAAGGGATCTGCAAGCAACCAAGGTGTATAGATAAATTTAAAAGATTTTCACAATAATTCACAGAAGTCCCAAAATCAAGCCTTCATGTTCTGTACCTAAATCTTCACAGGCAGTCTTCAAAGCAAATCTTCTAATTCTGTAACAGCTCTAGAGAAGGCCTTCAGGACAGAGAAGAAGCAGAGAAACCATTTCTTTCTCCTTTCTTCTAACAAACATAAATAGAGAGGATTACTCTTCTTGACTGCTGATTTGGAAGTATGCCATGATGCTCCTCAGCAAATGCAAAACGAGAAGGAAAACCTAACTGAAATAATATAGAATGACAGATTGCACTGATGGGAGGTGAAGCTGCCAGATAGAGCTGTCATGCAAGATGTAAGCATAAGATATTGAAAGAAAAAAAAAATCAGGTGTGTTTGATCTTTGGTATTTTCCTGATTGATTATTCTCCTTACTTCAGAACAACATGGCTGAATAATTTTTCTGGGCTTACTTTTTCATTCCAAAGTAAGTTGCTAACCTTTCTAAGTGAGAACACTTCGAGTAACCACAGGATATTTTATATACCTTATAAATAGGGCTGCTATAGATCATATCACAGCTTCATTACATCCAAGAAGGTTTTGCTGAAGCCTGTAGGCAATTTCTATTTACCTATACATGAAAAAATGCCCAACTACCAATGTTTGACAGTATCTATATAAATATTATTAAAGACAGTATGCATCATAATGATGTAAGAATCATTACTTCCTTGCATTCGGGACTGCCAGCAAACTTTCTCAAGAGTTTAAGGAGCAAAAAATGAATATTCAACATTTCAAAACAGATGCATTGGCGTTAAACTGAATTGACAGCTGCTCTAGGGAATCCTATTAAGATAGAAACCCCCTGCTTACAGGTACAGGAAAAGGTCAAACAAACAAGTGTCATTTACAGTAACCTTGGCACAAAACCATAAATTATGATGAAAGTTGCAGCCAAGCTGCTCAGCACATTAAATCTATCCATCCATCTCGAAAAGATAGTAGAAGCTTTTAATTACACAGAATTACACAGAATTAACAAGATTGGAAAAGGCCGTAGAGATCATCAAGTCCAACCTTTTACCTAACTTAACAACCTATCCAACACCAATCCATCATCTAAACCGTCTAAACCATCTAAATCATGTCACTAAGTTCATCATCCAACCTTTCCTTAAACACATCCAGAGATGGTGACTCCACCACCTCCCTGGGAAGCCCATTCCAATGGGAAATTACTCTCTCTGTGAAAAAGTTTCTCCTAATATCCAACCTAAACCTCCCCTGATGCAGCCTAAGACTGTGTCCTCTCATCCAGCCACTGGGAGCCTGAGAGAAGAGACTGACCCCTGTCTGACTCAAACCTCCTTTCAGGTAGTTATAGACAGCAATAAGGTCACCCCTGAGCCTCCTCTTCTCCAGGCCAAACAACCCCAGCTCCCTTAGCCATTCCTCATAGGGCTTGTGCTCCAGCCCCTTCACCATCCTTGTTGCCCTTCTCTGGACACATTCCAGCAACTCAACATCTTTCTTAAACTGAAGGGCCCAGAACTGGACACAGTACTCAAGCTGTGGCCTGACCAGTGCCAAGTACAAAGGAAGAATAATTTCCCTAGTCCTACTGGCAACACTATTCTTGATGCAGGCCAGGATGCCATTGGCATTCTTGGCCAACTGAGCATGCTGCTGGCTCATATTCAGTTTCCTATCAACCAGCACTCCCAAGTCCCTCTCCACCTGGCCACTCTCCAGCCACACCATCCCCAGCCTATAACTCTTCATGGGGTTATTGTGGCCAAAGTGTAAAACCCGGCACCTAGATTTATTAAACCTCATGCTATTGGACTCAGCTCATCTATCCAGCCTGACAAGGTTTCTCTGCAGAGCTCTCCTACCCTCTGACAGATTGACACTCATTCCAAGCTTGGTGTCATCCCCAAACTTACTAATAATGGATTCCATCCCCTCATCCAGGTCATCAATAAAGATGTTGAACAAAACTGGCCCCAACACTGAAGGCTGAGGGACCTCCAACTGGACATGACACTGTTCACCACCACTCTCTGAGCTTGACCGTCTGGCCAATTCTTAACCTAGGACAGAGTAAACCTGTCTAAGCCACAGTCCACCAGTTTCATCAGGAGTTTACTATGGGGGACAGTGTCAAAGGCTTTGCTAAAATCTAGGTAAACTACATCCACAGGTTTTCCCTCATCGATCAGATGAGTTACCTGATCATAAAAGGAGACTAGATTGGTTAAGCAGGATCTTCCCCTCCTAAATATGGCAAGCAAACTGAATGCACTAGAATGGCAGTTCACACATTGTGGAATGAAGGTCATGGGTTTTAGTGAAACAATCTGATTTCAAAGCCTAAGAAAGTGAAAGAAAATTATATGCTAGGGCCTCAAAAAAGAAGAGGGTGTATATCCAGGTAAAGCTGGAATGCTTTGTCCCAGACAGTACAATAGAATAACATACACCCATCAAAAATTCCTACATGTAAGACACAGGAATTTACTGAGCAAGTTAATAATTAGCCAGTTCCTAACCCATCATTAGTAATGCCACTAATTTACCAAATATTTACAAAATTGTTGCTACAAAGTATGACCAGTATGCTCAAAGTATCTTTCTAATATTTAATTTAAGCCTACCCTTCTTCAGGTAAAAGTCATTACCCCGTGTCCTGTCACTACATACCCTCTACAGTTCTCGTGTAGCCTCCTGTTGGTACTGGAGGACTGGTCTAAGTTCTGCCTGGAGCTTTTCCTCCAGGCTGAACATCCAAAGCTCTCTCAGCCCATCCTAATAGAAAAGGTGCTCCAGCCCTCTGATCATCTTTGTGGCCCTCCTCTGGACTCAGACCAGTAGGTCTATAATATTACTTATGTATATAATCTGCTACCATTGCCAACCTTTTTGTTCATTTTAGCAGTTTCTTACAGGAATCATAATTTTACATGAAGTTCCTGTGAAGTTTAAGACACCAGGATTGTACTCTTTTCTGGCAGAGAAACACAAGTCTTTGCAACTTATGAAATGAAACAGGAAATGAATAAGCAGTGAGATGTGTAACTCTTGTCTACACAGTGACACAGATCAGTGTTTCATCAGCAAAACAAAACAAGAAAAGCAGAGAAGAAAGGTATTTAGAGGTATTTTCTCTTTTAATACTGTATTTTGCTCTTCTACTATTTTTCATCTATCACAATTTTTTAAAAAATTTTTAAGAGAAATCTACCATTTTGAAAAAAATATAACAAATGACTGAATTAAGGAATGAGATTTCTTCTGCAATACATGCAACACATATTGCATCATGATCTTCTAATTTTCCTATTGTAAACAATAGACTACAGATTTGCAAGGTTTCTAAATAGGCATCTTAATTTTGATGAGACAGAAATAAAGACTTTAGTGTAGCATTTTTGCATTTTAAAACGAACACATAACATTCAAGTTTAATTAACATCACTTTAGAATTGTCACAACCTTATGAAAAATACAGTCTTTACACATGTAATAATCTCAACAAATAATAGAAGACAGGTAAGTGACATAAATATGATTAACATCAGAACATTCTAAACAAAATTTCTACTGATGGATGATTAAGTTTTACAAGCTTAACCTTTGAACTTTGATCAACATTTTTTAAACACTTATGAAAATAACATACAATTCTGCAATTGAGAACCCGCTTTTCCCTTTAATGTCCACTGAGAGCACCAAAAAAAGAGAAATTTATTGCCACAATCAGCCCTATCAACTTTGACAGGAGCATATACACAGAGCATGACAACAGCCCTTGTTACTGACAACTGCAACAGCTCCAGTGGTCTAGAAACATTGCCCCATATGCAAATCAGGAAGGATTTATCATTAACTTCTATATTTATCTTTAACTCCTTCCAGACCTTGGGTTTTTCCATTAATTCCAAACTATGAGAAACCTCGCTTTGGAATTGAGAACAATTGTCATTTTTGGTTAAGCCGCAGACATATCACGCCCCTCTGAAATCTAAAAGCTGACAAACTGCAAAGCCCCTTTCTCATGAAAAAAATAATTAAAAGCCTTAAATTACAAAAAGTATTTTGGAATATAGATTTTTTTAATGAAAAACAACACTGGTGCAATTTTGACATTAAATACAGTACTGAAACAAAGACTTTAAGGACTGAGACTTTAAAAAAAAAATCAATTACAATTAAAACAAAATTTTGGTTACTGATACTACCACATTTTCAGCCTGCAAACTGTCATCTCTCTTTCTGTACGTATACGGGTCAAATTGACAGAACAGGCCAAACTTGATGACAAGAATCAATAACTAACATTCTGAAATTTATTCATTTTTTCCTTAAATTCTAAAACTTAAGAACAAGGATAGATTTGAACCATTGGCAGTAAATGTAAATTGCTTTATCTTTTAAGCGTTGGTCAGCTTAGACTCAGGCTGCTTCAGAGTTCAGGGCTACAGGGAAGGAGTGCTATTGGTAGCCATACAAAAGCAAGGCACTTTTGGGTTTGTTTGTTGGTTTTAATTAAAACCATCACAAAACCAAAATAAGTGCTGAACTACACACTTGTTAACACATCATTTGTGACACGATCTGATTATACAGCAGTAGCTAAATTTAGGCCAATACTATCCCCCATTAAGCTGCAGTCTCTACCATGATGATAAATCAATTTTGTAGGAAATATTTCAGTGACGAAGTCTCCAATTTATTATGTAAATTGCTACCACTACATAGGGCATTCTATAAAACAATGTCTTTCTAGTTAGGTAATGTTGTAGCCGAATTTTAAAGGGCCTGCTTTGTGGGCCTAAAAGTTAACCTACGTAAACTCTGTCTCTTTAGCAGAGGCTTGAAGTTAGTCTGGAAAATTTCTGTCTGAGAAACAGAAAAGCAAAGAGTAAATAATATCCTAGTATTTGGCCTTTCTCAAAACAATGGTAAAACTTGCTCAAAATACATCTGTTGTTTCTCACAGTTGCTTGAAACCTTTCACAGTAGCTTAGATCTGTCATATAACAATAACTTTCCTTTATCAACAGGTGTTCTGCAAAAAACATGTTTTGCAGAGCTTGTCTCATGCTTTTACTGAAAAACAATTCCAGCTGGTGTCAAAATAAAAGTGAAAGTTCCCACAACAAAAGAAGATGACCTAATGCTTAACCTGAACCAGTGAGACGGTTAAAAACAAGTATGTTGGCCAATGAAGTTATAACGTGCTGGTTTCTGAAAGATATAAAACCCCTGTTTTCTCTCATTAAAATGGCTTCCTGGATGAACTGCTGGCTCACTCGTTTCTACCACCGTGGGGGGTCAACTACAACAAGATAACACTTCTTGGTCCAAAGCACTTTAATTTTCACAGAGTATCACTGAACCATACTGGCCTTTAAAACAGAGGGTAGAATTTAAACACTAATGCCTGCCTAATTATATCAGTTAAAGACTCAACTCTTCGGAAAATATATTTTGGTTTCATTTTAATGTCTACACAGAGGATGCTGAACTTTGGTTTTAAATTTCTCCTATAAAAGTAAGTGTAAAGCGCATTTCCACCGAGGAATGAAAAGCTAAACAAACATGTCTGACTTCAGTCTGAGCCTTCTACTACTACAGGGGGACCAGAGGCCTGTGTTGTCATTTACACAGTGCATAAACTGATGTCAGAGCAGCCTAATGCACTTTGGCTGAAATGGGAGTTAGGCCTTTGGTAGCAGCTGTTTAAATCACACTTTGCCACTAGAGCTGCTCTCAGTCCACAGTCTCTGAAGGACATTTACATTAAAGCATCTGCACGACCAGCAGCTCCAGGGCAATGCTGTTACCAGCCCAGGACATCTCCAATTTTCAGAGCTCAGCCACCAGCCTGAGATCATAATGCCTTCATGCCACCCTGTGCCCTGACTTCACAGCGGTCACCACTTCCTTCAGTGCCAGTACGTTAAACACCACAAACTTGGCAATGTACATAGAGATGCACAAAAGACATTAAGGTGCTGGAGCTTGACCAGAGAATGGAGCTGGTCAAGGGTCTACAGCATGAATCCTTGTGAGGAGCAGCTGAGGGAGCTGGGCGTGTTTAGTCTGGAGACGGCTCAGAGGAGCCCTTATCACTGTTTACAACTACCTGAAAGGAGACTGTAGCCAGGTAAAGGTTGGCCACTTCTCCCAGGTAACATACAGTAGCACAAGAGCAAATGGCATCAAGCTGTGCCATGGGAGGTTTACATTGAATATTGGAAAAAATTCTTAACCGAAAGGTTTGTCAAGCATTGGAACAGGCTGCCCAGGGAACCAACCCTGGAGGTATTTAAAAGGCACACAAATGTGGCGTCTGGGGACGTGATTTAGTGGACTTCACAGTGCTGGGTTAATGGTTGTACTTGATAATCTTGGAGGTCTTTTCCAACGTAAATGATCCTATGATTCTATTCTCTATATATCTTTGGTTTCATATCCAGGAATTATGCACTTCTCTGTTAGGTTACAGCCTAAAAAGTGGAAGTAGGAAATCATTTTTTTGATAATTAGTAGACCAATTTTTAATAGAATAAGAGGTCAGTCTATGTAGGTAGCACAAATTCCTCAAAAGCAAAACAGTCATTTACAGCATTAGTTACTCAACCAATCAAACTTTATATTTTCAGATCACACACAGTCTACAAATGGAACATATTTTCATCATTTAATCACATAGCATTTTTATTTAACAAAATATGCTGATCAAATTGTTTCTCAAGAACTCATGAAGATTAATTTGAGAAGTTTTACTCATTTCTGACAAGTAGTTTCGCTTCAAAAACTGCATAATTCACATTTGAAGGTAGGAGACAAAAAATATATCATATCTGGAAATGAAATTATTATCTAAATTCTGTTTTTAAACATGAATCATACATTCTCACCATTTCTTTAAAACAACTGGAGCAAAAAGAAGCAAGGCTCACTCTACTATTTTCTAAAATTAATTAAAACAACCACACCCACATTCTGTAGAGTTATGTAGGCTATTCTACTGCTCGTTGTAGAACCTATACTTCTACCTCCCAATTACAGCCTGATGAAAATACATAAAGTTTTAAAAAACCCACAAAACAAATGAGAAAAAAATTGCAACTGCAGAAAAAAATAGAAAATACTATGCAACAAATCTTTCTGTTACACTTCTTCAATGAAATTTCTCCTAAGACAGAAGGATAGGACAATTAAAACACTTTTTAAACACAGTTTTTCTCTTTAAAAAGCTGTAGGTGCCTGGCAGCTATCCAGAGCACTCCAGGGTGAAAGAAAAATCCCATCCTCACTAGCACTATCTTGGGGGATATCTTTGGCCAAGAGCCAATACCCAAGTACCAACTAAACCCCAGGCCATATACACAATCTTCGAAGTGTAAAAATGAGAGAGGAAAAAGAAAAACCCCAAGGAATGTGAGTACATCAAGTTCAAGTTGACTTGAAACCATGCAAGAAGGAGGAATGGGAGAGGAAGGACAGTTGGTAGAGATGACATCAGAGGAGAAACCACTCATCAGTAAACTCTATTCCTCTTAATTGAGTATAACAGGAAAAATGTTCCTACTGCCAAGATAAAATTCACAGTCAAACTTCTGGACTACTGAGAACACTCCATGATACACCTATGACATTACACACTCTCAGTGCAGAAAAAATCACAAGGAAAACTTCATAGAAGCCTTTGTAACTTCTATAACTTACTTCCAGCCTCCTCCTAGAGACTGATAAAAATCCAACCTGTTCTTCTCCTAACAGGATGCTTTCTTACAACTTAGTGCAAACATCAGTCAACATTTAATTCCTTTCTGAATCCACAGGCAGCCTGACTTACAGTAACACCTGAGTAAAACTCAGCCCAGGCAAGACAATGGCCATCTTTGTGGGAAGTAGAAAAACATTGGGAAGCCTTGGCAACATTATTATCTCACCATTCATCAAACGCTGCACTGCTATCACCGATGTACTCCATCAATCTGCGCTCCCTGTACTTACTTCTGGCCACATTGAAAGGAATGGGAAAAGCGAGGAGCTGTAAATTCACAGTAACAAGACTAAAATAAACTCTAAAGGATTCTAATTTCTCCAGCACACACATGCCCAGTTACAGCCATTTTGTAGGGATTCCAGGGAATGGCCACTGGCGTCCTCTTTTTTTAGTTATAATGACTACACTGCTTGTGAAATCTTCTACAGCAGAGCCCAGATCCACAAAGGAAAAGCTGTCACTAAACCAACCCTGAAGCTGTGTACATGTTGCCAGATGAAATAAAACATGAGCATGAATTGAACGCTTTCTGCAAGAACAAAACCTGTCTCTTCCTCTTAGATCTCCTCATAGCTGCAACTAAGGGCAATCAGAAGACTGGATTTTCATTTCCATTTTATGTAACTTGAAAAATTGAGGCTGCAATGCAGCTTCCATATTGAACAGCTGGGCATAAAACTGCATTTTATGTGCTGTTAGGGTCAAATCAATCCCTTAGACTGAAACAATATGGCACAATCCAGTTGGGAAAATCTGCATATCCAAATTCTCTGCTGAAGTGTCTTCCTTAGTCTTTGCATTTGCTTTCCTTCAGTCAAGACTACACTTGCAGTGTAATCCCCAGAAGAAATTTAAATCAGTCATACTGGAAGTATTTAATTTGCTTTCTAAATCATTATTCAGATTCTCTTCTAGTGAAAGTTGCGGGGGCAGAAAGGAAAAAAAAAAAAAAAAAGGAAGTTTGGAACAATTAATCCCTTCTACCAGTGGAAGGCTGCTACAATGTTTTGACCAGGCTTCTGGAGTTATAAAATACGTAGCGTTTGAGATTCAAGGCAGACGACTCTCTGCAGCAAAATTAGCTATTCATCTCCATTCTTCTGTATATAAATGAGCAAACAACTTACAGCCAAAGTGTCTGCCTGCACGGTCTGCTTAGTAATTCTGAATGCAGGGCTACCCAGTGCACAGACACCCGGAATTAATGTTGAAAATACCCTGGCAGTCAGTTATTACTACTGATAAATATTAAATTGGATGGAAGACTGTACTATAAAAACTGAAACTAAAGAAATGAAATGGCTGCATTTTTTAGCCAGAAAGACATGTCCTCTAAAAGATAAAACGAGAATCCTTCAGTAAGTATAGATATGCTAATGATTGATCAGAAGAAACTTCAAAGCAGATGAGTCTACAAAGCAAGGAGATCTGTCATATAAATCTGAATTCATTAATAAAGTTTATCCTGAATAATTGTTGTATCCTATGAATGATGCTGGTGGGTCAAGCACAACGCAACACAAGCGGTATTTACTAAATATGGTAAAGTGCTGTCCTACAGTCAATATAGCTGTACTTTAAAAAAGTAATATTTGGGGAGGTTGCATATTAATAATCTTGTTTAAGTACATTATGTGCTTGGATCAAAAGGAAGCAAGGCTTGATGCAGTACTTTGTCCTTCCTTGGACTTGACTCTGAAAGCTCAGCTTTGGTACAAGTATGCTAAGCATTGCAGTACACATTTCTGTGCCAAAAAAAGTGAAATCATGGACAAATGACCCGATCTCGGGAAAGAAAATTACCTCCATCCCAAATTATTTATAGTCTTAGAAGAATATAGAGAAAACTTACATCATGGTATCCAAAAAGGCTATAAACAGCAAATGAACACCCAACATGCTGGTCTCATCATCACCTAATTTTCACATTTCTCAGTTGTGATCTGTGATTAGCAAAATGGTGGTCCTGCAGGAAGGAATGAACTCAGAGCATGATGAGCTCAGAGCACCATTCCAATGTTTAAATTCAGGTGTCCAGGAGATGATGAAGCAGATAGCTGCCCTGAGTGCTGCTTTTATCAATTTGAAGGCCTAGTTACAGCATGAACTGCATTCAGAATTGAGTCTGAAACCACAGTGTAAGGTGTTCTCCACCAGAGCAGTAAGTCTGGTATGGTGAGGATTTGACATCCTTGGCTGCAGCAACAAAGCTCTTAGTCTTTTCAAATTAGGGCTGAGATCTTTCTAACTAGAAGCTAGGTCCTCAAGTTGTGGGAAAGCACATCTACTGAGAAGATGCTGTAAAACAAGCATCTTCTGACTTCTAAAGTTATATTTGTGTCTCTGGATATATTTAGTCTAGCAAAACAGGCTCCTAGTCTCACCAGCTCCAGGAGCAAAGCTCAGCTGCATCAATGGTAACACCAGAAGCACACTCTCCAGCATGTGCCTTCCCCTGAGCAAGTACACCAGACCCCAAATTCAACAGCAGCTGCCTGGGGAGCACTTCTGGGGAGTGCTTAGATCCTTATGACCTTAACAGATGCTCTACAAGTTCATGAACACTGGAATGCATGTTGTTTTTCAGCAAGTCTCTACGGGACCTATTTATGTAGGCATAATGATGGACTGTGATGGACTGAAAAGTTGTTAATGTCTTTTAAACATTGTCAAATCATAGAAAGCCTTTTTGCCAAACTACTAGGAAGCAACTGCCTGTCTGAGACTAGTGAAGCACCCCTCTTCCTCAACATGCTTCCTGACTGGAATTTGAAATGTGAAGAGGAACTTGAGATGAGACTATTATCTAATCATCTCAAGTCAGAGGACAAGTAAAAAAGGCTCAGGAAAGAGGGATGTATCTGTGTTAAGAATTCACCCTAGCTGAGTTCAGTGGGTGGTGGGGAAGAAGGGTTTTGGGTGTGTGATGGAGAAATCTCTCCACACCAAACTGAAAGAGTTTGGTGCTCCACTCTGGGAAGACCATGTACACACGGCACATTCATGTGAGAGGCAGCAGAGAAGGAATTATAAACTATCAGAGACCTCCAGAGCACCTCCCTGACTCATCCCCAAGGCCTTCCACCACCAAGGACTGCATGTGATCCAAGTGAGGCAACAAATCCAGATCCTGTCACAAGATACTGCAAAGCTTCCCCACCCAGAGGAAGTATATGGCATCTTCTTTATACTTTATATTAATCCTTTGGACTCCACGTTTTGTGGGACACTCACCATCAAGAAGAACAGAAAAAAACACACAGGATGCTACTGGGTTCCACAGAGTGATGATACATTTTCTATGTAATCTCTCTCTATCACTCTCTTTCTTCCTCCTTCTGCCTTTTCCTATTTCTTTCTCGCTCTCTCTCCACCTCACATTTAGTGTACTATTGACTTTGGCAGATGGTCTCGTTTTCACCTTAATTCATGCAGAGGCATTTATAGTTATTTTAATAACTGGATCATAACAGCAGCAATGGTATTTTTGTAAAAATGGAAGTAAATGAAAAAAAATAAGCTTATAGGCACTAAAAATTATTATCAGTTTGCCTAACAGAAGATTATTAGAGCAACTTATGTACCTGGAAAAACAGGTAAGCTTTTAACCAGAAGATCTCGTTGCCCAAAAGCATGGGTTTGGTGGTTTTTTTGCTTTGCTTGGTTTTTATTTCCTAAACTACCTCTGTCATCCCACATCTATTTCCTCACTTCTATTCCTAGATCCATCACAATTACAGAAACATTACCAGCACTTTTTTTCCCACTGTTTCTCAGGGAGGAAGGGCTTTTCTGACTTTGTTTTTAATGTACTGCACACTGGATAATATACTGGGTATACGATTATCCCACCTTATCTTCGATCAGATTAAATTCAACCATAAATATTAAAACATATCGGCTTGAAAGTATTGCTTGGCTGCTCTGTTCAGTAAGCCAGCTACAGATCATGATAAATCATAAAATAGATGAAGCCTTCTATACATGTCTCTGAAGCCTTCAGATGCATGAAGTTTCTGCATCTTTTTCCTTGGCAACTTGCAGTGCTATAAAAGTTTTGATGACTTTCACATATAAAAAAGTCTAAAATGCCACAACCTTGTTCACAACAATCAAAACCAGACAGACATATTTTGAATCTCCTCCTTAATACAACTGATAGATAACCAGAAGGCATTTTCTGCCTCAATGAGAAAGATTAAGTTCCATGGAAAAGTCCTGCTACTTTGCTTGTTCATTAAAGGTGTGCTGTAACTAACTTATTGTGAGACTAAATACAGAGTCAACATGTACATATCTCGTACATATCTCAAAGGAATTTCTAAGGCCTTCAAAGCAACTATAAGGGAATAATTCATTATAACAATAAGGTGCCAAGCAAGACACAGTGGCACATAAATCAAGCTTGAGAACAAACTCTCACTGACTCTCTCTGCCATTCAGATGATAAATTTCTCTTTAAAGCATACCTTCTCCTGTCAGCACTGTTGCTCTTACCTGCCAAAGCTTGCCATTGACAGGCATTGCCTTTGCTGATGGCCACAGTGGCTGCGGGCTGCCATGCAATTTTTAACCAACGCAAAGCCTGATAATAACATTTTACTTCATACATTTTGTAAGATTCGATGACAACAAAGTGCACCTTTTCAAGTTTATCCAGGATGTGTTTACAGTATCCTTTATCAAGAAGAAATAACTTTTTTAACATGGCTTCTCTAGAAAAACGAAATTCTCTTTTGGCAAAAAATAACTTCAGCCAGCTGGATAACTGACAAAAATGGATATTCATATACAGTGAAAACTGAAAATGTAGCTTTACCAAGATAGAAGTGTTCTCCAAGCATTCTCATTTATCATTCTCCAGGTACTTCTTAACAGATAACTGATCCTGTTCTGCAAAAAGACTAAAAGAATCCCACTATCCCCCACCTCCCTATTACATATTTTTAAGTAATATGCAAGCACTATTGGCCTAGAACATTTCTGTCACTACAGCAATACCAATAGATTAATTATGCCAGAGGCTGTTCACTGGCTCTGAGAGCAAGTGGCACGGAACTGCCTGTGCTAAAATTATTACTGCACTGTACTTCTCACTATACCAACCTATCACTATGGTTTATTTGGAAAGTGTCATATACATGAGCAGGATGAGGATCATTCTAATCATTCAGCTGCATGGACCCATCAAATTCTCGTCCCTGAAAACATCATACAATACTGCTTGATTTGCAGAGGCTTCTAACTCGATGTCTAAAACAATGAGATCTTTTTGAGAAGGTCTGTAGCAGCTTTAGTACAAATTAATTGATAGAAGCAATAAAGTTCTGGGGCATTAAGTGTATCATCATCTTGTGTTTCATTCTACACACATTAATAAAAGTATCATGTGTAGAAAAATTCATAAACATGGCCCATCTAAGAACAGTCAATCAATTTCTGCCCAAAATGTAAACATTCTTTAAGCACAATTTATGCACAAGAAGCATTAACAATCTACTAAAATATTGCTTGAAGGAAAGAAGGTGTATCAGGGAAGCTATGGGATCACAGAGCAATTGAAGCTGGAAAGGATCTCTTAAGATCATCTAGTCCAGACCCTTCTCAACCAGGGCCACTTAGAGCAGATTGTCCAGAACTGTGTCCAGATGGGTTTTGAATACTGTACTGGTTTGAGGGGGCTGGGATTGCGGGGGGTGGTCACAAGGGGCTTGGGGGTGTTCTTGGATTTTGGGAGGGGGAAGACTGCAAGAAACCCCACTTACCTGAGTTAAAATTCTGTTTCCCTTAA
>VXBA01004271.1:1539909-1589021 GCA_013399895.1 Serilophus lunatus
AACTACTTTTTTTTTTTTTTCTTCCTTCTTAAATATTTTATCACAGAGGCGCTCTGTCAACTACTGATTGGCCCGGCCTTGGTCAGCAGCAGACTCAGCCTGGACACGGGGAAACTTCCAGTAGCTTCTCGAAGAAGCCTCTCCCTCACCCCCCCCCCCACTGCTACCAAAACCTGGCCACAGAAAAACCAATACACTAGCCTACAAGTGGTCTTTGCATTACTGATTACAACCCTTTCGACTCAGACATTCAGCCACTTTTCCATCAACCTCACTTGTTTCACTCTTATTTCATCTGCTTGTCTTTAAGGATGTTATGGAAGACTTAAAAACCTTACTAAAGTCAAAGTAAACACATCCACTGCTTTCTCTTTAAGTTAGCCACATCTTTTTAGAAGGCTGTCAGATTGCTTAAGCATAATTTACTTTTTGTAAATATATGATGACTATTCTGGATCACCTTCTTGTCCTTCTTGTGTATGGAAATAATTCCTGACATTACCTACTTCATCACCTTCCCAGGGAATCAAGGTGAAGCTGACCAGCCTGGAGTTCCCCTTATCGCACTTCTTCCCCTTCTGGAAGAGAGGCACGGTATTTCTTTTTTCCCCCACTTTCAGGAACTTCCCCCCATTTGCCATGACTTTCGGAAGATAGCTGAATGGCCTCATGATGACATAAGCCAGTTCCCACAACAATCACAGATGCAATCTACCAGGCCCTTTGGACTTGCTTGCATTCAGTTTAAGTGTTCCATAACCTGATTACCCTCCATTAAGGATAAGTCTTTGCTCCAGACTTTCCTTCTGGTCTCAGGGATCTGGGATTCATAAAGGCCAGAAAAGACTAAAGCAAAGAGGGCACTGAGTAACTCTAGACCCTTCACCATCTTTGTAGATCTCCTTTGGATGATTTCTAATAGCTTTATATCTTTTTTTATTGTGGTGCCCAAAACTGCACGGAACTCGATGTGAGGCTGTTTCACTTAGGAAAGACAACTCCTTTTCCTTGCCTTCCCATACCGCCCTAGCCAAAGAGCCTATAACCCTCAATTTCTAAATACAGCCTTACTGAAAATGGAAAATATTGTAGTATAAGATTTTAATCTCTAGCCTTAGATAAATATTTTTAAAATAGCTTTACTGTGTATATGCCAAATAACACAGGTTAAAATATTACCAAAAATAAACCAAATTGAATGGAACAAAACACATAATACAGATAAAATAAAAGGCAGCGTATGAGTAAAGTGCTACTGCTCATTATGGGACAAACAAGGAATTGTAGCAAGTTAGTTTTAGAGTTAACTACCTCAAAAAAAGGGCAGGCTTTTTGTATACATACATATGTATTTATATGAACATAAATCATATCAAGGATATATGACTTCATTTCCCAAACTCTACATCCCCTAAGGAAAGACAGGATAATGGTAACATAAAGTAATGGTGTGTGTTAGCTATTAGTTATATAACTGGACCCAGAATAAGAAAAAATAATAACTGTTATTACTATTATTAATGTTAACCTTGATTAAGCTATGTTTGACCATAGATTGAGATTTTTCAGATGTTTAAGAATGAGTGCTTCTTTTCTTGGGATAAAACACAAACACTTCACATTTTCACAACTTCTGAAGCATGCTCTTTAAGGCTTATAGCACACAAGGAAAATTAGTGGCTATTTTAAAAAAATACCTTGAAAAATGTAAAAAAAGGAAAAAAAAACAATAGAGTGGGATAAAAACTTCAACAACATTATTTTGAAAAAAAATATTTTGAGGCTATATGGGGAATAAATCACTAAATTTTAATGGATTTTGCATGCAAAATTAAAATCAAGATCTTTCAATGCAACTCACTTGAAGATTTATTAAAATAAACTATGGGCATCAAGCAAGCTCCCACAGTACTAGAGGATGACTGACTGTTACGTGCTCAGCATAAGGCTGCATTGTAAAGTCCATCAGTTAAATCCCATCAAAACATTACCCACAGGCAAGCTGAAGCAAGGCCAAATCAGTCATCTGACAAGTGTCATACTTGGTGTCCCTCCTTTGCTTCAATGAGCATTTCATTCACATTTATGCAACATGAAGCTGTAGCATCATGGCTAGGAATGCCAAGTGCTGGATGATCTTCCATGGGGAACAGGAATCGTGAACTTAGCTCACTGGGGAGATGACAAAACTGGCCAATACAAAGGCATGAATCACTCCGAAAGGCAAACGTAGTTTCCAGTCTTTTCAGGCAGTTTTGCGAATCTAGCTCTGAATTGGCCATATTGTGTAGAAAAAAATGAATTACTGAAGAAGTGGAGTACCATTTGTTCCAGCCAGGGCACAACCAGGAAGAGAAGAAACAGTAACACATATAGCATTTTATTTGATCCAATAGCAGCCAAGCTGAAGAAACGATTATTCACAGAATAAAGCTGCAAGATCTTCTAGAATCATTTAGGTTGGAAAAGGCCTATAAAATTACTGAGCCCAACTGTTAACCCAGCACTGTCAAGTCCAACATTAAACCATGTCCCTAAGCACCACATCTACATACTTTAAGGGTTGATTACATAATTGCTTCCCTGGGCAGCCTGTTTCAGCACTTGGCAGTGTTTTTTCCACGAGGAAAGATTTCCTAACATCCAATCTAAACCTCTCTGGTGCAACTTTGAGGACATTTCCTCTCATCCTGTCACTTGTTACCTGGGAGAACAGACTGATCCCCACCTTGCTACAGGCTTCTTTCAGGTAGTTGTATAGAGCAATAAGGTCACTTCTCAGCCTACTTTTCTCTAGTCTAAACAACCCCAGTTTCTTCAGCTGTTCCTCATGAGTTTTGTGCTCCAGACATTCCGACAGCTTTGCTGCCCTTCTCTAGACTTGCTCCAGCATCTCACTGTCTTTCCTCTAGTGAGGGGCTCAAAACTGAACAGAAGATTTGAGGTTTGGCCTCACCATTGTTGGATCACTACCTTAGTTCTGCATCCACAATATTGCTGATATAAGACAGGAGTAAAAGATGGAGACTGTTAACTGCAACAAAATATATGAGATTCTCCCATGCAGAAAAGACTACTATACCCCTGGAGAGTATTTCCATCACAAGACAGGTCAGGCTGAAAATCTGAGTCTATCACTGAGGACAACTATCTATAAAACTGAATACTTGAGTAGTGAGCTGTGAAAAGTCTGAAATATACACTGTTTCCAGCCAGTGTGCTTGGGTGCTGTCAGAAGACCAGCTGCTGCATTGCAGAGCACAGCACAGGTTTAATCTGCCCAACTTCGTATCAGCCTAAACTTGAGGCTGCTGTAGCAAGATTGGTACTGGTACCTGTGCCAGCTCATTTAAAGCTGACTGGGATGCATGGGTTACAGGATTCACAACAACTATTCCTGTGACTGCAGTGTAGGAAGAACTCTGTTTTTTGACTAGGTCATTTTTCTTACTGAGTCACAACTGAGACACTGATCCAGCACAATAACCACGTAACACACTTAGCTATGAGATGTGCATCTTGGTCCCCATAATGAATTCAGTAGGTGTAATTAAGCAGGGTAGGTGCTCAATTATTTGCAATTTAGATTCTACTATGGGGCTGACAGGATATCCACTCACACTCATAAACATTTGTGAGACCATTTATGGAGAATGAAGACAGAAAAGATACAGGCAGCCATCTTCCCATTCACAAAAACCAAAAACACACTTTCGCTATTATCCCTAATGATAAAGTAAAAATTAAAATTCCTCCAAAATAGCTACGGACAAACACCACAACATTAAACCCATTTCTACATTTATTCAAAGTAGGGAAGGGTATTTTTGATTTCAAGTGGCTGACAAAACAATGAAAGCACAGAGAGGAAGAGATGGGCATGCGGGAAGGAACTGTTATCAGGAGTCATGAAACACTGCAATAGCGCAACTCATGGGAGAAGCAGCAAAATATAACAAGTGTTTTTGTGTCATTTCTGTTGATGTAAATCAGTGGGATTCTGCTGACATTAATGAAGCCAACCTGACTTATGGCAGAGAATCCGACTCTTTCTTTGCTATGACGACAACTAATGTCCACATTCAACTGCAAATTTTATAGAATTAAATTAAACGTCTACAATATCATAGAACATGAATGTAGTCTATGCAGAAGAGCTGTATTGTATTCATCTTGTGGTCCCATATTGACAGTGGCACTGATATACATAATTAAAATAGTAATAACCCCTCTGTGAAAGGGAGCAACATAGCATGAAATTAATACTTTAGAACTAACTGCTAGCAGTCATACTTCAGGACAGCTAAAAAAAAGAACATTTTAGAAGACAAATTTTGATTCAGTTAGCAAGAACTGCAATATTTAGCTTGTGTCACTCCTGAATTCTCAAATTGTTTTAGTAATGTAGACTATATGAATGCATATAACATATGACTAAGTGTTTTGGGCTTTTGAAAAGGTAAAACATGAACATTCATATTGCAGACCTAATGCTCTTATCCATTTGACAGGCATAAATATGGAGAATTTATAAGCAAAGAATTTATAATAAAACCAGCAGAACCATAGCAAGGATTATTACAGATCATAACCAGATCATGAGTCAAAGCCGCTGTGTTACAAAAAAATTACAGATGTCATTTGTTACCTCCCTTGTCCTCCATCTTTCCCCATCCTAACTTCCTGTCAGAGCAATTCTTCACCTAATCCTCCTCCTCTCCTCTTTCCAAATGAATGTCCTATACTCAGATAAAGTGCTGCCATTCACACGAGTTCCTCCTTAAATTTTATTGTCCATATTTTTACTTAACTTCCTTCTAAGCTCTCCATTCTGATGCCCAGCAGCCATTATTGGCATACTTATTTTTAGCGATGCAGTTTCTGGACACACTGCATAGATGCTCCTTTTTTGATTTCAGTTTCTGCATTCTACTCAACATGTCAATTTCCAAAATTTTCAGAAGGCTCTTAACATGGGAGAACTTCACAGCAACAACAGAAATTATATCCCTGGCTGAAAGCTGATGTGTGAGTCACCTTTTAAATATCTGTTTCAAATGTTGGGAACCAAGCTTTCCAATGCACTTTGGCAGAACAGCTTCTGTTTCTTCAGGAAAGGGAAGACACTTCAGAACACCAACTAGGTTTTGGAAAAGAAAGGGGAATAAAACTTTTCATCTCAGTCAAGGAAAGCATGGTAAAGTTACAAATAGCTGAAATGGGTCTGCTGATGAGAAGTATTCTGCAGCCCTTGTAAAAGGAATGAGACTATGAAAAGCTTGACAATTGCATTCAAGTTTTCCCAAGATTTGTATCATGCATAAAGCAGTATTTATTTTTAAAAGTCTACAATATCTGGCTTAGATATCAATCACCATTTACTGCAGACAAGGTACATAAAATAAAAATATTAGAGTTCCTGAAATACTGCTAGAAAGGATTAAAATACAATAGTTGTAAACATCACTGAAAAAAATGGAGAGCAAAACCCTTCTTCTAATTTGTGGTTGACTGACAGATTTTGGAATTGACACTTCCTGGCACTATGCATTAAACACAGCAACTTCTATTTCCATAATGGATCATTTTCTTTTCTTTTTTTTTTTTTTTTTGATGGCCATAGAAATTAAGGTTAATCTAATCACCATGAAAAACTACAAAGTATGTCAAGAGAAACAGCTAGCTACACACAGCGGAGCAAGACATGCAACAAGTTACAGAGAGCACAGTGAGGGCTGGCTGGGTGTCACAGGAAGATGAAGGGGAACCATGTGGAAGGTCACCACACTGGAGAGGAGCTCAAGCATTCCTTGGGAAATTGAACTCACAAGGCCAACGTCGCCAAAGGGACTGTACTGGTCTTACTACATAGGGCTAATTGCATTAGGTGATGGTGTTACAAACACCAAATTTAAGTGCAGATGTTACAGAAGTGGAACTAATGGGGAAAAGTAATCTAGGGTGCAACACTGAAGAGACTAGGGCCAAGGCACTGTGGTGGGGAAGACCACAGGTGTGAGTACGTTACTGATGAGACCCATTTCTACACAAATACCAGGAGGCTGTGTGTGCATATGTATGCATGACCCAATAACAAGCACCAAATATCCAAGACCCAATTGCTGATGCATAAGAACAGGACCAGGCTGTTTGTACTGGTCTAGTTTATGGGCATGCTGTTTGCATTGATGTGGTGCCTGTAAAAGCATTGTTTGCCTGTATGCATGATGCTGGTGTTCATTTGTGCCTGTCTGGAGCGTGCAGCTATGCAATCATGGTGATTATGTGCTCAGCCTCACAGTGTGCTGGCCCAGGGGACAGGATACTGCAGCAGCCTGGTGCTATCAGACAAATATGTGAGGAATCCTTTATAGTCTAGATGGCCACCAATATATCCTCTCTTAAAGCATTTCCTATGTTTGACTAGCATTATTTCAGTTGTGCTAATTTAATTGAAACAATAACATATAAAATACAAGCCTGAGAACTCATAAAGAGCATTAGCATTCTATACATTAGGACAAGTTGAGAGAAAGAAGACCATGGCCTAGTCAGAAAGGAGGTCTATGAATCTATGTAGCCAGTTGTCTTGTGCCAATGCCATCATTTATTTGACATTTCCTTGAACTATGCTCTAAGTTCAGCTCTGCTTGGACTGTTGTGGTACGTACTGTAGGGTCTGTGCTACAAAACTGCAAGTTGTTGATGTGCTTGTTCAGGGAAAGTGTTGTCTGTAACTGTCAAGAAAAGTGTGCTAGTGATATTGAACACTGAAAATAAAAGCCAGTCTTTAAAACAAACAACCAAAACCATCAAACCCCCAAACTAACCTGTGCAAAGGTAACTTGTAGCATCGAAGAAGTTTATTATTACATGCAATGCCTGAACTATGGAGGCTTCGGGAACTTGCACCATATGCATGCCAAAAGAATTCAAATTGTTGTGTTTTGATCCTCTGAAGAGCTGCCAAACTAGCATGTTTTCAAAGCACTATTATTTATATTATTTGCAGTAAAAGTCTACTAATTCAGAAATAGCACACATATTTACCATAGTTATGCTGAAGTCCACACGAGCAAGTGAATTCTCTAAATGGTGTTTCAAACAAATTGTATCAGATACCAGCAATAATTTTTTTTATATAAGTGGGTAGAAGAGGACAGCCAACATATCCTGACAAAATTAATAACTCATCCTAGTTGCTATCAGACAACAGTATAAAACTCAAACTGCCAGCAAGAAATACTCCTTTAATTTGTCCTTATAGTTGGAGTCTACTTCCACATTTTATACTTTAATAAGATTGATGATAATGTCCATTTTCCAGAAAAACATTTTGCTGATACTGTGTATAAACACTTGAGGAAAAACTATTTCCTTTCCTATCTTTTAATGAAAACATTTTTTAAAAATGGACATATTCATCATTCTGTGACAGCATTTAGAAAAGAGCATTTATCGAGTTATCGAAAAGCCTGGTCAAATCATCGCCTTGAATATCATTTCATTTGAGTATTTTTATTACCCATATGCTTTCTAAAAACACTGATCTTTATTCCACTTTTTATGTGGCAATCTAAATTGCCTTGAGTAATATGTCTAACAGAGATAATTAAATATGTTTCATTAATGCTTGCAAAAGGTTCCAAGGGCATATAGTGGATTAAGTCTGTTTTGCAAATGTGTTGCTTAGATTTCATGTTCTACATGCTAAAGAAAGAAGTAAACTGTCACTTAACTCACAGGAAAACAGGAATGGAAATATCTCCAATCCCTTGCTGTTTTACCCTGTATCATGTAAACTGTGCCCTACATCCTCCTTCAAATATATACCAATCATCAGTGTAAACACATTTTGGATTATTCAATCCAGTACTATGACCGAAAACTTGGGAATTACCTTCAATGCTCTATTCTTTTAGGGTATTCTCCCTAGCAACCTAAATGTATATTGACTTTAGGTTTTTTGCCACAAATTATTTTTTGTTTTAAACGTTTCTCATTTATTCCTAGTGATTTATCCCTCTTGATCTTATTTTTGCTGTATTAGACAAATCTGTGTCTTCTAGTCTCCCCTAATTTTTTCCCTCCCTTAACTATCCCTTTCTGCACTTGTTACAGTTTGAATCTCTCCTCTACAACATATCTTGCTGCAATTAATAATACTTTCCCATCTCCATAATGACATTTGCCAGTGACATACCCAAATGTCAAGACTTGGACGTCTCTCAGAAAATCAGCTAATAAATCAAGATTTCTCTCCTCAGTCATTTGAGCACTTATTTCTAGATCATTGGGAAGATTTTTTTTTATTAATCCTCAATCGCGTCTTTGAATTTGACTTTTTTCATCTACATTCCTCTTTCATACGGATAGAGCCACACAAGGAGTTTTAACATTTTCCTGTAAGAACTAACTTGGGCTGTATTTCTATAAACCTCACTACAGCCTTCTAGTTTCTGCTTTTCAAGAAATTTTCCATCTTAGTCTGCCCTTTCAACCTTTCTTTACACATTTGTTGCTTTTTTTTTGCAATGTCCGTACTGATGTGGTCATTCAGCTAGTTAGAACTGTCTTATATCAGGTTTCAGGTGCATGCATATCAGCGAAAGATTTGAGACTCTATAAGCTAGAATACAAATCCAGACGATTAAAAATGCCTTCTTTCAATATGTAATACATTTCTTACACTTCCTTGCATCAGCAAGAATCACTGTACAAGTGCAGAATATGTATGTATATGCGTACATACACATATATATGTGTGCATGCATCGCTCTCATACTCACACATAACTCTATACCCTCATGTTGAATCTTGGAACTGGTACTTTCACAAGTATGAAATGAAACATTGCTGGCTTTGTCTGCCTCTCTCTCCTCTCTCTACAAGTTTATTTCCTGAGAATTCCCCTATACATCCACATTTGGCTATCCAGCAAAACCAATCATTTTTCAGATTCATTGAAAACAATAGCCTGTCTATAATACTGCCACTAGATCGCTTGCAAGTTGCTGTCTTACAAAACTATCCCAAAATAATTTTAAAGTACCAAAGTCAGGTGCCAATAGCAGCTTAGTAGTTGTGGCAGAAAGATCAGTCTGAATTGTAAAACCTGCTTGAGAAGCCCAATAAATGTTCTAATAGTCTATGCTAAGATTTATGACAGCCTAAGAATGACAGACAGACCAGGAAACTTAAAATCTCATTAGGGATATGACACTGGTTGATCAGGGCAAACATATATAAGTTTTCTCTTCCATGTAGCAGAAACATTCAGCATTTGTGCTGTATTCTATGCAAATCTAGCCAAAGACTCAACAGAAAATCCCTTTTCCATCACTAATATTTACATTAAAACATTGCTATGACTTTCAAATACAGTTCAACCCTTAGCCTGGCAATATGTGGATCACTTAGCTTTTTATTTGTCACTGAACGGTAGTTAAGAAAAAATTCACATTCAGTTCTTAAGCTTTGGCACAGACTTGGGGAGGAGAAGGTGGCAGTAAATCCCTCCTTAAAAAATTCGTCTTGCCATGCTTCAGCTTTGCAACCTAAAATGAGAATTAAGTCAATGTATTTCTAGCATTTGCTAAATAAGATGTAACTACCTAGTACATGAGGATCCCAATTTTATGTGGTGGACTTCCTGTGCATCTGTAGTATAAACAAAACAGCAAACAAAGAAAACCACACCAAAAAAAGAAAAAAACCACACAAGCAAACAAACAAAAACCCAGCGATGACCAAACCCAAAATTTTAAATTTGAGCAGAAAATCAAAATACAATCACAGTAAGCTAAGTGCTGCTAACTGTTACAACCTGCCAGATGCTGAGCATGGGCAGTCATGATATCCTTTCTTTCTAAGGATGTCTGAGAAATGCCAGCTGACTGCCAGTACAGCTTGCTGAAGAAGCAGCTTATGGAAAGAAAACAAGCTTTCCAACCAAACTTTCCCTCTGAGCAGCTCTACAAAGACTCGTCCTGTCACTCTCCCTAACGGAGCTCAAGCCTTTGCTGCAAGGCTCAATTGCCTATGCAAGTCACAGAGGCAAGGCTGAGAAAGCAGCTGTGCAGCTATTACACATTATGTTCAGGTGATAGGGTTCCTCCTTCAGGAACAGTGTTCCTGAAGGCTCATGCCATGAAAGCAGCTGTTTCTATGATCTGCCCATTAGCTTGCACTTACTTTAATTAATTGTAGTTGGGGAAACTAGCAGGACTGTTCTCAAATGAAGTTTGAGGATTTTGATGTTCGGATTCCTCTGAATGGGCATCGTTCAATGCCTGTTGGAAACTTTTTGCTAGTCATAGTGTGACACTGTGGAACCAAGTCCTCAAATTTTAGCTCATGTCTGAAGGCATGGAAACCCCGATTTTGTATAAGTATGTTTTAACAAAAAAGATGCCCTATTGGAAATCTGGAACTTGTCAATGTGCAACACCAACGCCTTGTTCTTGGGGCTTCCTTCTGAGAGGTAAACCACTAGCTCATACTTCCCTAGGACACTTAAAATGGTGGAACTGCTTTTTCATACGATGTTGGCAACAGGAATCACGCAACAAAACTTCTAAATGGCATTACTGTGAGCTGCCAGAATCAGCCCCTCACAGCCCAAAACAAAATGCCTTTTATCAATACGGCTTTTTGCCAAGTCTCTTCTGTCCAGTGCAAGGCACTGACAGGATTAAGCAAAACCAATAAAAACAGCAACAAGAAGAAAATTCTGCACAAAAGCAATTATAAGCAAGAACAGAAACATGAAGTACCTCTTTAGACTCCAGGTAGAACTTTTGTTCCCACCTCATCAAGCCCAGGAACAGTACTCTCTAATATAGCACTCCTCAGAAACTGTCTCTTTATCATTTATGTCATTTATTAAGAAACTTGCTCCATATATCCCCGACTTTCTGGTTTTACCTTCAGTTTCACCAATATTTCACTATTTCTTCCTTCTACACTTGCTAGATGCTTATTCCAGGAGCTAATTTTAACATGGGCTTCTGCTGTTTTTTGAATGGCAGACGACTGCCACCATAAACAGACATTCTCCACACTCATTCCCACAAAATGTGCTCAGTATTCATTGCCCCCTTTATGAACTCGCTAGATATAATGATTTTTAGATATATCTGCCACATTAATCATGCAAAGGCTTTTCATCCTAAGATGTAAAATATCTCCTGCATATCAGTGTGCAAGGAAGGACATTTTAACATAAAGCTGACAAGACTCGTCAGAGAACTAGTAGAATTGAAGCAATGTCTCTTGGTAAGTAAGAGCAGAGCAAAAAAACTATTAGTTTACACACAGAGACCTAAGCTTATTCTTGAAATTAATAGGGAGCCAAAGCCATCAAAGACTCTTTGGACTCCCATAATCAAAATGAGACAACAAAATGCAGCCTGGCGGATTTGGTAAATTTTGATTGCCACTGGAAAGGTGCAATTGTGGGTCCATCTACCACCTGGTCTTATAAATTGTTTTCCAAGTATCTTAGCTGGAAGAGTAGAAAGTCCATCCTACCAGAAAGAATGAGAACAGCATGCTTCCAAGACCAATATCAGACTTGTAAGCACTGGTGGGAATCATATGCCTTGATCTCAACAATACTGTGAGCTCAAACTAGACAGAATATTCAGAATGGAGAAGTGCAACAGTCTACATCTGCCTAAATACAGGATGAGCTGCAGATGGTTTGCACATTGCGGGTGGCTCACTTTCACTTCTTACAGGACGATGGAAGAGTGACTGGAGCACCTCTCCTAGAGGCCAGACAGGCTGTGAGAGATGGGGTTGTTCAGCCTGGAGAAGGAAGGCTAAAGGGAAACCTTAGAGTAGCCTTCTAGTATGTAAAGGGAGCCTACAAGAGAGTTGGAAAGGGACTTTTTACATGGGCATTCAGTGATAGGACAAGGGAGAATGGTTTGAAACTGAAAGCTAGATTTAGATTAAATATTCACTGTGAGAACAAGACACTAAAACAAGTTGCCTAGAAAAGTGGGTGCCTTATCCCTGGAAGTGTTCAAGACTAGGACAGATGGAGCTTTGAGCAACCTGGTCTACTGAAAGGTATCCCTGTGCATGGCAGGGGAGTTGGAACTTTGTGATCTTTAAGGTCCCTTTCAATCCAAACCATTCCATGATCTACAAACTGAACCAAAAGCCAATTTGAGGGAAACAAACAAAACAAACAAAACAACCGCAGCATTAAAAGCTGAAAACTATACATGCCAGCAGATCTGCATCTCCAGTAGGTTTCATAAATACAAATAAATACAAATAAAAAAGCTAAAGTAGAGCCAGAAAGAAGCAGAAACATTAGGAGTAATTAAAGCATCATCCTATGCCTTCCCTGATTAGTGAGTCTGTCTGCACTGTAACTTTATACGTCTATTTCACATTAGAAATGATACTTGATAGCAGAACTGCAAATAACCTTCTTTCCAAGTGAAACTAAGATCACTTAAAGTTTAAAAGCAAAATGGTGTTATTATGCTGTTAATTTTCTTAAACTATGGCAAAATTTTTCCATGCTATTTGTATCCTAAATAATATGTCTCTCCAGGTTTTAATTATGGAATGCTAAATAAATCCCATGTGCAAATGCTTATTTGTATCTGACTGCTAAACGCCTATTTGTAATTCCAGCTAATTACTTCCCCTGTCAGGAAAACACTCTCTGAAGTCCCAAGATGCCACAGAAGTATCTCAACCTCTTTCATTTCACAACTCCCAGTGCTCAATATGGAAAACGCAAATGCATTTGTCTACTGCTGGAAGAGTCAGAAACTTGAAATAATCTCTGCACTGTCAGCAGGTCTTTACCTTATGTGCTTAATCCCTGTTACCATGGTGATATTTAATTGTGCAGCCACACAGTTTGATTGGTTTATTTTAAATTGAAGTTTTTCTGTGGAACGGTGGAGGACTCCAGCGAACATGAGATAAACGGCTTTCAAAATATTGCAGTGAGTCATAGTGCTGTCAGTGACTAGATTAATTTGAGTTCAGTTAAACTATTTCTTTACCTTAATCTTATACACATATGACAACATACATAATATGAGGATTTTTAGCATTATATTTGGGAGCTGAGCATTTTGAATATAATTAAGCAGTATTTTATTGTAAGAAGGGCAATTAAAAACAAAATGGGAATTAAAATAGAGTAATCTTTTGTGGGTAGTATCATCTTTCTAAAACAAATTATCTTCCTGTCCTACATTAACAATCCAGATAAGAACATTAACAATAGGCTTATACTTGATTTTCTTTATGGAAAACTGTAAATATATTAATATAAGAGAAATTAACCAGGGGGATAAATTAGGTTTCTTCAGTGCTGGCTTCCATATGCCTCAGCATGCAGTCCCTTAGTATACAAATGTCCACTGGAAAGGTATCGTTAATATGGTATTTCCGGGCACAGTGTAACACATTAGGTAACTTCTTTTAAACCCTGTACATACACCATGATGAAGTGGTGAACCTCTACTGTGCTATTTAAACAGCAGCAATATACTGTGATAATTCTCATACCTTTCATTTCTTCTCTATAACCCAGCTTCAGCACATTTTTTTCTCAATGTCATAACTGAAGCTCTGGGGAAAATTTTCACCTAGCCGTTGCTGTAAAAAAGGTCTCAGTTTCAACAGCAAAGTGTCAAACAGCTTCACCTTATTTAATTTTTCAAGCTCTTGGCCACTATGACCCCAATATACAGGCTGCAGGAAACACCTTTTAGGTGTTTCAGGGGCTGTATTCTCCTCTTTATTTTTACACACAGAATTACACACAGAATTAATAAGGTTGGAAAGGACCATAGAGATCATCAAGTCCAACCTTTACCTAGGCTAACAACCTACCCAACATCAGCCTAACATCTATACCATCTAAACCATACCACTAAGTTCATCATCCAACCTATCCTTAAACACATTCAGGGACGGTGACTCCACCACCTCCCTGGGAAGCCCATTACAGTGGGAAATCACTCTCACTGTGAAAAGGTTTCTCCTGATATCCAACCTAAACCTGTCCCGATGCAGCCTAAGACTGTGTCCTCTCGTCCTGTCACTGGGAGCCTGAGAGAAGAGACCAACCCCGAGCTGACTACAACCTCCTTTCAGGTAGTTATAGACACCGATGAGGTCGCCCCTGAGTCTCCTCTTCTCCAGGCTGAACAACCCCAGCTCCCTCAGCCGTTCCTCATAGGGCTTGTGCTCCAGCCCCTTCACCATCCTCGTTGCCCTTCTCTGGACACGTTCCAGCAACTCAGTATCTTTCTTAAACTGAGGGGCCCAGAACTGGACACAGTACTCAAGCTGTGGCCTGACCAGTGCCAAGTACAAAGGAAGAATAATTTCCCTGGTCCTACTGCCAACACTATTCTTGATGCAGGCCAGGATGCCATTGGCCTTCTTGGCTGCCTGGGCACACTTCTGACTCATGTTCAACTTCCTATCAACCAGCAAAAGAATATCAAGTAGCCTGGCTTTATTTCATATGCAGAGTCCTGTGTTTGCATCACTGGGGATACCAGCATGTGACTCAAGATAAGACTTAGCTTCCTATAAACCACTACCACTCTTCCAACTATCCACATGGCTTTGCAGAACCAGAATCTGACACTTTTAATCTGAATTCTATGGAGATCATGCTGTTTTACAAGAGAGATGCTTGAAAAAGCAGACTCAGACTGGGGCTATCATTCCCACACAAACTGTTTACAACAATTAATTTGTTTTACACTCCTGGGAAGGGCAGCTTGGTGTACCAAAGCATTGCTTCTACACAAGCATTTACATGCTGTAACACACAGACAAGATGTTGTTATTCCATATAAAACATCCATCCAGAAGCCTATGTACTCCAACAATAACGAGGATTTAATCTTTACACCTCCCTATGCTAATGTACACCGTGATTGTGCATTAGGATACCTTGAGGTTTTGCTTTTTTTCTGTACAGGTTCTACTCCAGAAGTTTTATTCTGCTTCCTAATCCACATTCAAATACATAAGAGTAACAGTGTTCAGGATGCAATACCTCTCTGAATTTCATGGCATCCCCATCCAGTTTGTATTTGGACAAAACATAGAGGGCCGGCTCAGGAACACTGACTTTGCTGCAGAAGAGGCCCACAGTATAATTCCATTCACCCCAATTACATATAATTACATCCAGGCAACTCAAGGCAAATGACTGAACAAAAGCTCCTTTTGGTCTGAGTAGTCTCACCCATGTCCATACCTTTTTGTAAAACTCCCCTCACTTTTCCAGTTAAGAAATCCTCTTGGTTCACCAAGTAAGGGCTCTATGTGTGTGCAGAGAGGACTCAAAAAGAGAAAGCCAGAAAAGAGACTGCTGTGACTAGCTCCTGTGTTACTCCACACTAACCGGTTTAGGTACAGCTGACTTACAATGCAATGAACTCTTCCTTTTTTCCATGCTTTAGTTAAAATTGAAAAACCCACAAACCGTCATCCCTATGCTATCACTCCCTGCATTATAACAATGATTTATCCTTTGTCTGTCACATTTATGACTGCTATACTTATGGCTAGAGCAACAACTCTTTGTGAAGGAAAGACAATTGATAAATCATTGTCTCATTGCAGGAGGTTGAGTTGATTTAGCAGTACTTTCTTTTTCACCATATGCCCAAGTAGTCTCTAGGAAAACCACTAATATAAACAGGTTGCTACATAATTTTCCTTCTTCTCCTTCCTAATTATTTGTGTTTGCTTTAAACAGTCACCTGCATTTGTGCATCCCTGCTGCTGCTGCTATCTCTTCTAGCCTCACTCCCCCTTCCATCATACAATCCTGTCCTTGAGTAGGTCAAACCCTTAGTAACAGAAAGCAAATTTATATGCAGTCTGAACAGAGCAGAGTAGCACTTTCTCTAATAGCACGCTATTCATAACAGCAGTCTGTATTAGTGACAAGGGAATTTAAAATTAAACATAAAAGAGAGAGAGAAAATCAAGAATCGCCATACCAATCAGACCTGTTGTCCTCCTGGTCCAGTATCCTTTCTCTGACAGCACTCAGTACCCGCTTCACAGGAAGGTGCAAGAAATCTTGTAATTATAGAATAACCTGATTAATACAGGAAGTTTCGTCCTAGCCCTAGGCAGTCAGCAGCTGACTCACCCGCTTGTCTGAAACACAAGATTTTATATCTGCTCTAATTTTTTTTTAATCCTATGTCATTTAATAATGAAAGTCTGATTACAAATGTACTTTGCAAATGTACATTTGAATCTTATGAAACATTTTAGGCTTTATTGTAACCTGTAGCTGAGAGTTCTATTTGCTAATTATATAGGTTGTACTATTTTTACCACTGTTAAACTGCCTGCCATTCAATCTCATTGGGTGTCCCTTTTAGGGACTCGAGAATAAGTGGGCCAGAGAGAGTGTGATTCCACTGCCTTTTCCCTTGGTATCTCACCTGGGAGCAAAGATGCCCGAAGAGGCACACCACCTTTGACCTGGGGTATTAAGCCAGCGCACAGGCTGCCTCCATTCACATCCCTAACCTGAAGGACAAGTGCTGTCATGGATGGAACAGCAGCAGCAGTGTTGCTCTCATTTTTGTGAGTGCCATATAAATCTCCAAGTGAATCTAGTTAACATTGTTTCTGTACTTAGTGATGAAGGAATGTAATGTACTGAATAAAGCACTATATAATATCATGCCTACAGGGGAGAAGGTGGCTCCTGTGACTTCAAACTTTCATTATGGCCTTACATACTACCGTAGTCTTAAGATATAAATAACAGTAGCCTTTTCAAAACCCAGAAAGATGAACAACACAGTAACAACAATCAAGGATTTCACTATATTTTATTTACATTTTTTTGATGGTTTTCAGAACCTTTCAACAGCGCAAACTCCAGAGAAATATTCTAAGAAAGGATTAAACTACCAATAGGCATGTACAACCTACAGAACACATGGACAAGCATGTTGGGGTAGGGCTGGACATAACAAGAGAAAATAATTTAAAAAAATGTTGAATGGTCTGATTATCTTCTGTGCTTTTTTATTTTGAAGTAAACTGATTAGAAGGCTGTGAGCCTCACTTTTGCATCTGGTATCAATTAGTGGTCCTTCATAAGCAGGATGCTTCATTGATATGCCATTAATATCATCAATGATTGTGTTTTGTAATTCAAGATCGCTGGCCAACTCTGACAACTGGGTGCACCAGAAGTAGCATGCAGACCAGACAAGATGCATGCAACAGGCACAGAGGTGCACTTCCAGAAAACATGAATGAATTTCTTCTTCTAAGCACAGCAAGCACAGAAAGAATAAGATGAAGACTACTAAAGAAAATTTAAGTAAGTATTTGAGTGTAGAAGAATATCATGACATTGTTGTACTGCAAAGAAATATTGTACCATGTATGCTTCGAAGTTGTTTTGAACTACACTAGTTACCAAAGAACACAAACATGTTACCTCTGTTTTCGGTACAGGACAAAAACTGACGTTTAAGAATTTCATGTTTAAGGAATAGCATAGCTACTAAGCTATACAAGGATAACCTAAATGTAAAGATTTCACGAGCCAAATATCATGGAGCTGATCTTATATGCAGGATAACTTACTTTAGAGGAAAAAAGAATTAAGTTTGCCAGAAGTGTGACTTGGAAGAAGTTTAGAAGAATTTTTTTGTTCCTAAGTACAAAAGCACCAGTGAGAAAAAACAGCAGGCACCCAAGATATCAAAATATCATGTGACACAGAATCAGAGAATTATTTAGGTTGGAAGAGACCTGTGAATCCACCCTTTGACTGATCGCCACCTTGTCAACCGGACCACAGCCTTAAGTGCTACATACAATCATTTCTTGAACAATTCCACAGATCATGACTCCACCTAGGCAGCCTGTTTCAAGGCTTAAAAATGCTTATTTTTGAAGAAATTCTTCTTCATGTCCAACCTGAGCCTCTCCCAGTGCAACTTGAGGCTATGTCCTCTCATTCTGTCACTAGTTGCCTGGGAGAAGGAGGACCATCACCTTGCTACAACCTCCTTTCAGGTAGTTGAGGAGAGCAATAAGGTCTCCCCTGAGCCTCCTCTGGCTAAACAAGCCCAACTCAACACAAGCTAACACAACTCAGTCGCAACCCTGTTCCCAAATCAGTCTGGCAAATTTAGTCTGGCAGCAACACTGCTCATCACCTGGTATTAGAAATGCTCTGAGCAGAAGGCTGAACAGGCTGACCTTCAGAAGATTCTTCCATACTAAACTATTCTGCATCTTCATCAGACCATGCAAAGGACTGGCTCAGGGAGCTAAGCCATCGTAAAATTCATTACTTTCTCCATAAGATTGAGTTTTTATTAGCTTTTGCCAGTTTATTTCCCTCTATCAACTTGCTTCCAGATCTAACAACAGCAAGACTGACACAAGGAAAAGGACAAAAATCACAGGTCCGAGAATCAATAAGGTCACAGCAGTGGTAAAAATGAGGAGCCAAAACTGCCATAAGACTAAACCTCTTGTGGGCAAAATCAGTCAAAACCTTCTGTTTTGCATGCTATCTCCCTAAAGTCCTATATTGACATCAAAACCATTTTAAATAAGTGTCACGTTTTTATTCAAATTAGCCTTACAGAATTTCTCATAATCATATACTACACAATGTATATAATAAATGGAAGTAAAACAGGCCTTTAAAGTGGTTAAATACACTAGATCCAAATTATTTCATATTAAACGTCCAGCTTAATGCAGCTTGTGCAGAACAGAAACATGCTTAAAGAATACTAGATGATTGCCATCTTCCCATACTGAAATGTATTACTTATTTCATAAGGCTATTGCAAGTAAAAATGGCAAGTTAAAAGGGAATGGGTGAAGTTCTGAAACTTTAATTTACCATGGCCTAAACTTAAGAAAAAGTATTTTAGAGGTTTGCAAAATGACTCCAGTTGTGCCATCTGTATAGGAGAGATAATGAATTGATAGAAACGTCTGAAAATATTTTGATAAGAGACTCTCCTCACACTTTTACAAAAGCACTGCCTGGTGATGCAAGCTGCCCCTGATTAGTTCATGTCATAAGGGCTTTCAGAGATTTGAAAGAAATCAAATTTGCTTCAGGAGAAAGAATAAACATCTCTTCCTATTCACATCTTAAAGCATTTGTACCGACACTATATAATTATATATCATTTCACCAGAAAAATTCTCTGGGATTCTCTATTCACCCCACAATTTCAAAATTACAATATGTCTGCTTGAAGTTGAACAGAAATGTACATATGGCACAAAGTAAATTATTTCACTAAAAGGCAGTTAATGTTGCTATGAATTATGTTACTTCCTTGTACAGAACTCATGCACTTACTTCATTGTGATACCTGGTTTACACATCTTTAATCAAAACCAAGAAAAGTACTTGAATTGCTTTTCTCTTTAAGTGTGATGCAATTTGTTAATCAGCATGGCTATAAAAAGCCAAGATAATAAGATACATGTCATGTAACTACACAGTCACACAGTAATAGCTACCTGAGCTCACGTTCACTAGTAATGGTGAATGGGTGGTGATTCAGTGCAGTAGTACCTGGTTCCAGTTTCCCCATTTCATTACTTCAAGAAGTACTGGTTTTTAATGCATCCCAGGGGACTGTCATTTCAGGTAAGATGCATTACTACTCTGGAAGCACGTCTGGTGCACACACTATAGCCAATGCTGTTGCTTTAAAACATTTGATACAGGAATATATACTATAAATCAGGCAATAGGTATGTAGCGGTGTTCAACTTGCACTTAGAACTGCTAAGAGATTTCAATGGGTTAAAAAATCTGGCACAAAACATCAAAGGCTTCTACAGATCAGCTTCCTCAGAAGCCTCATTCCCTTTACCCCTTAAAGCAGACTATTTTTTCCCATGTGTTCTGCTGTCCACACGCAGAGAAAAATTGAAGAAAGACAAGAGCCCAAAAAGAGAATGGAAAACAAGCACCTTATAAGAGCATGGAAAAAAACCCCCAACAACCCCAACAACAAAATAACTACAAACCTAATATTACTTAAGGCATATATTGGCACTCCCTGACATGGATTTTTGTTCCTAGATGCAGTTTTCTCAATTTAAGAGAGGGATACAGTATTTTAAAGTACTATGAGACATTCCAAAAGAATTAAAATAAACCATTAGCTATGGAGAGCTAGAAAACATTCCCAAATTGAGAAATTAACGAGTACTAACAAACTGCATTTTGTAAGCTACAGCTGTTTATAGATACACAAGTGCAGAATCCCATTATGTGACCAGTGAGAAAAGAGAAGAATTCAAATGTGGTGACTGTCCTCAGAAACAGGATATTAATTCTTCAAATGAACTCATTCACACAGATGAGAACATACAAACAGTCTGCATAAAATAAGGACACCCAAGATATGCAGGTCACTTCACTAACTTGAGTAACCAAAAGCAGCAGTCTCACATCTGCACAGTACTTCAGAGGCTCATCTACACTTCTTGACAAGCCCAATTAGCTGAGGCAGAAAACCTATGCTAATACACTTACATTGTGCCTGGCATTCAGCTTCACGTCGTCCAGGGCTGCACCCCAGAGTCATATAGACATCCAAAGCATGACAAATACTTGTTGAAGCAAGAAAATGGCATTTCAAAGTCAGATTATGAGCCCTCAGTAACCCAGACAACTTGTTCCAATTTGGACAGGTCTGAAATTGCTCTAAATCTTTAAACCCTGCAGGTCACCAGGCTGCTTCAAATCTTGTTTTGGCTCCAACAGCAAATGCTTCCTAAGATGCCAAGGCACGCCCCCTGGGCAAAAGGGGTAGGAAGTGAAAGCACAGTTACAGGGATCCTTATTCTTAAGCTGTACAATTTTTTTTATTTTTTTTTAGATGAAGGATCTTAAGAGAATTAAGGGCTTTTAATGGTCAGTTAAAAATAAGTCTGATCCTCCTCCTCTGTTTTAAAAGAAAGAATTGTAATTCTCACCCATTACTTTCTCAAGCACATGCAAGTTTCTAAATAGGCTGACAAAAACAAAATATTAATTAAAAACCTTAAAAATGGTATGTAAGCTAAAGCAATGAATGACATAAGCCAATAGTTCTGCTAACTCACTACCATCATTTTTAGTGAAGCTCCAAAGCCATATAAAAGTCCATTTGCTAGCATAGAAAATTGTATTTTATCCAGTGATTTTGAAGAATAATGCACAGTTTTCAATGTGAAAAGATAAGCCAAATTTTTTTTCAATTACATCATCCACACTGGCTTTTTTTTTTTTTTTTTTTTGCAAACTTTTAAATTCAGACTTAAAGGACTATGAGAAAGAATTAGAATATTTACTATACAGGATCAAAATATACACTTTCTCATCACCAGTGTAATGAATATATTCAACAAATCAAAAGACCTCACATGGCAGAGATGGAGGAAAATTCTAAGCATCAGTCAGAAATACCTTCTGCATCATTCTTTAGACTTGGCATTTGTTTGTTTTTTTAGTTAATGATATTTGTTGTAATTCCTGAAAGAATTACAGGCCCTTATATTATCAGCATTTTTTTAGTAAATGAATCAAGCAAGTACCAAAGCCAGGTGCAGTAAAGTATCCCTGTGCCATATATTAGAGCAGCTGAACATTAACCACATAGGCCAGGAGCAGGAATGAGGATTCCAAGCCATTACAGTCAAGAGCAGGGCTGCAGGGCTGTGCTACACACTGCACAGCTCACACTGCCCACTTACCTGATGAAGTAGTCTCTTCCATCTCTGTTTGCCGTCATCTCCCATCCATAAGGTGTCCCCTGGTTCAAGCTCCAGGTCCCTGAAGGGTGAGGCCAGCCTGAAGACTTATTCCTGTGGCTGCAATTTTGGGAGAGGTGGGGGGAAAGAGAGGGGGAAAAAAAAGTTATTTCTCTCTTGTACTTCACATGATTCACTTCACAATAAATACTTTCAGAGTTGTGAAATATACAGAGAAAACCCAGGAGAGGAAAAACAGGCTAGGCAGGTCTATTTACATTAGTAATATTCTTCCAGTCAGTGGAAAGACACATTTTCATTTCTAACAGTCTGAGTTCAAGCCCTTGGTCAGTGAATTTGTCATTTCCCCATCGGTCCCACACCCACAATAGTAATTTTCAATAGTTTTTAGCAAAAGGGATAGAAAGCATTTTTATTCCTTGTTCAAATCCCAGCTCTCAGTACAGTTTGAGAAAAAAACCCTTTAAACAAACTACAAAAAACTATCAAACCAAACCACCCACCACATGGCTACAGATCACACACATGGCGCAATACCAGGAACAGGAACAATACCAGGAACAGTACCAGGAGCAGGAACATCAACATGCATTTTCACTGCTAGCAAACCATTTTTTGTTTCTTGTGCTGGAATGAAGGAAGGCCATGACACTGCTGGATAACACACTAAATTGATCAATATACAGATGTTGTTGCACTTGATCGTTATCTATTAAGCTCTTCCACCAAACAACCTTTAAAAGGCTGCAGCATCTCTGGCCACACACCGTTACATACCACTGCTCCAGCACTCTCTGCTAGTACTTCCACTCCCAAAAAAGGGCCCAGCAGCACTTTCAAGTGAGTATTTCCCCACTAGATCTGAAATATTTTGTTAGGTGCCTTTTACTAACTCCATACACAAAAAAGATTCAGCTAGCAAGAATCCACTGTAGTTTCCCATAGGAACCCTCAACACCTGCAGTCGCATTTTTCCCTTCACTTGGAGGAAGGGAAGGTGTGCTACTGCACATTCTCACGTTCTGCTGATGGACTTAAGAGGTTCAGAAGACAACAAATAAGTCTTTCAGAAAAACCAAGTCATTAATATCTATGTACAATCTGAAAATGGGAAGGAGCAGGAAAAGACAAAAATGAGGGAGGGCAACTAACCATGCTAAAGACTAGCTGAGGGCGTGTGACAGACAGGCAAATAGAGCACAGAACACTGAATACAATCTGAAACTTTGATATACAAATCAAAACCACACAAAATGGTTTGAACGAGTTGTCTTCTCCTTCTCCGTCTTTTCTCTACCCATCATACATATTACAGTTTTATTTTATATGGTAGATTTATTTAAGTTTTAATACTACCAAGAACTTACTATTTATTGCCACAGATTGAGATTTAAGAACTTCTTTCCTCTAGAGAAAAACAGCACAATGTAACCTGACAAACACCCTTCTGAAGGAAAAGAATTGGTCTCCCTGGACAACTCAACAATTCATTGCAAATTGCTAAACTCAATGAAGTTGTACACAGTTAATCTTCCCCAAAGGAGGAATGTATCATTAAAAACAAACTAGCTGCTTCCCCCGCCCCCTTTATTTCAAGGATTAATCACAACTGAGAAAAAATATGGTGCTTCAAAATATAATTTACATGTAAAGTAGAGCATTACAATGGAGTGCTAGGTGGCATCTGATTTACCAATTACATTAAGTACTCTCTCCTTAAAGAGTACAAAAACATTTCTGTTAGCATTCTCTAACAATGGCATTTGCTGTAAGACAGGACTTAACTCAAAACATTCTAGAACTCTTAATAAAATTATAGTTATTCATGGCTAACCAAACAAATACACTACCCTAGATAAATGCAACTAACCCTTATCTGATCCAAGAAATTGATTAAAAACAGTTTGGGAAAAAACCCAAAACACCAAAATATTTTCAACACTGTTTCATGCAGTTCCTTGTTAAACTGAGCATAAACATTTCTTTTTCTCCATATGCTTGACAGAGGAAGAAAGGTTGGTCCATTCTTTTAGACAGGAGCCATTCTACAATGTAAGAATGACAGCTTAACTACATCTACAGACTTCAAATTACACTTTAGAGTGTTTGGAAACAAGTTAACTAAATAAAGTAGAAAGGAACCGTTTTATCAAAATTATATTAGGCATACCGATTCATTTAACATTTTTCGGTTTAATTAGATGTGTTTCACAAACTCTGTGGTATAGTTTCATCATCTGTAAAGTGGGTACAGTAACATTTAAATTCCCAAGTAAAGCACTTCAAATTTCTATTATTAGATAATTTACAGAAGCATGGGACAATGATAATGATCAGTATTACTCTGCATTCAAACTAAGGGCTCATCTCTGTATGGATTAAGTCCACCATTAGAAAGTTTGCAGATGACATCAATTTGGGGATAAGTGTCGATTTCTTGGAAGGTAAGAGGGGTCTGCAGAGTGCTGGGTTCTACACTTCAGTCACAACAACCCCAACAGTGTGGCTTGAAATCAGCAAGGCAGAAAGGGACCTGCAGGTGTTGGTCAACAGCCAGCTGAACATGAGCCAGCAGTGTGACCAGGTGGCCAAGAAGGGCAATGCCATCCTGGCCTGTATCAGGCATAGTGTTGCCAGCAGGACTAGGGAAGTCATTCTTCCCCTGTACTCAACACTGGTGAGGCTGCACCTTGCGTCCTGTGTCCAGTTCTGGGCCCCTCAATTTAAAAAAAGATGTTGAGATGCTCAGATGTGTCCAGAGAAGGGCAACAAGGCTGGTGAGAGGTCTGGAGCACAAGCCCTGTGAAGAGCAGCTGAGGGATCTGAGGTTGTTTGGCCTGGAGAAGAGGAGGCTCAGGGCAGACCTTATCACTCTCTACAACTACCTGAAAGGAGGTTGTAGCCAGGTGGGGCAACAGGCAACCAGTGACAGAATGAGAGGACACAGTCTCAACTGTGTCAGGGGAAGTTTAGGCTGGATATTAGGAAAAAATTCTTCACAAAGAGAGTGACTGGCCATTGGAATGGGCTGCCCAGGAAGGTGGTGGTGTCACCATCCCTGAAAGTTTTTGAAAGAAAGACTGGATGTGGCACTTAGTGCCGTGGTTTAATTATGGGATGGTATTGAGTAACAGGTTGGACTTGATGATCTGAAAGGTCTTTTCCGATCTAGTTAATTCTGTGATTCTGTGATGATGTCATTATAACATTAGTGGATTTTAAGGTAAATATAATTCCCTTGAAAGCTTTCTTTGAGCTCTTAAAACATTAATGGTGTCAAAATCTGTCACTTATGATGGGTAATAACTGTTCTTAGATATATCTATACAAGATCTACTCCTTCAGAATTTCTCATAATCATTAGGCCACAAACTAGCACTTGAGACACTGTATACACCTGCAGTAAATGTGTGCAAATTCGACAAAGTGGCTCCACAGGAAAAAATAAATACAGCACTTTTCCCAAAGTTATTGTACAATTCAATGATAAACACTCATGTCACAACAATAAGACAAGGTCTTTACACTCAGAGGTGATTAGCACTGGGGATTCCCAGCTGCCTGTACAATCTGAAAAAAGGAGTGAATGAACTGTTTGTTTTTTTTCTACTGTTCTCTTCATTCGTTGGATATCATTCTGCTTGTCTGCAAGGATTCTGTTCAGTGGCCGCTATGAAGGGCAAAAGATGGCAAAGATGAGACAAATGCCAGAGAGAATATCAAAGACTCTGGAAGAAAGCAGATCAGGCACTTCAGCTCACTGATCATCATTTGCCATTTTCTTCCTGCATAGGCAAAGGAGGAGGAGCACACCAAGACTGCCTAGATTTCTGGAAGATTTGCACACTTCTGAAGATCAGAAGGACAAAGAAAATGCACCTTCTATCTCAGCAAACCTGCCTGCAGAGGCAGCACTGGCACTGCTGTTACTCACTGCTTGCTGTCCATCACCGTCCCGTTCTTACTCACAGCAACTGGACTTGCTGCTGCAGCGCCTGTTGGAGCACAGCTTGTAGGTATCAAACTTCATTGTGAACAGCTAAGCCAACATCATACCAGCAGAGGTCTGAAAACAAGCCTGATTAGCTGGAATATCCCCTCAACCTGCTTTTGACATTCTTGCTGCAGAAGTGTAAAACCTCATCTCTCCAAATTGCTTCATACTGAACAATCAGTTCATTAAATCTCCAAAGCGGTGATCATTGAATTGGTGTGTAAGGAACCAATGCTGCCCTATGGAGGGACATTCTGACTGATAATGCAATAGCTGTCCCACAACGAACCTTTTTTCCTGCCCTGTGCTCGAGGAATTACTGAACCGTGAGATCATATGTAAAGTCTCACGTGCTGTATCAGCAGTATGCTACTTACACAATATGTAGAACATATTCAGCATTAATCATGGCACAAACAAGAAGTGCAAGTCTGTAATAGTACCCATCTCTTCTCTGAAGACCAAAACTAGAACAGTTTGAATTTTTCAAGCACATTATTAAAGCCTAATGTCAATAGCAGTTTAGATAATGTTAATGATGAAAGAAGAAAGCAACAGTTTTCTTTCTTTAAAACATGGAAAAATCAAATGTTTAAATAGGCTGGAAAAACTAAATTAAAAAAAAAACAACAACAAAAAAACCCCAGCATCTTCAGAGTCGGACAATAAGCATGCAATATTGTCCAAAACTTTTTTAATCAGCAACTGGAGATTCCTTTCCTTTCAAGAGATCTTTGCTATAGAAATCTTAATGGACTTAAACCTGTGCCACCTCTATAGCCCAAGCCCATAAATTTTGCTATAACTGTAGCACTTCACTGAACTAGTGGAAATTAAGCTCTCAGGCTGTAATTTTAAATCAGCATAAACTGGCACTGACACAAAAGCAGCATTCCCATCGTCCTGGGATCAGACAGTCCTGCTTCACATCACAGTTGCTCCTGTATTGCTGAAAGTAAACTGTGCACCTTAAAATTGGCAGCTATTTTTTTTCACCCAGATTCATCTCTGCCTATGGAGCATGGCCTCACAGATGGCCACATGGCAGCAAAATGATGGGTAGGACAAAAACTGCCTGCTTCAGATAGTCCTTTGGCAAAGGATAAGACAGAAAGCATGCAATTAAAATGGAATGCCCCAATATTGACCATATTTAGTGTTTAATGGGGCACAACACTCAATATGACAAGATTAGTGTGCCTACTCAGCCTAAAGATGGACATGGGACACCATTCCTTAAGGAATGACATGGGACATGGAGCTGAGAGGTCTGTCGTTCAACTAGGGCAATCTTTACTGCCTTGCCCAGGAATTCCAGTTTGCAGTTTGCTGACAACTTTAAAACAGTAATAAAATGTAGTAGCAACCCTGAAAATTTCCATTTCTCCTTTTTTTTTCTGCCCGATAATTTGAAGAAGGCAGAAACCTGGTTAACCTTGGTGATAGTGACCTTCATTCCCACTTCATGCATTCCTCTACTGGGCAGGAAGGGGAAGAATTTTATTTATGTATTTGGTTTTTAGTAGCTCTCATTCCATGATTATCACTTTCCCTGACTGGCACTGGTGTAAAAAACGTATCCTGCTACTTTCTGTTTGATGCCCTCACACTGTCAGGGGTGAACAATGTCTCCCTTTTCACCCTCTCCATGCTGGTTACAATTTAATAGATCTCTAACATATCGCACCATCAACTCCAACAGTCTCCACTGTAGGCTAAGGAGTCCTGATCTATGCAGCTATTTCTCGTATAAAGGTTTCCACAAGCTTGATCATTCTCATTGTCCTTCTCTGAAATCCCTCCCGTTCTACTCTCTGTTGTGACAGAAGTTTGGGGTTTCACTCAGGTTACATCTTATCAAATTGCTCATTTAACATAAAAAGCTTTAGAATTTTGGGCTGGATACCATCTATCAACTTGCTACAATTCGCTTCAGCGATCTGATCTCTAAGATCACTTGCAAACTTTTCCAATTGGGGCATGTCTTCCAAAAAATCTGCAACAAAGTAGCTCTTCTTGAAAACTCCCCTCCAACAAGGCTACAAAAAAACCTCTTAGCATTCTTTTCCTTATGCCTTATTTTCTGCCAGTGTTGCTTTTAGTTGGCACAGGGACTAGCAAAAGCTGAAGTTATCAAAGAGTTTCTGACTGAAATCTTCATAAATGTGCAAAATCCTTGTATGTGGAACCATATGATTTCCCTAAATATAAATAATTTGAAATATTAATATTCTATGCATGTTTTTTCTTTAGTTATTACTAACTTTTTAAGCATCTACCTTAGATTTCCTGTGTTGGATGAAAATAGTGGAAAGATAATATTCTAATCTTCTTTTATAGCAATCCCTTGGACTGCTGCAACTGCAGTGGATGGCTAAAGTTACAGAACTTGTATTATTATTTAGAGTCACAGTATGAAGCTGTGTTTACCATTTAGATATTTAGTATCTTGGAATCACTTTGTTTAACATATTGATATTTCTCATAGTACTTCCTTATTTACAGGAATTATTTTATTCCTGAAAGCACTAGCTGCAGGGGAATCAGTGACTCACATAAGACTGACCATCTAATACAAGTAATTTAGCACTGCTAATGGATTAATAGTGTTGATACACTGGCTTCCTTTATCTTACCATACTGAGAAAACTTCTGATTTTTGACTCTTGGCATGTAGCCTGGCTTCATTTCAACTCTCCACTGAGTGACCATTTCTTGCCTCTCATATTCCAATATATTTCAGTCCCTCTTCCATCCATCATAGAAGAAAGACATCCTGAACAAAAGCCACCTTACATTCCCAAAAGTTGCTTATGAAGGAAATAGAGTTTAGCCAGAATGATCCCAAGGAGATACCACGAGGAACACCAGATAAAACATTTTGTATTAGTTTTTAAAAGTCAGAACGCCACACCTGAAGTATTTGCAGGACATGTCTATCTGGGAAGAGGAGACATTATTGTGACGTAAGCGGAGTTCAGTAACCATCTCTCTCTGATAATTTTCCACTGCCTCAGGAACAAAACCCTGCTTTCTCAATCCAGTTCTTACCCTCTCCTGCCCCAGAAGACTATCACAATAAGTTTACCACCATCCTACCATTTTAACTTGAAAAAATGGGAAATGAAAGTTTTAAAGACTTTGTAGAGGTACTATCAAACTCAATCATCATACCCTGCTATTGAAACTCTCCTGAGGGGTACAAGAGGTGATAAACAATAGTTACTGGATCCAAGACCATGAACACTCAAAGGCTTGTTGGCTCTGCAGATATGAGACCTATAAACCTCCAGAGAAGTAGTCCTACCAGAAGCACAAAAGAAGAAAATTAACTGTCCCAGTCGCACTATTAAAAAAAAAAACAAAACAACACACAACCTGCATGCATTCAAGTCTTTTCCAGGCTAAGAAAGCAAAAGGGTTTAATCCTCATCTAAGTGTATGCTGTTTTTCAAACCTGTGGAAACTGTGCTAGTTAAAAGAAATTTGAGGAGTTTCACCCCACAAATGAATTCAAGGTTTCAAATTTGCAATTAACACAAACATTATCGGTAGAATCATTGTCCAAGACTGTTTTTCTTATTTAATCATAAGGATATAATGCTAGAAAAATATATCTGCCCTGTGACACCTGTCCATCTCAGTAATCTTGTAATACAGCCATGCTCTGAGCAAAAGTAGAATAATGTTGCTGTACTCTTCAGGGTTGTCTAGAATTTTCTTGCAGCATCACACATCATTAGACAAACACAAATGCTACTCAGAAAATAAAGACATTTCCCTTTCTTGTACCTTCTCTCAGTTTTTCCTATTTTTCCAGTAATGTCTATGAAAAAAGCCAGGCTGCCTTGCATCAGTTGTTCAGAAATTGCCTCCAGACCAAAGTTTTGCTTTCTTTGGCACTAACTCCTCCCCCCAAACTCTGGCTGAAGCAAATAATTCCACACTTTCCCCCTCCCATCCCCATCTTTCACCACAGATGCTCTGAATTATTCTTACTCCAAACAAACAATGATGCTTCACTCAACCTTTAAATCCTACAGCGGAGCAGCAAAAAACCTGAAGTACAATTCAAAACTTCAGATTGAACTCCTCCATGCCAATTCACAATAGAGCTACAGGAGCCACATTTCTAGAAAATCCTGTCAAACTATTTTGGTCACAGACATTAGCTTCCATAATCTCAGTGCCTAAAACTGATTTCTAAATAGCAGCCTATGTCTGGGTTGAGAATACAAGACACTCCAAAGAATCCCTCCTCCAGAGAAGTCAATGCTACTGCTGAAAATCATGAGACATCAAGGACCCATGGCCATGTAGCTGATCTGAAAGGTAAGAGATTCATTTCACCAGGGATTTAATGGCTGCCTGAGGAGCACTCTGCTACCAACTCCTCTGCCAGACAAGCAGAGAAACACAACAGCAGATGCTCATCGCTTCATGGGGGCAAAAAAGGGAAATTCCACATAACCACAAAAGTCCACTCATGGATTTTGGAGCCACTGACAGGCTCCAAACGCTTCAGTAATCAATTCGAGACTCCTGTCTGTATCACGGGTAGGAGAGAGCAATAAAGAGCATGGAAACCACTGGCTGTTCAAAATGTGCACTTTATCCATTACACAACTCACTATATGAGGAATGGCTCCTCTCAGTCTGAAACTACAACATAAAGTTACTTCCTCACAAGCTTTGTTCTAATGGTCTATGCATGTATTTTCCAAAATCGTTTTTTTTTTCTTTCCTCTCTCTTCACTACCTGATCTGTCCACAGATGCAAGTATCCAAATAGCACAGTGATGATGCACCTATGGAACCTATTTTTTCCCTTCAGTTAGATAGAAAGCCCCTCAGCAGGTACAAAAGTACAGGAAGCACAGGGTCAAGTGATAAAACAAACCTTGTGAGGCAATGGTGGTCTGTTCCAGGCACTAAAAAACTCCACATACCTTGGAAAAGGTACTAAATAAAGACCTTGTCATTTCTTGAGGTACCTTGTCTGCTCTGAAATGTTTCCTTTCTTGTCTCTGATTCACAAAGGGTTTTATTCATCATCACTGATGCAGCAGTTGCTCGCACTGTTCTGTTCAGTATAAACTGAGTTTTTAATTTCTGCAAAAAATGTACATGTATTCTGATTCTCTACAGTCATTGCTGTCTAGCTCATGTACTTTCATGTCTGTTGTTTTTTCTGTTCTGGGATTTCTTTTGTTGGTTTGTTGTAAATATCTGATACAGGTCACACATTTTTTATTTCCCTGTCTTCTCTCTCTTTGTTATACATACATTATTATTCAAGATGTGCCCCTATTACATAGAAAACAAAAGTCTCCATTATATTTCCTTTTAGACTGCCAGGACTTTTCATTTAAAGCACACTGACTCTATCAGAGATCCAAGTCCTGAAGGAACTGCTTTCACCTTCAGAATCTTGCATTGCCAAAGCCAGAAATTACCCAAAGTAGCAAGTAATGGTTGGGACTTGGATATCTGTGAAAGGCTCTTTGACATTCTATTTTATACTATGCCTTAGTGCCAGGCTGATGTGTGCTATAAAGTGGAAGTCTCTAAAAACTCATGTATGCAAGATGGTTTTCTCTATTTTAATGGAGATTTTGACCTTAGGCTTTCTGACATTTATTCAGTATTTCAGGAACAACAAAAAAAAAAAGCCCAACAAAACAAACAAATAAACAAAAGCATATGAAGTATATTTGTCTCTTCCTCATTCAGTGACCAGACTATTGGTATTTCTTTCTGAACCTTCTGAAACCCCCCTTTTTTCTCAACCTAGTACATGCTGAAAAACCTTACCATATGATAACCAGCATCTCCCTAGAGCAGGCATCCAAGTAGGTTTTCATACAATGCAATCCTCCCAAAAAATCACAACTATTATCAGAAGCTCAATTATATTCCACAGAAGATTATTATGGTTTTTATTTTTTTTACTTTAAAGCATTGTTACCTCTGCTCTTGGTGAATACTGGTCCTCTTACTATCTTTTCAGTCAAGGGCAGCCATGACTCACTGCTAAGTTTCAGTGAGAAGTTGAAGAGTTTTGCCATTTCTGCCTTACAGAAAAGAAATCCCGTAAAACTTGAGACAAAAATGCTGTGTAGCACACTGACTGCATTGTTACTAATAATGAGAGTTTATGGCAGTATAGAGTGGAGCATTGGAAATGCAATGCTCTAAAGTTGCGTAATATTTTAAATAAAAGTAACAGTACAGAGCATCATTTCTTACCACCTATTACACAACTGTCCATTTTATGCCATAAAAAATTGAGACATTAAAATTGATTATGTACACTGCATTTGGAAAAGCAAAAGGGGAATCTCATTTCTATGCATAGCAAATTTTGTGATTTTTTTCAGTACTTTCATATGAATACAAGCTGCCTGCTGTGATCCACCAAATGTATAATCATACACTCAGAAAATTTTCAAGCACTGCTTGGGAGATTATTTCTATAAAGATTTCTCTCATGTTTCAGGCCTGTGGTCCCCTGAAAATTCTTCATGATGTGCTCTTGCTGTAAGTTGACATTTTAGCCTGTAGGAGAGTGATGCCGCATTAGAAAGATCCAGCGAATTGCAAAAAAAAAGAAACAAAAATTGATTTTCTAAAGCTGAATTAAAGCCTAGCTTCATTCTGCTTGGTTTTGGTAGCAACTCTTTCTACACCTCAAGATGAATTCCACCAACAAAATAATAGAACAAAAAATCTGGCTGGATCTTAATTAAGAGAAGAGTATTGTAAAGAAGAGAGAAGAAGGAAACCATCCTCATGTATTTACTAGTTCTTTATATTTCAGCTATGCCCTAGTCTCCTCCCTTGCAACTTCTTGGGAAATAAAAAAAAAAGGTCAATAAATTAAATAATGGCAACCTATCTTAAACATATTTTATATATTAAATTAAAATAATACTATCCTCTTAATTTTAGAGGTGAAAGAAAAAGCTATTTAAAATATTTTCCCTACACAGAAGTTAAATGATAAGAGGCATTGCTGCTCAGTGATTCCAGAAGAATTTCCAAGAGCTCAATTCCTCTACTTACAAGATACATTTGATCACCTTAAAACGAGATGCAGCCACTGATCCCTGGATGAGTTTGTTTTCCATAAACATTTAAAATCATTACTTACAAAAGTTATATCTTTTCACAGGAGAACAATATGGAATATATTATCCAGTACAGGAATTAGCCTTTAAAAAATCAATTCATCAAAAATCTCAATATCAAAGTAATCAGTCTCTAGGTTTAAGTCTACTTTAAGTACTATATATAAACACATATTTTTAATGAATTTTGTTCTACTTTCTAAATTTAAACAATCTCAGTATTCCACTCAGCTTTAAACTAAAATTCTCTAAACTAGCAATATATGAAAAAATATCCATCGTGCTATTAAAAGGTTAACAACACTATGTACTTTTCTATTCTTCATTCCCAGAAGAAAAGTTACCAAAACCTTCAGAAAAGGACCACATAAAACCTGTGCTAGGCAATCTGTTTACATTCTTAAAACATCTGCAGAGAAGCCTGTGTTTCTATAGCTATCCCACTATAAGACTGCAGATTTTTTCCTTCTTTTGAGTTCCTTTCTATTTTTCCATTAAAAAAATTATGGTTTATATGGCAACATACTGAGAAATAATGTAAGTAAGGGACATTTTGTCGAAAGTTTTCACCAGTGTTAAGAAGCCTACTTCCAGATAGGAACTTATTTAAAGCACTCTAAGCACAAACTCCAGAAAATCTGAGGTAGCTGCATTATTAGGAAATTCCCAACACTTGGCACATTCTGTCACAGAACTATGTTGTAAACCAAGGCACGTGTAAAACCTTAACAAATGAGAATGAATACATTGGGGGGGNCCTTAACGACTCCACAAAGTGTAAACCAACAAAGTAAACTCAAAATCTCAAGTTTCAAATGTATTTTAGGACTTACTCACTTAAGGGTCAAGTGCAGTACTTAACAATATGCATCAATAGAATATAAGAACATAAGGTGCCTTAAACACTAACTCACATAACTGACTGAAGAACTGAATAGAAGATGTGCAGATGCAGTGTAAAACTGGAGACAAATGATCTCAGAGCACTAGTCTTTTCAACTCATCCCAGGCCATACCACAGAGGAGTTTATAACGAGGTGGGCACAGCTTCCATCTGTGACAGACCCAGTATCCTACGACATTTTATCTAGACATGTACTCAGGAATGCTTTTCAAAATTTTTTTCCTGCATTCTCCACTGGTCAACATGCATGTAGTTCCCTGAAATTCCAAGGAAATTACTGATTTCTAGGCAAGGACCTACAAAAGTATAATGTTGCAAAATAAAGACAAGAGGCAAAGGAAGAAATTTCTTGGTTACAACCAGTCTTGAAAAAAAGAAAACTAAAAACAGGGCAAACTTTAATGTTTGACAAGAAGCTCATCTACCCACAAATACTACCAAAAGGAGCACCAGTAACACTGACATTCTCTGTCAACTCAGAATCACTTTGAACCCATTAGTCAGGATTTACAATATACACTGCAGCCATACACTTTCTTCTGATGGATTTGAATGGCTGCTTTGCTAAAGAGAAACAAAAAGGTGTATTTTAAAGTGAATTCACATGAGAGCACCATTTCCTTTACTTTGTCTTTTAGACTAGAAGAAAGGCTTAGAGCTTAACTTGAATGATGTTTTGAATCATGGCTAGGCTTCGCGAACAAGGATATGGGAAGGGCTCTACCCACACTGGCTGCAAGCGCGCTGGTGGCTAAAAAGGCTGATGCAGTACAGGCAAGTCCAGTTACAAAAAGCACAGTGGAAAGTCTCCTTAGGTGGTAGTGATGAGACACGGTTCTTTCTGCATTGTCTTTTCTTCTTGAGACTGATTCTACGTGCATTCTCAAAGGAGACAGCAGCATTACAGATGGTGTGTCTCCATGTCTCTCAATTGGAGGCCAGTGGACCACTGATGGCAGTCAATATGACCAACACTGAGATGTTGTTTCAGGGAATCCTTGTATCTCCTCTTTGGGGCTCCTCTGTTGCGGCAGCCGGTGGCGAGTTCACCACAGAGCACAATCTTAGGGAGGCGATGATCCTCCATCCTGGAGATGTGCCCTGCCCATCACAGCTGCATCCTCAGCAGCATGGCCTCAATACTGGTGACCCCTGCCTGTTCAGGGACAGTAACATCAGTCACGTAGTCAGTCCAGTGGATGTTTAAGATTGCACGGAGGCAGCGCTGATGGAAGCATTCAAGGAGTCGCAGGTGATGACGGTAGATGACCCATGATTCAGACCCATATAAAAGAGTAGACAGTACAATGGCTCTGTAGACACTAATCTTTGTACTTTTCTTCAAATATTTATTGCATCAAACTCTTTTATGGAGTTGTCCAAAGGCTCTGTATGCCTTTGCTAACCTGTTGTCTATCTCTTTGTCAATCTCACCATCCAAGGAAATCATACTTCCTAGATAGTTAAACTGCTGGACTGTAATACCAGCTGCCCAAAATACAAAGGGCCCTCTGCCCATCTACATCTTACACAATCAACAGTAAAAGCTCTTGCTGAGCATTAAGCCAGCAGTGCTCATGCCCCATCAGCAGGCTACCAACTTGCAGGTATCACAGGATCACTCCTTCTAAACACCGTTTAGAAGGGACATCAGGAGGCCAGCTACTGCAGCTTCCTGTCCAGAGCATTTCAGCATGCGTCACATAAAAAATATGAAAAATAGGCATTACAATGAAAACTAAATTGCCTGGAGTTATGTACTTGAACTCTAGACGTCTATCCTATTAATCATTAGCAAAAGACAGAAATTTGCTTATTCTATTCTTCGCTGTTTTTAGTCTTTAGTTCTGCCTTGTTCTTTTCCTATCAGTATTTCCTAACTCAATGATTTTTAAAAATAAAATCTGGAAACAAAAACCTGTAATGCAAAATGCGGGTTTTTTTAAATTTTATTTAATTTATCACTCTGAAGGCAGATAGTACTTTTACAATCAGAAAAGAAAATTTAAGTGTGAGATCTTGCTGCATAAAAAGCTCTTGGAATACTAAGGCTCCAGCCTATCCCTAATATCATATTAAGCCATCTAGTTATGTATCTAGGTAAATGGAGTCATACATTTCTTGTAATAACAGGTTCTTAGAAATTAAATGACACACACGCACACCAAAAAACAAACCATAACCTAAGTCTTTCCTCCTCCAATCTTCATCAGTCCTTGGTTATATATACCGTGGTAGCAGTTTGAGAATATATGATAGCATATATCCTGGCAAGCTGCAACTGTATTGCCACTGTGACTGCTACTAGAAAGTCCCCCAAAAATTCCCTCTGCGCTCTGCAAGTGATAGCTAAGGAAAATGATACAGACAGAGGCACAGCCGGTTCAGCTAACCTACTTACAGCCTCCGACAAACAGCTTCCTAAAGATCTTGTAGCAGAAAATGAAAGTTTCCCTGCAGTCAGAAAACTAGAGGGACTCTAGGACTTACACAGGTTTAATACTCTTCTCTGACACAAGGTTGCAGTGCTTCCGGCTGTTTTCCTACAGTTATATAGATGGATCTGTTTGCAGATTTTAACTGCATGTTCTAACCAAGGAGAGCAAACATACACATATTAAGATGGAATCTTTGAAATGATGCATTCTCCTCATTTGCAGTTCTTAGAGCTTGCTATAAACTGCCTTGATAAGAGGAATAAAATTAGGCACAGTATCAATAGAGGAAAATGTGCACAAGAGCATACAGAAAACATTAGAGTTTATTAGTTAACACAATTCTGAGATAAACTTCAGTGTTTTCATTGCACAAAGTCCTATTACAAAGTTTGGGGTCACCTAGACAGCGCTAACTTTATTTCCTTTTTGCTGTTAAAAGAATGCCACACATGAAGCTTTAATCCATTTAAGGGATGATACATGCATTGTTCGAGCTACTATTGTATTGCTTTGCAATAACTTCACAACACAGTCTGTAAACTGGGTCTCCGTGTACCAACAGGGAAGTACAGAGACACTGTTCAATTGAACTAGGCCCAGCCTCAGCACCAGCTGTATCATTTTAGGCTTTCACCAGATGGCCTCAGCACAAAAGATTTTCTGGAACTAGTGAGCTATAGGTTTAAAAATTACAGAATGAGAATATGTGATTTGCATAATAAAACAATGTGTCATCTTCCTGAGTTCCAAGAAAGAAAGAAAAAAAAGATAATTGATACACTCCCCTTCAATTTAAGAAATATGATGAACACAAAACCTAGGAAGATTTTGGAAGAGGCAGTAAACAATGGTTCATCTCTTGCTGCCCCATGCCACGGAGCAAAGGGTAAAGCCCTGACTTAAGGAGGATCTGAAGGCCTATGTCAGGCTAGAGGAAGGTTGGGGTGTCCGTGGGAGGTTGAAGATCCCATTTCAGAAAGGGAAGATAGGAAAATAACCTTAAGAATGGACAATGATGGTTAGACCCAGATTGGCTTGAGCCCTGCTTCCTTGTCATGTCTCTTCCAGTGGACAGCAGCAAAATCTAGGGAAGAAGCAACTAGCATTTCAACCAACTTTTCCCCCAGCTAAAAATCATGAAATCTCTTCTTTCACAGAAGCCATTAGATAACAGATCATTCTTGCAATCCTTTCATTTTTGTCTTACACAAACATATCTTACTTGAGACAGTGATTGCAGTCAGAAGCAAATGAGAAAACCTTTGCCAAGTTTGTTATTAAGAGTAACACAGGCATTCACTTTTACCCTTTTGCACTCCCACAACAGCTACAGATTTTTTTGGAAATAGATTCTTTCCTTGACAGGATAAAGTAAACCTCTTCTGATAATGCAAAGTGGCTGAGCAGATACTGAGCTCTCTGCTGCTTTGGCCATGGGGATGCACTACAGGGCCACTGCAGTAGCCAGCCCACAAGTTTTCAGCCACTCAGCCACTCAGAGCCCCACACCTCATGGAGCAGTCCAGAAGGATGCCAGAGCCTGCTTGGGATGGGTATTAAGTGTTGCTGTTTCATGAAGAACAGGCTTTGCCGGCAAGTTTTAGACCAAGCAACAGGTGAGCAGGCTGATTTTATCCTCCACCACTCCATTATACTTCATAGAACTATTTTTATTTTTTCAAAGTATTAATTCTCCCACCCATTTTCTGAAGTACAGAGCCAGAACTTGACAGCTTATTTTTTGTAAAGGCATTCAGAAATGTTGCATGTGTTCATAAGGCCCTAGTTTTTTATAAAACAGGAAAAAAGTGCCTGGTAACAGGAGCTATTCACTGTGGCATTTTCTATATTATTACTGAAGTATATCTGAACATTTAGATGCTTCGATATCCTTAAAAGCCTGATTGCAATGATTTACAAAGGTAAATCTATGTTCAAAATAAGCTAGGTTCAGGGTTTTATAAACATGTTATCAATTTTATGTGACTTTAGACTGAGTAAGCCATTATTAAAATACAATAGTATGTCAGCAAGTACACTGTTGATGGATTATTTTATTTTAGAGGCCATACCTTAAGACATTAAAATTTTCTATTTATCACCAACCCCAACAAAAGAATAAATTTAGATATGCCTAGGTCTTTAAAATGGAAGTTGTTATTCTAATTTATAACTTAAATAAGAGGATAATATGTTGTCTCAAACAGAAAGATAATGGTTTTAAGAATTCACTTTGAAGAACAGTACTTGCACATGAGGACTACAGCTTTACAACTCTGTTATTGAAGATAGATGGAAATTCTAATGTCATCTAAGGTGGTGGAGCTTTTACTCCTAATTTCAATGGGGTCAGGTTTTTATACCAGGAGTATGACCAACAACAAACCCTATTACCTAACTCAGGGGAGTTGCAGAACTCCATGGCATGGCTGTTCTTGTTTTTCCCAGCAGGCAGGTTTCTGAAGCTTTCAATAGGTATGTGCAGAACCAGCAGGCACTGGAGTGCAGCACATACCCACAAATGTTGCTGTCAACATTAGCATATCACCCAGCTTAAAATTAGCTCCACACAACTGACAGCACAAAGAAACAATACAGGGTAGTTTGGATGGTAAATATTTACAGACTGCCAACTTGGATTGCAGCAGCCTTAACTTTGCTGCTGAGTTAAACACAGTTGATTCAGAGTCATGAAGACATAGCTGATTTACTTAACGTATAAAAAGGATGTTCATTCTTTAACAGGTAAACAGACATATATCTGTGAGAATGTACTTCCTGCCCCTCCTCTCCCCAAATATAAATATTTAAGAGAACGTTCAGAAAATAAACTTGCTTCTTTAAAATGAAAGTTAGAGCTGGCTAGGTGACTCCAATTAAGGCAGTTTTTAGTTTTTACCAGCTCTGTCAGAGCAAGCAGACATGTAGGCATATGTGAAACTCAAGTAAGCAGGAAGCAATGTTTTTTTAAACTGATCTTTGTGATTGCCTGTGGCATTAATTCCAACATTTTAATGCCCACAATTTTACAGGACACTGTGAGATTACATTTCTGCCAAAAAATGTAAACATTATTTATTTACCATTTTTTCTATCAAATACTACATTTGCACAATCAGTTTAAATTCTTTACCCATTTTACGATCAACTAAGGAGCACCATATCTAGCTGCAAGTATAAAGAAGAAAAAAGAGACATACAAATATATATATACACGCATGCAATATATGCATGGAGTATTTCAAATACACAACTTGCAGAATACTTTGCTTTCCCACCATGCTTTATTTCTTCTATACGTTTGTAGCTTCTTCCTGATTTTGTTCTTTTAGAGCTAAGACATCTGATTTTATTACAAGTGTCATTATTTTGTCTACTAATTAAACTTCCTGGTCTCTTGCTTTTATATGATAACTTACAGTCTCATATAAAAAGAAGTTTCCTGGACTCAAAAAGCCAAATGAAAATTCTTAATTATGAAATGCCAAGGCAGAAGAGAAGTTGCATAAGAACTTTTATACAAGTCTTATTGTCCTGGTTTTGTCTGGGATAGAATAAATTTTCCTCTTAGACACGTGTTAATGAGAGATCTGATAGACCTTTAATTGTCCTTCCATATTTATCCTTAACCACATTTAAAAATTATTTTATTTCAACTGCTCCAAATCACAAATGTCCTAATTACAGAGTTTATCACTATGTGGGTATAAACAAAACTGTTAACACTCTATGCTATTTCTGATGGACTGTTAATAATGAATCACTTGTAGCAGCTTCTCAGGGCACAAATAACACCTCAGGCTGCAAGAGACAAATCCTAAAAGGCAGGGGAGTGTTTCCTTCCCCACCAATTACACAACTGTGATAACTCCCCTCCAGGAGTTACCAGGGGTCCTCTCTCCTACTGGGACAATAACGCACCCAACTGCACTGGCATAATAGGCAGTTACAATGACCTAGATTATCAAAGATTCCAAAAATATCCCATGACTCACAGAGTTAAACCACCCACTGTGAAACTCCCTACCCTGGGGGAGGTACTGGGCATTCCCTCCTGGACCTGAGCATATATAATGTTCAGGTTTTGGGACTTCTGGTACCACTCATCAGATCCAGAGGAGGAAAAGAATTTCAACAGGATTGTGATTGCTACTCTCAATGATGCAGCAATCATCGTTTCAACAGAACTGTTACCATCATCCTGACCAACAAGTTTCCTTCCCTTCTGCTTTGCACCTAGGAGACCCCACGGTGCTCAGCACAGGAGCTAATGAGCACGGTGCCGTTCTTGTCCCAGGGTGCTGGGCTATACTCCATCGTTGTAGGTTAACCCTAGTTTTTCTTTGTATCATTGTATGTGTTATAATCTTTTTAGTAAATTGTAACTCTGACTTGCAATCTTTCTCCCACTGGTTTACTTTTAAATCAGCATAATAAAGTAGTGGGAAAAAACCAAACCTTCCACAATTTGTTTACAGAGGAACAGAAAATGAAAAATGCTGCTCCTTCTCCTAAAAGCTGCAAGGGATTTAGCTATAATTTTAGAGAAGACACACAACTGCAAGTATACAGTTGAAAGCCATCAAAAGTCCAAATGCTGCATCACTTACAGGGCAACAGAAAGACAGATTAAAATTGAAGGAGGAATAAATCACATTGATAAATTGGCATAATCTGCTCTTTTTAGCATGTTTCAGAAGGTGCCACTTCTTCCAACACATACATAAAACCCCTGTGCAACTGGGTATACCTTGCTGCCAAAATCCTTGCTAATGCTGCAAATCAGCCTTCTACACTACATGGTGGCCAAATACAAGCTACCTTGAAATACAAGCAAGATCACTGCCCCTCTTAAGCTGTGATTTTTTTCTTATCTTACTCATTAAAATGCAACTTTTTAAACAAACTATTTGTGCCTACTTTTGTAAATTTCCATGGACTCTCTTTCATTCCCCTGGAGCATACATTTTACAGTTGCTCACTTTGGTTCCTATTCAAAGCAACACCTTGATTTCTTTTCAAGCTCCAGACACTTTTAAGTTTCTACTTTCTAGAACAACTAAAGACAACACGGTTTCATGAGCAAAGCAGATCAGCTCTTGCAGATCAGCTCTTGTGATCCTCTCCCAGAAGGATCTACTTTTAAACCTAGATCTCAAAATTTGACATCTAGATTAACTTTTCCCTCAAATCCAGACATAATTTTTTTATATCTTATGCCCGTAAATCTCACTGGTAATGACAAAGGATTTCTAAAGGATGTAGTTTGCAAAGAAGGTACAATTAAATAGCTAAAATATAAGTGACATGAGGCTCCTTCATTACGGACTTAAAATAGGAATAACTTTTGTAGTTGGGCCCCGTGTTACTCTGGCACCCCATTTTCACATCAGGAGAAAATGCTGACTCGAAGAGTCCAGGAGACAAAAACCAGTACCCTTCTGAAACAGGTAACCATTGCAATCACACTTCAAAGTAACTCAATCCTCAGAATGCACTTTTCACTGCTGGTTTGGAATGGCTCCAGAGCTGCACAGTTTCTCTGCTGTCATTTCTCTGTGCCCTGGCCACCATTTGCCAAGAAACACAGTGCAGCTGGTGACAGCCTTCCTTTGGCTGCATCCTTCTGAGGCTCCCAACAGTCTGCCTCCAGGGGAGAGTAAGCCATGATGGCCCTTCAAACCTCTCCCTTCCTCCTTCAGCCGGATCAGTAAAGGTTCCTCTACCACAAGCCCTAAGAGGTGACAAGATTCACGAGAGGCATGGGCTGAGCCCCATCAGAAAAAAGAAGCAGTGTGAGGCATAATGGGAAGCTTCAACTTTGCTCTAGAAGTGAAAGAGCTTCACTTCAGTTGCAAGAATGTTCCCCCACACAAAAGCCAAACATGATCTTGCATCTGGCAGCATTGGGTTTAAATTAAATTATATTAAACCCTAAAATGCCTCCCACCCAGCTTTGGTCTCTGGGTCACCAGCTTCTGTTACAGACTTGTGCATTCAGCATATGCAAGGAGCAAATGCTGAACTGAAATGTTTGCTGTCCTTAGCATCTGGCCCTGAGCCCCATTAGTAAGTTTTGAGCTGTCTTTATCGTGGCAAAAACTGTTCCCTTGCTGTCAGCCCTAGGGGTTTGCCTCCCTAGAGCTGCGGCAAGATACTGTAGTTAGACCTGTTACCATTACAGCTTGCACATAGGGACTGTCCTAAATCAATCACAAAAATGTCACCAGCAAAGAGATCAAACCTCCGTACTGCTTGTTACTGCACATTCCCTTTTATCTGTTAAGAGGATGCTGCTCACTTCCCTTCAGTTTAATTTCCCAGTTCCTCAGGAGTTTATAAAACTTTGTTTTGATTTTCTTTTTTCACTGCTGCGGTTGCATTTTCCTCCAACTTCCTCCCACCAAAAAATCGCTGGGAAGGCAGCCATCACACTCTTCCAGAGTTTGCTTTTTATAACTGCTCTACTTGTTCTTATATTTTCTTCTCTATGTGCATCTCTGCGCACACCACCTGTATCTTCATTAATATTTACTCTCTGTTGAGGAAGAAAGACCTTCTCAATTTATTGGCATATTTACTTCATGTGCTTTGCTGCATGTGGAGTCATAAAACATAAAACATTTTCTCCATTTGAACAATACAAACTTAGTCTGACACCAAATTTCCCTTGCCACCACTGTTCGTCTTTTGTTACTCGCTCGGTGCACAAAACAATTTTCAGTTGCACAGATGCGTAATACAATGATCCTTGAACATATTTCTTAACTCCCACACCCATCTTCCCTCTCCCTCCTTCACCCTGTAGCTCGGATATCAGGAACTGAAGAGCCAGCAAGCTCCATGCTCCTTCCCCCCTTACCACAGCTGGCTTTGAATTCTGCAAAGTGGTGAGCAGAAGCAGTGAGCCAGGGAAGCAAGGGCAACCTCCATACCACTCCTCTCTCTTTGGGGAACTGCAGCCCCTTCCCTCGAGAGGCAGCAGCAAAGGATGATGAGCAAGGAAAAGGCAGATTATTTCCAAGGCACAACTCTTCTCCTAATGTTGCCCAAGGCACTGGAGCTAAACACTTCCACTGAATACAAGCACACGGCTGCAGGCACAGTATTGGTCTGTTTACATGCTTTATGAAGCTCTTTTTCCAACTGCAACCTTGGATTCTTTGATAATGTTCTCAGTTAGTTTTACTTAAACCAATTTCTCCTCTTTTGCCACACTAATGATATTTAACTCTTAATCTCTTCTATTGACTCCTCACATAGCAGGAACCAGGCATGCATTCCTTTCACTGTGCTGTTTCCTTGGACAGTATTCTGTGGACACCATCCATCATCCTTCTCCTCCGCTCCACTTCCAAATGACTTGCACAAGCACACCTCTCTAACCACTTAGTTACATTCAGATAAATAAGGCTATTGCTTATTTAGTCTAAGTACTCATCTACAAAGCACAAACAGGACAGCAGTTTAATCTGTAGTTAAGTAACAAACAAACAGGGCAAAAATGATTGTAAGGTAGGCAGATAACAAGGATAATTGTCCTGACTTTTTATTAAAACACATTGAGTCAGTAGCTTTTTTTACATTGTAAGTAAACATGTGAGATACATAAACAAAGCAAGTGCCAGGAATGAAAATACACTGCTTTGTGAAAATAACCAGTTTGAGTCCCAGAAAGGTCAGTGGGGGGGGAATCTCAATGCTTGTTCTAAGTATGCCGTTGGTTGTATCACTGGGCCACACTTCATCCGGTATCTTCTTAAAATTAAACAAATAATATTATCAGCTTTTAAGATACTTGTCAGAGTATACATTGCACCTACCAAGGCTAACCCAGTTAAAATGTTTTTAAGCAATTTACCTAGGAACACTGGGCAGAGGAGGGAAATTAGACCCTCTATTAGCATATGAAACAGCAGGAAAATTGCTTTGCCAGAAAAATATCCAATTTGTACCTTCACAGAATTCAATACATTAGAAATGTCTCCCTTCTTCCTAGCACCAACTTGGATCATCTAATTAGTTTAAAATCATTGGACCAAAGTTAATCAGAAAGAAAGAAAGAAAGAGGTGGAGGAATACAAAGATGTATCCTTTATTTCTCCATTTACATAGGAAGAGATGTAAAGCAAAATCCAAGAAAATTAATCCAAAATCTGGGAAACCCCAAACTCTCGTCTGGGTCCTTGTTATGAAGAGACATATTATTACTTTGCATCCGCACGTGAAACATCCAGGTCTATTTTTCATGGCGCTATCATAAGGGCTATGATTTCACTCCCAAACACAACAAAATCCTGGGAGCAGGAGCTCACTAGCCAGACAAGGAGCTGTCAGGTGAGAACCTGCCCAGTGAACCAGTCCTCTGACACATGGTGCCACTGACAGTTCCTGGAGCATGGACACAAGCAAGACCCATGCCAAAGGAATAAGAATCACTGCCTGAGTTCAGAGGAACCTCAAGAAAAGGCCTGAAGCTGCTGATTTTAGAAGTACCAGGAAAGTTTATTCTATAATTCATTTGCATTGTTGCTAATTGTCATTCTTTCAGCGTTCATTTACTTAAAATTACCCTGAAATTGTGTGATCTATTAGAACATACAAAATAACCATTTTTTAATCTTGCTTGGCAATAAAGAGCAACGAATGATCCTTGCATCCCACAAGGCCAAAGTCTTTATAGAGGCCACGCAGTCACGGAATCGTAGAACATACTGACTTTGAAGGGCCCCATCAGGATCACCGAGTCCAACTCTTGGCTGCATGTAGAACATCCCAGGAATCACACCATGTGCCTGAGAGCATTGTACGAACACTTCTTGAACTCAGCAGTTATATTTTTGAGATTTCTACTCATGCAGTTTTAAAAGCTCAGTGGAGCTGAGGAATACACTTTATTTATATCTTAGCAAGAAGGGCTTGGTGACAGCAGAATTGCACCAACAGTGACCTCTCTTCATGGTGGCCACACACGGGTAGCCTCCAGCAAGCCATGAGAGGTATAGAGATCACAACATGGTTATGTATTGTCTAGGGGCAGAAAGTAAATAACTAGATGTAAATGTTTTGATTATGCATTAAAACAAATAAACACACACAAAAATAAAACAAAACCACTCCAAATGCACCTGTGGAGCACAGACCAATTCTTCCCTGACCACCCACAAGAGATGTTTCCACACACAAAATGGCACTGAAGTACAGTGTTGCATTTATAATTTTCTCTCCCATAGTCTATCTGAGATAAGGATAATTTGTCTCATACTGGATGAAACATTTATACTTCTAGATACGTCTTTTGATGCTTTTATCCTTCAGTTTGCTGAAGAAGATCACAAGTCCAGTTTTAACTGTACCAAGCCATATCAAACACACCACTGTACTACTTTCCAAAGAGGTACATAATTGGGGCCCTTGAATTAATTCTCTGTTGATTACTTACAAAAGGCAGCTGCTATATTATGAAAGTCTTCACTTTCCTCTGAAAAGATATATACTTTTCTAATTGAGATTTTAAAACCTCCTCTTCCAAAACTCATCTTTCATCTCAAAATGATACTTAAAGCGCACCTAAGATGCATCAACCTGCCTCAGCACCATTCTGCAGCCCTGTGTTTAGCTGCTGCCTGAGCTGCATGAAGTCATGCAGAGATGCTGGACAGAAAAGAAGCAGTGCAAGCACAAAATATCATCAGCAAATTTTTAATTTCTAAGCTAAGGGAAACGGTTGAATGATGCACCAGAAGAGATATTAATCTTGGGCATTCCGTAATCTTCTCTTTTCTCAGAGTAGTAGTGAAGCAAAGAGACATTGTTCCTTGGAAAGGAATGACAAGCTGAAATATTCCTTCAGGCACCACATTCCTCATTTCACTTTTTATCAGACAGCAGGATTTATTTGGTTTAGCTGGGCCTAAACTTGTTATAGTGGCATCAATGACAGAAAAGAGAGGTAGCTAGTGGAAGAGAAATTATGAAACCTCTGTGCATAATAAAATAATTTGACTTAGAATGCACCTTTCCATACAGCTTTCATAGGAGTTCAGGATGGCAGATGTTGTGGCCTTCAGCAGACAGATGCATCTCAGAAAAAATAAACATATGATAACTGAATAATCACTTAAAAGAACTGTAAAAGTTCTAAGAAACCTTATTATTTTGCACCCTACCAGATATCTTCTTATATTTAAAATGAAAACTGAAAAGAGATAGATTTAAGCAGAGATAAGGCAGTAGCAGGCCCCATAGCTTCCCCTTCCCTCCTTCTTTTTAATTTAAAGTACAAACGCATTCCTGAAGAAACTTCTGCTAGCAGATCTCTGTCTTCTGAGAAAACAGTTCAATAAGGGTCAATGGCTGGATAGGATCACTAGAAGAATTAAAATGAAAAATAGGGGACACATTTTTTATCATAAAACAGGTAATTAGGGCATCACTTCAAGACAAAAATCAAACCTGTAAGCAATTAAAAAAACTGTAAGTAAAACAGAAATTATAGGCTGAATGAAAAAATCAATGTGTGCAAATTTTTTAGCTGGACAAGAAGTCAAATTAAAAAAATTGACGTAGTTCACAAACTTTACCAAGTGATTCATGATGGCTCAAACAAGAAGATAAAATGATTGAAGACATCTTTAAGATAAGTCTGCATGGATCTATGGAAAATAGGCCAGCCTTTTCTTTAGATCTAATCTGAGTTTAAATTTAACAACTGCACATCTCAAGAACTGTGCAGCTCCCAGAATTAGAAGTTAGTTCCAGGGGAAGCATGAAAAAAACAGTGAAGAGAAGGAAGGATGGTCATTTCCCAAGTAGAATATGGACCAGCCGAAAGGAAATAAAGGAGAAAAATGGAAGACAAATTGAAGTGACACTGTGTCACCAAAATGAAATAGGCTTGACAAGTCTTTGCTAAGCAAACTCCTAGAGAAGGAACATATAGGGAAGATATGATGGAGAAACAAAGAAAATCCTAGTTCAATGAGCTTTCAAATATAAAAATATTTATATGCCATAAATCTCTATAAGCAATACTACAGTTATTTCAGTTGCTTCTTCCTCCTTCTAGGCACAGAGTTACGGAACAGCTGCAAATATAAACACCGTACCATAGACTATAGATTTTCCCTTCCATATAATCCGTAACTCAATTTTAGGGTTACTGTAGAGAACAATTCCAGGATTCCTTGTTCCCACAACTGCTAAACTTCAGCCAAGAGTTACCAACAGTATGCTTTTTTTTGAAGTACAGAATAGACCTTGCCCATGCCCTTCTGATACTAACAGAAAATGATCATCCAAACATTATTATTAGACTTTTTCCAAACTCTTCAGATCCGCCATTCAAACCCAAACTCTTCTGAATTAGTTTCTGCCTGGAAATCAGAAAAAAACCCACTGGATTAACCTCTACCTTGTTTAAAGCAAACCAGTTGGAAGCCAAGAAACTTTGAATTATATTATATAGCATAATTGAGCTCTTAATGTCAACACACAAACACTACCCACTACAAAGATACACATATGAGCCTGTAAATTTCCAGTCACTTTTTCTAACATCATTTTCTATTCTAAGTACAGTACTATTTTCAAGAAAAACGGTATTGACAGCTCTAGTGCATCCAGATACAAAGTGTAAGTTTATTATTCTACAAAACCAAGATTTGTCATTTCATTGGAAAGCTTTCATAATATTCCTGCATTAGTTATCAATCAATTCATGCTCTAAAATTACTGATAAAATTCAGACAGTCATATAATAGACCTTATGCTTCAGTCTGTACCTATTATTCCTTATTTTTCACTAAATTTGAACAAATTAATATAATGTGCATGAAAATAAACCAATTACTGTGTTAACTGAGACAGTGCAGCATCCTTTAGCTGAATCTCGAGCATTTTTAAGACTTTTTAATCAAAATATTCTTTATTCTGATGTGGCCTATATTACCTTTTACTCAAATGTACCACGTTGTATATTTGCCATATTGAGAGTGCTCAAAGAAATCAGTCAAGAAATGTTCCAAGCAAAATACTACAATTTCATGCTGAATAATTTAAACTAAAAAAAAAAAAAGACTACAAAGCACAAACAAAACAGCAGTCTCATGCTTAGAGACTGTCTGTTGTGTGCTGCTGCTACAGCTGAAGGAGCTTGAGCCAAGGTGGATAAAGAGAGGCTGAGGCTGATGAAGAGTTGCAACTTCCACTATGGTCAAGAGAATGAACCATTGAGCTGAACAAGAGCAGCACAAAACCACCACACTTTCTATCTTTAGCTCTGACATTAGAAAAAGAACAAACACTAAATCTCCAAATATTAAGGCATCTGGCATTTCTTGAGTTTGAAAGCTGGCACATTAGCATTGAATGAAATCTGGGTACTTACGGCCAGACATTAATTCCTGGCATACTTTGTAATTATGAGGATGAAGAATAACTTGTTCATTACCCAGTTCAGAGCAGTGGAAAGAAGAGAGATTAGGTATGTACTGCACAACATAAACAACTTAGGCTGTTACTTCAATTGGAAGATTAAATTTTAACACATTGGATTTTGTGAAAAGAGAAGAAATATGATACTTTCTTGGTTTCTATACGCCATCTTAAAAAAACTGCATTAAAACCAAGTTCGCACAAAAAAGACTTATTTACAATATTATACCCACTCAGTTCTCCATTATCTGTGGGAGGAAAAAAAATGAGATAATGGAATTACAGTGGGACAAGGGACATATATCTGCCTGAAACAACCTGGCACATACAGTGCACATTCATATATTCATATGTCCCTTTATCCATGGAGAAGTTATGCATTACCATTTTAAGGATAAAATGTAAAAAAAAAAAAA
>VXBA01004271.1:1589079-1711011 GCA_013399895.1 Serilophus lunatus
AGAAGAAATCTATAAACTGTTTAATACTGATTTTTATTTCGTTGTCTATACCCTGACCAATCACGGCAAGACTGTTTCAAGAAGTTCCGGCCTTTCAAACATCTACAATTAAAAGACTATGAATGAAAGCATTTTTCCATGGGAAAGTTCTACTTCACATACTCGTTCGATGCTATTGTCTTGCATCAACAAGATCTAATTTATTTTGGGACAGCTCAACTTTTTTTCTTGTTCTAATGTTGTTTTCTTGTTCTAAGTTCTAGCAAAGTAACAACTTCCTAATTTCTAGACTTATGAAACTTTCATTAGTGAGCCCTTTAGATGATTTCCAGGTGCATCACAACTGAGAAATTCAATTATGCCAAACTAATGGATTGTTCTTTACTAATTAAATGCTATATAACCCCCCCTTGTAATACACAGAATTCTCAGCTTTTTTTTTGCTTGAGGTGCAGAAGCTGAGATACACTGGCAATGATATACATTTTATATAGGACAGCAACTAAAGGAAAAAATAACATAGAAAATATAGCTCTGGGCTATATTAAAAAAAAAAACAACTAAAAACAAAACAACAACTGTAAGGAATAAAAGCCAACAGTCTACATTGCTTAATATGACTACATGGATAATTCAACACAGCTTAAACTACCATGCTGATTTTTTCTTTAAAGAGCAAGAATGCATCTGAAATTTTTGCAGTACAGAATCCCACACTCTTCTTATAGTATACTAGTTTTGAGTATAAATTTCTCAGACTAAAATTCGGTTATTCTATTATGAAGATATTTTAAAAAACTGAAAAACGTTACAATCTTTTTTTGTTTTTGATGGAATCTATTCTACAGTGATAATTTTAGTCTAATCTTAGTTGAAGCTTGTGTAAGAAAACGTAGGTTGGTTGTTCATGTATTATATTTGCCTAAGTTGTAGTTGTTTAACACAAGCAATTTCTTTGGAGTAAGTATGTTCCATTTACAATACAAAAAATCAGCACGCAGGTATATATTCACCATACTGATTCAGCATTCTGCTATTCAAACTATTCTCTTACATTTAATTTAACTATTAAGTAATTCTTTGAGAAACCTCTCATGAGGTTTCTTCTACTCTCAGTGGACAGACTGAAGTTTCTTCCAAGAGCAATCCAGCAGGGGAAGGTGGAACACTTTTTTTTTTTTTTTACAGGAGCTACTACCTTCTCTCCACTCATTATAGAGGGACTCTACAAAGACCAGCCTCCCAGGCTTAAAATTCATCATGGTCATATTATTGCTCTTTGTTTTTCAAATTAGCAACTCAGGAATCTCATAGTTCAAATATCATAGTTAATGCTAACTCATACCAAATCAAAACCAGTGCTGAGATTCTTCAAAGACAGACAAAGTGTCCTTAAACCCTCTTGCCTAGAGAGCAGAATAAAGTATGTACATAAAAAGAAGCTGACTAGTGAGACAAACTGAGGCTGCTCAGCAACTTTGTGGTCTGAAATTAAGAATCACAAATTCTGCAAATCTCTTCTGAAAATATATTCAGTTTTGACTGAATAAAAGAGTATAAGAGGGAAGAATGCATCAGCACCTGCAATTAGCATTACCTTCCCAAAATCAGCGAATAAGGCTTTTTTTTAGGCCAAATAAACTTGTGTGTTGTCAATGTCATAAGAAAACAGTCCTCTATATTATTTTTAATATAGAGGCAGAAATAGGATTACCCTGAAAGCTGAAGGAAAAAAAGAACGAACGTCCCTCGGGAAACTTTTCTTGCAATAAAGCAATTATGCAAGATGAACATATTATTTAAGATTCTTATCTGGTTAAGAAAAAAAAACAGTTAAAATTCAAAGAAGGCCTTGAGTCATTAGACAGTTTTGAAGGATAGTGTGCATTGAGCTTTTGACTAAATGAATTATTAGTGTTTTTCACGGATGATATGAAGCCATTTTTAAGCAATTAGTCTACAAGCATTATCAACTCCCTATATGCTGCTCTGTGTGCTCTTCAAAATTAATATTAAATATGCAGCAGAGATTATACATATATTGTTTAGGCTTCAAAAGGGTCTCATCAGGAGAATGAAATCCTTAACATTTACAATCCAAACTCACTTGCTTCGAAAAGGAAAGCCATAAAAGTTGAATGGGACAAGAATCTTTTGATAGAACCATTTTTCAAACCTCTGGAAGACTTCAGGCATTGCCTCTGATCCACACTTGAACAGTCTTTTCATCAACCACTGCCACCCTGCTACCTCAGAGAATACGTATTATTCACCAAAGGCATGCTGCTTTCTTCTAGCCCCTTTTTTTGAGAAACAGGAAAAATCTGCTCCCAAATCATAAAAGACAGAGTGCTCACAAATCCAGATGATTCACAACTTTCAGCTAAGCCATTCAGCCAATGCAATTCTATCTTCACTTGTAGTAGCTTAGCTAGGCTTGAAAAACGTGTTTCATGAGGTTAAAATAGGTCTGGGAATGAATCTGTGACACAGAAATGGGTCCTACCATAGATGTTAAGAAGCAAAACTAACATTGATGTTCTGACTTTGCCTATCATCAAGAATAAATGCAGCATTGTTACAGCAAAATCTCTGTCAGAGGAAAAATTAGCCCTAAACCACTCCTACAGGTACAGAATCTCTATCACCTGTAGAGGATACCAGCAGAGGACAGCAAGCAATAGTTCTGAAAGTCTTCAATACTTAAGAATCCTCTACACAAGTAACATATGATAGAGACAACAGAATTAATTAAAAGATAGCTGTCTACAAAGTCAGAGACTATAAAATACAGTCACCTTTTTGTACAATCACATAATAATAATGGAGAAATAGAAAATACATTTGTCTAGCACTAAGATATAATGTGCAAATACTCAGAAGAGCACAAGCTGTTTAAAGCTCACCTACAGTGAGAAATTAACGACTATTTTCTTGATGTGTGCACCACATAATTCCCTCTTGGAACTATCCATTTAGTTTTTAAATTGGCCAATCGTATAGTATTCACTACTACCTCTGCACAATAAGCAGTAAGTGAAAACCTCACAGATCGTTAGCACTTTCCTTCTCTTTTGCAGATAAAGCCACCTCTCTGAATATCCCACTACAAAGTACCATAAAATGACATCTATAGTAGTATCACCAGACAGAGATTCTGTGCACACCAGCCAGTTCTCGCAGGTTCTACACACTTTTCTCCCCCATGAATATTAAATTGACATGCCGATATCAACACCTTGCTTCTCAATCTTGCACCAGCTAGCAGACAGAAAAGATTATATACAAGTAGTCTCTATGAGCTACCCTTATCAAGAACTTGTATTAGAAACTTATATTTAGTCATATTGCAACTAAAAAACCAAACCAACCAAACAAACCAACAAAAAAAAATCTTTTCATGAATGCCCAGCTGAAAGTTGTTGTATTCCTTGCACACAGCACAACCTACCTTCCTCCAGCACACCCAGAAAGAAGCAGGGGCACACTAAAAAGCTGATTGAAAACAATGACCATGCAGAGTGTGCCAGAGGATGGTTCCTTTGGCTCTGTTGCACAGCCTTTCCCTTCTCCCAGCTGAAATGAAATTGGAGACATAATCACTTGTCTCAAACAGGTTAATCTTATATATCGATAGGTCAAATTAAAGACTCAGTGGGAAATTTTCTATTGCTAAAATACCACATCATTACCCACGAAAAGATGTCTGCTTGACTTGCACAGGAATAATTTTTTTCATAACTGTACTTTTTGTAAGAGTTGTAATAATTTTATTCATTGCACTGGAGTATTTACTTACTACATTTTCGTTTTCTACAGCAGACAGTCTCAGCCATATATTCAGTCAATATACACCTGAGTATCACTAAGGCAATATCTGATAAACAACTTGGAGCTTAAACCTCAAAGAACCCTTAAAAAAGCCAAACTTCTCACAGAAGAAATAATTTTAAGATGCACGACTAATAAATCTGTATTTTTATTCTGTCTGTAAAAGGAAATTATGGCAATACAAGAGAATAAAACCCACACATAAAATTTCTCCTCAATTTCATTTTGTGGTATTTTACACATTGATAATAACATATTTTCATCACATTTTGGAGCACTAGCAATTTTCCTGTAATGTAAACCATGTAAGCAGATTTTTTGATAAAAATCCTACTTTTAACATAAATTTCATAATCATAATGTAAAGAAGTAACTAAAAATGTGGTGACATTTTGCCATTACTTCACACTAACCCAGCTTGGCTCAATAACCACTTTACCTTTCAGCCATCTTTTATTTCCTAGTGACATGCTAGCTTTGAAGATTATTTAGCTTAGAACTAAATTGCCTTGGAAAATGAAGTAGTCAAATAATTATCTACTTGCCCTTTATACTGTAATTTCACTTCAAGGATCCCAAAACAGCTTAGCAACCTTAAAAAATTCAAGCTCATAGAACACTTGTTAATGCAAATTTGTCTACACCTACTTCATCGACGTGAAAATTGCAGCATTGAGCAATTAAGTGGCAAGATGCCCCAAAAGCTTTCTTCGCCAGTCAGGAGCAGCATCGCATGACAGCTCCCCACTTCTCATTTCCAGAAGACAACCATGTGAACCACACCAAGTCATCTCTATCTGCATTTTCTTCTGAGGGACTTACTTAAGCAGATAAGCAAAACTCATGTAATTCTCCAACTTCTCTCTATGGCCTAAACCCACAAATCTGGCAAACATCATGAGAGAAAGGAAGAGAAGGATAAAATTTACTTGGAAGCTTTCCCAGTTTGTGGTCTGTACTCTCAGCACCCCAGGGTATGGTAGCCTGTGGGCAAGAGCAGAGTTGCTCACAGGCTGCCTCAAGACCACAGCTGTGGGTCTCGCTCCTGGCACAGCATCCACTGGTCACATCCGCATTTGTCAAAGGGTGGACACTGGAAGACAGGACATCAGCAGGTCCTGGAAGAGGGAACTAGGAAAGGAAAGGGAAGAGAAAAATGAAGGCCCAGAGATGGAGAAAGAGCGGGGAGAGACCTTTATACAGCTTACTCACCTCCCTCACAGTCTTCTCACAGCACATCATGGTGACACTCTGTCCATCCAACAAATTCCCTGACTCAGCACAAAACAGAGTTCAACAGCATATAGTCAGTGAGTCCCCTTGTTATTTATGTGTAACATATCACAGCAGTCTTAGAATGGATCAAATTCGGGATTTACTGTGAATACCAAAGAAAACATTTAGTGATCTAGATGCATGCTAAATACTTCAGTAGGACTGAAATTCCCAAAAAGGACAAATCAGATATTTTTTATATGAAGATACAATGAGTCTGCATTCTTGGATATCCTCAAAGCCCAACTGGATGCAGTCCCGGGCCATCAGCTCTAGGCAGCCCTGCCTGAGCAGGGGGTTGGACAAGGTGACCTCCAGAGGTCCACACCCTCAACCTTCCCCATGATTCTGAGGTTTGATCCTATGAAATATAAAAAAGTAGCAGATAAATATTTCATACATATTTACTGTAGAGAAATTTTGGACAAAAGCAGTGCAAGACAAATTTGTGTGCATGCGTGTACAAGAAACTACTCTATGCTACAGCCTCAATTCAGGGACTTCCAGAAAGTGCATTGAAGACAGAAGCAGAAGAGGAATTACTCCGGAGCAGAAGAAGAGGGAAGCTGTGTCTCCTGAGAGAGCCTCAGAAGAAAAAAAGCCTTGACAAGGCAAAGCAAGGCTGTGAATTTCTTACACTATCAATACGATTCAGTATTAGGAAGTAAAACACTAATGTGTTGCCCACTTGGCTCTAACAGCTTCAAGGCTTCAAAGAGACTCCACTCTACAAGGCAGCACTACAGAGGCATGTTGCTGAGGAAGCTCCTTAATTTAACCAATGTCAAGAAGTGTCTCACAGAACCCTATTTTCTAAGTGTGTGAGAGTTTCTAATTTTTCAACAAGATTCTGTATTTTGGTCATGTTGACTTTGAACTAAAGCAAGCTGACAGAGTAAAAATGTTCTACAGGCAAACATGGTGAGAGCAGAGCACATATCTCCCTCAGAAATAATGCAGCCAAATAAATCAATGTTAATACAAAGCCTTTCTTAAATCAGGAGTTGATGCGCTTCCCAATAAAGCACAAGAATAGTTTTCAGGGCTTGTGTTATCTCGTGTCAGTGGTACTTCAGAATGTAGAATCTAACAAGTGTTCCACTGGAGGTACAGTCAAGAGAGGCCCCACAACCTGTAAAATTTCATGCTGTGATTTTGTAAAAATATAAACATCTTAAACAATAATGAAGGACTAAGTAAGGGAAGGACACTTTCTTGTAATGGCATTGTGAAACAAACAAACTTGTTTTATATAGTGCCCCTTACACTAATCATACACTTCACGTACCCCTGAACTCAGTGACTTTAAACTGCATCACCAGTGGAAAATGAATGGCAAAAGGGCACACACCATCCCCAAGCACATACTAGTCCTTATTGTCTCTTTTATTTTCTGCCTTTGGCTTCTGGCCCTGTACATGTGTATTTCGTGGTCCATGCCTCAGAAGCCTGCAAATACAGCAAACTTCTATCAAAGAGAGCTCTTACTGCTGCTTCCCTGCACCATCTCAACTGGCAGCAACCTAACATCATCTCCACAAAGGCAATGGAAGCAAAGAACTACTGCTAAAATAACTCTTAGCAGGGAAGTACTGGCAAAGTAAATCAACTGCTACCAACTAAATTCTCATTGAAACTTACTTGAATGCAAAGACTAACCAAACACAAAGACTCAATAAAAAACTCCACCTACACTAAACTTAGGACACTTTCTGAAGTACCTTATCTGACGTGACATTAAATACCTAGGTTTTCCTACATCTGCAGGTAATAATATAATGTTCATTGGAAGTTGAAATATTTGCTATCTGTTTTCAAATGACAAAAATCTAAAGCATTTTCTTTAATTTAACTCTTTGGTTTTGGTTTGCTCACTATTTTCAGGTTTCAGTGCTCCCATGGGAAACATTTTCACAGCAGAAAGCATGCTGTGTCATCTGTTATTTCCCATTTCAAAATCTTGACTCTAGTGCAGGAGCACACATTATTCATTTATACTGTATAAATACATTAAAAATTAATAGCACAGCTAGGATTCCAAGGCATCCACTTAATGAGCTGGGACTCAAACCTAGGAGCATCATGTCGTTACTATTAGACATATATAAAATAGGGCTCAGAAAGCTTAATCATATGAGACCTTTTACTATAAATTCAGCACATTAGACCTGTGAATTAAGCATCTAAAATCCAAATTAAGCATTTACTTTCTGCAAGAGGAGGGAAATACCCTTTCTCCTTAATTATAAACTTGTTGCAGAACACTGAAAATTCAGTCTTAGACTTTAAAAGAAAAAAAAAAATTAAAAAATGACATAAAATATTTGGTAAACTTACAGTTTGAAGTAGTTTAAAATAAAAACCCCAATAATTCTAAATGAGAGAATGCTTGACAATTTTCAAAATATTTGGATATACTCTGTGAACACCAATTAAAACCTTGCTTACTGCCGCAAGAACAATTAATACTATAAATACCAACAGCACAAGAAGAAATAATGAAAAAAATTAATTAAAAGCAAGCATCAAATTATGTAATTATTTTTTTTCTATCGTTCTGAGTTGTGATCTGCCTTCACTATCAGAAGTATATATAATTGCTTTTATGCAGACTAAATGGGGCAGTACAACCAGGACAGCTACAATCATGGCATCTGTTTTAGTTTGACCAGAAAGTCGGTGGTAATACCAACTTTACCTGAATGCTCTTTGAAGCCCCTACAGGAAGGCCACAAAGTAGTTCCTTTTTGCAATCAGTAATTTTCCTTCTCATGAATGGCTTATTTTTTTTTTTAATGCCATACCACATCCTACCAAGAATAATGGAAAAACCCCAATGGAATAACCCCAATGTCTTTGGAAAGGGGAGGGCAGATGGGTAAGAAGAAATGGTGAAGGATGCAGCATCACCAAACCACTAGGCATGACAACTGTTATGACATAAAAACCTCTACCACAAAGGAAGAGTTTCTGGAGAAATAATTAACATATTTCCAGAAAAAAATTTAAGATGTAATATGTAGAGCTGGTGTATATCAATAATCAGATGGAACAGCAATTCTTACTCTTGAAAAGTTTTAAAAATTAATTTCCACATTACTTAGGGAATAATGAGACATTTGCATCTATATTGTGCAAGGACACTTGATGACCAGGGAAAAGCTCCTCTATGACCTGAAAATGTTTCACAAGCATGGGCTATGTTTTTACATTTCGTTAAGCCAGAATAATAGTTCTAATTTATTCAAAGCTCATTTATATTTTCCTCGGAGCAATTCATAATTCATATAGCTACAAAACCCAAACAAAACAAAACCACGCAAACAAACAAAAAATTAAAATCTGCAAAGGTTGCTGGCAGTCTTTTAACCAGAAAAATATGGCAAAAGCTTTTAGTAAGTTCAAAGGAAATGTGTCCAGCCATAAGACAAAAAAGACTCTATGTACTAATAAAAACTGTAGCATGAAGATGGCGCCACGATCTTAACCACATTGCAAAGACTGAATCTATGTTTTGAAATGCTTCACGCTATAGGAAAGCTAGAATTTCTCAAGCCTAATCTCAGTTTAAAGCAGTGTGGTTTTGTGAGGGCATATGCAAACCTATGTACTCCATTGATAACTGCTTGTACATTTAAGTCTCAGCCAAAAAAATGTGCTACTGGTCACCCGTGAGCCACCCAAGCAGGTTGTCCTGCCCTCCTTGCCTTAGAAAATTCCAGTCTTGTCACGAGTCAGATCCCAACACCACTCAGTTCATGGTGGGTATTCAAAAGTCAATGAGGAAAAGACATTGACTGAAAAAAGTCAGAGTGAGGACAAAGACTGACTGCAGTGTAAACAATGAAACCTTAATTCAGGCCAAAGCTTCAATAAAATGTCCTCACCAAATCATGTTTAATGCTGGGTCCCAATTATGGAATTCCCTCAAAACATCCTTTTCCCACCACTCAATTCATTCAATATATAAACTGCCAGCTCTGCTAGATGAGATAAAGTGTTTCAAGAATCCAAATTTCAAAACTGTCAAAATGAGGATTATTCCCTCGAATTCAAAATAGAAGTACCATTATTTACTAAGCATGTGCACTTAGTGGGCAAGTTATGCTTTATATTTAAGAGGCATGCAATTTTGGAATAGAATTAATAGGTATCACTGATGCAAAAGAATATTTCCTTTAAGAAAATGAACCAAAACAGATATCAAAATAAAACAGGTATAAAGAAGAAATTGACTCCTGCACCATGGAAGGTAGCATAAGAATTTGATACCAAATAAAAGCTGAGAAAGCCTATCTCAAGGCAGAAACTCAGTGGAAGAATGTACTATTAATAACAGTAATAATAACAAAAGATCCATGATAACTTTACAATAAAGTCCTGAGAATTACAAGTTTCATAAACAATGAGGGCATCTGGGATTTATTTTCTCTTGTCAACAAATTCTTTGTTCTGAATGATGATAAACTTACCTAAATTCCTTGCTACCGTCATGTCTCTAGACATTGGGAAGAATAATAAACAGGGACAAATTACGCAGAAAGACTGGCGGGAGTGAGTGAACACCAAGTTGTACTTAACAACAAAGGAAGGTGAGAAAGAAGTCAAAATGTAGCCCGTGACATGGTTAATATCAAGAAAGACATGCATATGTTGTAAAAACAATGAAAAAAAACCACACAAAATGAATTCCGAATTTACAGCAACTGATAGTGAGAACCAACTGAACTGCAGTAGTGTTGAATGCAGTATTATCCCTTATAATAATGACTAATGGTTTAGCTATATATCACACACCAAGGCTAACCATTACATAACAATTTAAAGTTTCAGCTGACTTCCACAAATTCACTCGGTTCAATTAATTCCTAGCATATTTAGCTGTACTGCTTGTTTGAACGTACTGCTGTAAGCTACTGAACAATACAGGGTTTCCTATCTTTGAGACTTGCACCCTGCTATCTAGAGAGGCTGTATTTCCTCAAGTAAAAAAAAAAAAAAAATAGTTCTCTTTGGTTCTGTTGTGGGTTTTGTTTGGGGTTTTTTTTAAGGGGTAAGGAGGAGCAGAATTTCCTGCACATACATCACATTCTCACTAGACAGAGATGCCATGAAAACATACACCCAGTGGTGCAAGCCATGGTGGTTCAGAGCCCTCCTTTCACATAGAACCTCTGACTCCCTTTTCCACAATTCACCCCACACCAGAGCTGCTCCACCCACTGGCTCCTAACATTTCCCTGTCCTCTGAGACTTTCCCATTGGATCTTTCAATCCCCAAAACAATCCTCACCCCTTTCACTTCTGTTCATGCTGTCTCAAGTGCCCTCATTCAGGAGCTCCTCAAACACACCAAAGCCACCAAACCCTGAGCTTTTCTGCAATGTTTTTAGAAGAGGCTCAACATGAAACTCCTGTCATCCTCCAGCCACCTAGACACGGCTTCATTCCACTTCCCAGTAGTTACATATAGGTCTACTTCTCTGGTAAATCTGGATAAAACCAGGAACTGCAGACTTTAATCTCCAGCACCAAATGGGTGAACTACCCCTTGGACAGGCAGAATCAAATTCTGACCATGAAGTTAAAAATCAGAACCCAGTTTGGTGGAAAATGGCATCTATTAACCATGGAGGAAAAGATGACAAAAGCTGTGGAGGAACTGGAAGACTGCAGAGCTCATTCAGGCCATATGTCCACGCAGTTTATAGCCAGGCTCCTCAGAATCTCACATAAAGGACACTCTTACTCCAATCAGAGAATAATTCATGTTGTAAGGGATATATGGAGGTCTCTAGTTCAACCTGCTGTTCAAGATAAGATCAGACTAAGTTTCTCCTCAGGGCTTTATTCTATTGAGTCTTAGAGCCTTTTACAGCCTTCTCCATCTCCTCATCTCATAACACAGGAGCCTAATAGCAGATAACCAAAAAAAAAACTGAAAGCCAATTCAGTAAAGCCTGACTGGTATCTTCTTTAAAGAATATACCATGATGGTAAAACCACCATGGCTGTTAAACAATATTATAGCCCAAGTAGCTTAAGCATGCAACACAGGACCTCAAGAGTGATCACTCATCTGTCCTCCCAGAAAGAACTTAATTGTCCAACTTACTCTAATGATTCATGTTCTGAGAAAGGCAAGCATAACTGACACAGTACAGAAAATCCTTTAGTAAATCTTGGGTTAATACATCACTCCCATTCTTTCTGCATTGCATGAGAAGATCAATATTGGAAAAAAAAAATAAAATAAAAAGGTGGGGGTGGGGGTGGAAGTGGTACAACTATAATTGCTATTTAGAATATACACAATGTCCAGAGAGGTGGCAGGGAAAGGGAGAAAACTGGTGCACAACTAAATCAGACAGGTAAGAAGCTAGTTAGATGATCACACTCAGAGTGGGTTGTAGCCTATTCAGAGACCAGCACCACATGGAAAACTGTCCTAAGACCTGTGCACTTTAACACCCTTATCAATGACCTGGAGGAGGCAATGGTGCGCACTGTGCTTTGGTAGCAAAGGCATCCTGCAGCCTGCAGCTCCTGGGAGGTACAAACATAGGTACAACCAGAGATCAAGCATGGCACATCAGGCCACATCCCAAGACATGAAAGAAACTGTTTTCCTGTGATCATAATGAGGCAGCAGAGCAGGTTGCTCCAAGAGGCTGCACCATCTCCATCCTTGGACACCTCCCAGCTCTGACTGGTCCAAGCACTTAGCAGCCCAGTCTGACCCGAAAGCCAAGCCCTACTGTGGGAGGAGAGAGGGCCACATCCCATTCCACTGGGATGGCTGTGGCCATAAGACAGATGAAATTCAGCAGCTGTTGCGGTCAAACCACAGCTGCTTGGACAGGGCAACATGGAAGGTACACCAGCTGCAGTGAGCTCCCACATCCCACCTGAATTTGGGTGCTGAGTCCAGGACACCCAACCCCTAGGAGAAAACTCCTCAAATGTCAGATGCAAAGAGATGCATGTGAAGAACGAAAGTATTGCACAGCAAACAGAGAGGCTTAAAATGAAACAACATATACTTTCTATATACTCCACAAATTCTGGAAGAAAAAAAAAACAACAAAAAAAACAAAATAAAACCTCATTAAAAAGTATTTTAAGCCCAAAAAGTACAAAGCAGCAAGAGTCACAACATGAGTGTATTTTACAGAGAAATATGTAGAAGGGATTAAGATTTTCACCTCCTGGAAAGGAGATGATGACACAGAAATGGCAAATGCTTGAGTTGAGCCCCTCAAATGCGCTTTAGAGAACATTGAACAGGTAATTACAATTTTAAAAGCCAGGAGCTACTGGAAGTCATCACTTTATCAAACAAAGCAAGTCATACAGGTTACTCTTTAACAAAAAGAAAACCCAAAAAAACCAGAAAAGGTCTGTCAAACTTATTTTATTAGGTATTATGTAATTAACATAATGATTACCCTGTAATTCATGTTAGTATAATGAACTCTGCAGTTTGATATACGTAGTCTTACATACATTCATCAAGTTGATGTTTTGATTGGTGAAAATTAAATTTTACTACCTTCGGGAAGTGACAATATTCTAGCTAGATTTTTCTCATTGATTTTCTGTAAAGATATAGTAGCAGTTTCGTGTTGCTCATATATAAAAAGCCTACTCTTCTTTACACAGTAGAACAATTAATTAGAGTGTTGTTGACATTTTCTACAGAAAAAACAGTGAAGTAGTTAAAAGACATACAGTAAACTAAAAATATACTCTGCTGAACGAATAGAAAAAGAAGAAGTTCATTTATTTTTAATTATATTGTTCCCATTACATAAGTCTGGAAATAGTTTTAATTTTCATAAGCCTTCCAGACAAAATGTTATTTTTGAAAACCTCCATTTATGACAGCAGGAATTTTTTTGTTTACAAAAAAAATGTCAATATTTTGAAAATTATGAATACAAGTTAACACTGGAATCTGTAAAAAACTTTAATTGAACATGTGTAGGTGTGTGTACACAAGAAAAGAAATAAACTTTAGGAGACAAATAATCACTTCTTTACCAAAAGGTAGTGATCTCCAGGCTGGTTTCTCTTCAGAATTCAGTATAGAAAGCAAAGTTTAATTAATCACTGAACTACCATCTTACTCCTTCAGCATGGAACTGATTGGGTTCCATGTGAGGAAAAAAATAAAAGCACATTTTCAACTATTATATCATAATGTGTTTCAAGCACAGGTATCTCCCAGGTCTAAGAGTGCAAAGGTCTGGTGCAAATTTCTGGATGAGAAAGCAATGGATGGAGTAGTGAAAATGAGGCCAAAGCAGAAGAAATCCATGTTATTTAGTGATTTTGACCATTCAAACAAAGATTTTCACACCATCATAGAACCATAAGATGGTCTGGGTTGGAAGGGACTTTAAAGATTACCTAATTCCAACCCCACTGTTATGAGTAGAGACACCTTCCACTAGACCAGGTGGCTCAAAGCTCCATCCAGTCTGTCCTTGAACACTTCCAGGGATAGGGAGTCAGTAACATGTTCCAGTGGCTCACCACACTCACTGTACAGAATTTCTTGCTTATAACTACTTTATATCCACCCTGTTTCAGTTTAAAGCCATTCCCCCTCATCCTACATGCTGCATGCCCTTGTAAAAAGTCCTTCTCCAGATTTCTTGTAAGCCTCTTTAGGTACTGGAAGGTTCTATAAGGTCAACTCAGAGCCTTCTTTTCTATAGGTTGAACAACCCCAACTCTCTCAAATAATCCTCATAGGAGAGGTGCTCCAGCCATCTGAACATCTTTGTTGCCTTCCTCTTGACTTGCTCCAACAGATCCATGTCTTTCCTGTCCCGAGGACCCCAAATTTGGACATAGTGCAGCAGAGTGGACGGCAGAATCACTTCCCTCATCCTGCTGGCCACAGTTTTTAAAGAGTTGACTGAAATCTTAAGTTTTGTACACAAGCTAGTACACTGGAATGGTAAATTCAAGTCCAACACACATAACAGTTCTGGAAAAAAGCCTTCTGTGAGCAGCGGCAGCACAGGAGTTCCACAAGAGCCTTCCCTCAAAAAGGGCCCACAAACTGGACCCTGAGAATTGAACACCTTGACTGGATTCACCAACAAAAGATAGACACACGCAACTCAAATGTAAAGAGCTAGCAGCAGACACAGAAGGGGTTCTTCAATCTCACAGCACAAGACAACAACAGTCAAAAGGTGACATTGAGGTCAGACAAATTCATATAAAGGAAGGGAAGAAGGTATTCACATTCATCTATACTACAAGAGTATAAGCAGCAGCAGAACTGTGCCATCTCTCAAAGATGCGGAAGACAAATATGCTTCTGAAACAGGCAGGTCTCAGTCACATAGATTAGGGGATCCAGTCTGAGAACAGACTGTTTAAACCACCAGCAGCAAGCAGATCAAAGTACAAGGTCTAAAGGTCCCCTTAGGCTTCATATAGCAGACAAAATATCTGTTCGATGGGCTTCATTCCAAGATGGGGGTAGTTGTGTCTGCTATGCAGAGTCATGTGTCTGATTGCAACAAGAGTGTCAAGACACCAAAGCCACCAAGTACAACAGCCTGCTACAGACAGCACAAGGACAGATTATCGAATCACATCTAGGACTTTATGTTCTGCAACACCAGTGGTAACAAGCTCCCTCAGCCAAGACTACCTAGCAGCTTGTTTCCTGGGACGTACCATTCCCTCCTTCTCAACACTGTCTTTTTGCTACTATTTTCAAAAACACTAGATAACCAGTTTTCATTTCATTGTTTTCCACAGTCACTGTTAGAGGGATGATTTCAAACACTGGTAGTTTGAAATAAAGGTACCTGAGCTTCCTCTGGCTCCTTCCACAGCTGGTTCCAGCTTCTTTAGCTCTTCACAGAAAGAGACTCCAATGTTCAAAAAAATAAAACATGATAAAATCTGCTTTTTGGGGGGAGGTAAGGATTTCTACTAAAAACTTGATTTTTTGACCATGTCTCCTTTCAATTAACCTCTCCATCTACTTGTATGCATCAAAGCATTTTAGACAGACTCCACATGTACTTGCAACTCTTACCCTTTATACTGGAGAGCACCAGATGCATACAGATGTCTTTAAAAAAGCTAAACCAATAGACCATTCATAGAGTCTAGCCTTCTCTCCTTTCAAATAAGTCAATATTGAATATGACAAAGTTGCATTTTGCTAGTGAATTAACCCACAAAGCAGCAGCAGTTTTTTAACTCTCTCCACTCCATATTCAACATTCCCACACAAAAAATCCCAAACACAAAAACCAAAATTACTTTTTGCAGTATCAGTTGCTTTCTAGCAGAGAAAAGAGCAAATCAAGAGTTAAAACAACCAAGAACAACCCCCTAACCCTCACCTTAAAAACGAACAAACCAACAAAAAAACCCAAACATATAAGTAGCACACACAAACACTGTGTAAAACATCCTGGTGCTAACAAGGCTGTGCCAAAGCAAAACGTCCTGATTTTCTTACAACTTTTGCACAACTCTATCTGCATACAGTTTGAATGGAAGAGGAATAATTTCTATAGTATGCAGCATCCCAGTGAACACTAATCATCATTATCCACTTAGATACTGCAATATGCAAGACTGATTGCTGCTTCCTAACTGCTCTGCAGCTCTCTCAAGCATGCCAGCCCTCAACACTACTCCTCTCCATGTTCTTACAGGAACACTAAAGGAAAACACTGAATTTTCATTCTCCAAAAGGAAAGACAACTTAAATGTCAAAAAGCAAGATAAGTGGTTCATAGTCTTAGAATTATCACTGCACCCCAGCAATGGAGCCAACAGGACATTTTGAGATTTGTTATTGTTTTTCTTGCATTTGTTCATTAACCTAAATTCATTAAAAATTAACTAATTGAAAAACAACTATCTATTTAGTTTATATAGGGGTCTTACATTCTTTCCATTTAGGGCTTTCCTTTTTTATTTTTTCTTCTTTTTAAGAATATAAAAATGTGTTTTTCCAATGAGACAGGAGAAGTTTGTATTTGATTGTCTGCAATCAGTTTGTAATTTGAAAAACTTTCAGCTGGAAGTTCTTAAATTAGAAAACCTTTAAAATAGTCACAAATACAAGCTTTTTTCTTCTTTTTTTTTTTTTTTTTAAACTCATGTATTTTGAACAACACTAATCAATAAGAGCAATCAAAAATGTCTAAATGCATTAACTTTTCTTGTTACAGCAAATGGCAGCACCTTTGAAGTGGTAAGTGTCAGAGTTCATTATACACTTTGCATATCTTGCAGGGTCCAGCATTTCTTCTTCAAGTAGTCAGTTTCGGAGAATGGCATGAAAGAGCACTATTTGCAAAATGCAATACTTTAATTAATATAGCAAACTGTTGAGGGAAAAAAATGTGGGTTTACTTTGAATCTAGTTTAGGTAATAACAGGTTGTTTAATTAATTTTTTTTTTTTTAGTAAAAACCTCACCATTTATGAGTAATATATACTTAATAAGATGGGGCGGAATCTACAGATCATGGGTATGGAATACACATCTGTACACAGGGTGTGTGCATAAGGTACGTAATTTACAGGGTGGTACATAAGTAAATGATGAACTTAACAAAATCTGAAGTCCTAATTGGCCCTCACAGTTAGGGGCCGGGAAACTGTTTCCCATGAAATGTAAAAACAGAGGATAAACTTCATGGAAAATAAATGGTGTGCTCATCCCACACCATTTCCAGTTCCACATGAACAGATTTGCTTTATTTTATTTCTGCATTCATGATTAATTCAGTCCAGAATTAACTGAATCTTTTGTCTGTATCTGTGAACTTCTGTTCTTTATTCTTCAACCCCAGAGGGTTTTAAAGTATCTCAGTGGATGTTTTCCAAGATGTTTCAGTCAGAAATTCTGCTAAATACTTGGCCACGGTGACAGCAGAAACATTTGGCAGAAGAGACCAAGAGAAAACATGAACCTTAATCTCATGGCCAAATTTTTTTCTCTCTCTCTCTCTTCAAACACGTCCCTGAAACCTCTTGGTCATTATTGAGAGAATACTAAAAGCAGGCATAAATGTGTACTTTTGAATTCTGAAATACAATGGAGTCACCAAGGGGCTAGCAGGTGAGTGTTGAAGAATAAACTACTACATCAAGTAGCATATGAACAAGGTTTTCTACCAGCACACACATTCCTACAGCTGTGTAGGAGGCACAGAACTACCCTTTAAAGCAGTTCATGCACTACCTGCAGCTGTGGGGAGGGAGCAAATTTCTAACACAAGTAATGTTGAAGATGACATGCACCATTAAAATAAATAAAGACCTAGCCCAAACTGAACTTTTAACCACACAATTTAAATTTTGGCAAAATGAGTTTATTCTTCATGAAAGCATGGAAAAAGAACAAAAGCAGTTTTGAGTACACATAATTTAACTACCCGTAGGTTAACCGTGGTATCTTATTTCTTTAAGAAAACTGAATCTACAAATGTTGCAGCATATAAATAAGGCTAAAATAAAATAACTCTGTTATTCCATGCAGCTCTTTTCTATACTGACATACTCTTATTCCTCATTACTTAATAAAAGGTATTAGACTTAATTACTAATTCTTCTGCAGACATAAATCAAAACTTGAGAACAAACTAAGTAATACAGACACTTGAGTATCTCGATACTAAGAGTAATGACAATCACTGACAGCTCATATGAAAACTTACTTTTTAAATTAGTATTAATAAAACTATTTTGCTATATTAATACATCTCTTGCAATACTTTTGGCATATGCCAAATAGAAGCAATAGAGTAGGCTCATCAGTTAAGCACAGTGAAGATAACAGATTTCTAAATTTTTGTAGATCAGTGATAAAACGTACCCTCATAGTGACATGAGCAACATTCTGTCTATACAATTTGCATACAGAAAGTTGCCCTTCCAAAAATATTACCAACTCAGAAAAGTTCATCTATTTTACTGCTTTTCTAGAAAGGACCTAATTGAAACAACCATAAAAAACTCTTAATAGTATAAAACTTAAAGTTGCATAACTCAAAATTTAGATGAAGGCACAAAATCACAGCCTGGAAGATCCTCTTTGAATTTTCCCTCTCATTCCCTCATCTTAAATTTTTGTAACTTTAAAGAAAACAGAAGATCCTACACAAGCAACTTTCAAAAAAGCTTCTTGGCAAACACTGAGAAGTAGAATGTTGTGTTTTTCCTTTGGTCACATAAAGCTAGGAGAGGTTTCCTCTTTCTCCCCTCCTCACTATTTTCCTTCTTTTTCTCTAGGTTTTTGAGCTACAGATGTAACTTTAATAGCCAAAACTCAGAACATCGGTAAAATAGAAAAAGAAGAAAATGAAAAGCAAGTTAATCATGTTCTTGAGCACATTTTATTTTCCAGAGGTAAGATACAATAACAATAAAAAGACAATTTTCAGGAAAATGTGTTACTCTCCAGAAGTATTTTTGAAAAGTATGCATAAAGTATAGAGAAAAGACTATTTCTTATCCTAATATTTAAAGAACCGGTAATCTACTGCATTTAACCAATCCAGTAGGGCTGCAGATTTTTAAATTACCAGGTTTTTAATGCAAAAATTTGGGCACCTGTAAAGAACTACTCCACTTGCCCTTCCTGCCCTCACATCTCCCTGCCTGAAATACACTCCATTTCAGCAATTCTTTCCATGACACCTTTGGAATATGGATATCAGAGGAGTTCATAAATTCACCAACCAAAAGTACTATGCTGTTGATGGGACTTCGGGTGCTCAGCCAGTGCGGAGCATGAAAGCACCAGAACAGCTCCAATGCCGGGAGAGGAGGCTGCACCTGTACTTGTTGTACTTGGATCAGTTCTTCTCAGCATCTTGTCAAAGCACACCCTTAGGCCATTTCAGGCACGGAAGAAAACAAGTTTCTATTCCCACTGTGTAAACTACAACATGCTATCTGAAGTGTAATAACACAAAATTAAATCAGACGCAAAGAATCAGGAAAGCGTTATACAAAAGCAGAGGGAAGGTTGTGCCGACTCTTTCTGTAGTTTCTCCCACAGCCTTGTCCTAGCTTGTACTTATACTCAGATGGGAGAAAAGCTTAGTTTATTCTCTTTTTAAAATAATATCTCATGGAACGCAGTTCTTGATGGGTGTGGACGTTTATTTTATGATTATACTTGGAGAGATGTGGAAAGGGCAATATACCTGCTAGCTCTAAAGCGTCCAATTCTGCATGCTATCTTGGAGTATCTCATTTAGTCTCTTTTTAGTTGTATAGTCACTACCTGATATATATTTAAATAATAGATTTAACTAGATACAGGATGAATGGCCAGCAAGTACAGTCAACCCTGATGGGGTGTGCCTCCCTGCCCCTGCCCCAGGCCAGAAGCACGGACTTCCAAGTAATGACCTAAAATCAACAGGGAAGTGACAAGATCAGGGATATCACACCCACCTGTGAGTTAGATGCTGTATCTAAGATGTATCTTGCCACCAAAAAGCACTGACTTGACTTGTTGCTTCCAGACCTTTTCATTTAGGGTCTGAAGGAATGATGAGACAGCCCTTGAAGACCATTGTCCTGCTTTCACAGGCACCAAATTGCTTTGGAGGCTTCGTCAACTAGCAAAAGGAACCCTGGGATCATTTTCCTTACTGACTCCAGTCTTACACTTTGAGCTCACAGAAACCAGTCAGTGTTCATGCAATTGTCCCAAATGCACCCCTGAGCCCTTGTTATAGTTGAGCCCTCTTTCAACTTGATCAGGATGTGGCCTGACCCCATCAGATGTCTTGCAGAGACTGTAATTTGGAAACAAAGAGGTAACCGGCTTTTAAGGCCACACCGACAAGACACTGCATTGTGGTTAGCGAGCCTCTCACAAAGTGGGCAACATGGATATCATCATAATTTGGTTCCATTTATTTCATTTGGGACACATTTTTTTAGTCAAAATTACATAGTCTAAAATGTATGCACTCAATGAGAAAGAAGGGTATGTACCACATTGACAAAATGCAATTCCCTTTCTCTAATCTATTTGGGAAAAACTTAACTTCATTTTCAACATGCAATTAGATTAGGTTCTTATTAGACTATTAAAATCTTCAGAATAACCATCCATCTAAAGCTATTCCACAGTCTGAATTACTCGTATCTTCTGTTTTTATGAAATGCATTTGGTAAGAACCCAAATAGATTTTAATTTTTTTATGTAACTGCCAAATCATAATACAGTAGGTCAGAGAATGCCTGAAGCAAAATATAATCCATGACATACACACTCTTTTTTTCCCCCTTTTTTCTTACAGGCCTAAGTAATAGAAGGACACAAACAATTTCACATGCTGTTCTGCATCACAGGATTTAGCCAGAATTAGCTCACTCAAATAATTAGTTTATTTCCATACTCATATGGATTAATGAAGGAAGGAAAGGTAAAATATCTAAAATATCTAAACTAGACCAGACAAAACTAGTATCTTGTTGGGGGGGNACTACAGAACCACAGAATATTCTGAGGTGGAAAGGACTCACAAGGATCAAGTCCAACTCTTCATACATCAATGTATGAATTTCTCAATATATGCATTCAATGTTATGTCTCTAAAATATATTAGCAGTTGTTGCTAATGTCGCTTAACTCAGATAACGCTGATGAGTGTAACCCAAGGAAGAGACAGGAGAGTACTAATATATGTTTTTGTATTGCTGGCTTGTAGTAATCATCATGTAGCAACCTAATTCTTCTTGTGGGCTCAAACACTGTTGCTTTCATCTCTGCATACTCATCCTTCAGATGTGGTCAGAGTTGTTTTCAAAGACTGTTGTTTCTTACAGCTCTGCTCTTCATTCAGCAAAAATTGGGAAAATAAGGCCACAAAGCATCTCCCAGGATAATGATCATCCTCTACCCGGTAAAATGAGTCGGAGTTCAGACTTTGTTTTAAATGTAGGAACACAGAGAAAAAAAGGACATGAATTGATGAAAAGTTAAAGAATCATAAAAAGTTTTGGGTTGGAAGGAACCTTAAAGAACATCTAGTTCCAAACCCTTCTGTCAGCAGGAGTAAAATGAGAAAGTAATTTCGTATTTGCTGGAATGTATCATTCTTTTTGTAGAGAACAGGTAGTTTTACTCCAGCGTTTGGCATAGAGAAGTCTGAACTTCACAAATTTTACTGTATGCAGTGACCATCTCCTACACGTCTCCCATTTCCAATTGATATGGCATTCATTTTTAAAATTGTAAGAATATTCATCAAAATAAAAAAACCTCATTTTAGGAGTCAGAGAAGGTTCAAAATTAGTTGCCACTATGGACTTCAATGCAGTTACTTTTCCTTGGCAGGCACTTAGGTAGGATGCCAAGCAGGTAACAAGCACAAGTGAAAACAAAATTATACTCTGTGCACTCTGGCTGTACACTGCTGCCAGTGTTCTGACTACTGAGATATCCAACTAAACATGAGGACCATAAAGCATGAGAGCTGCAAAAGCTGATGCTACACACAAAGATCTTACTAAGTGAACACTTAATTATTAATATTATGTAGATTTGCTATATGATTTTAAGGCTGTAACATCAAACAACTACCCAAGGAAAGTGCTGAAAGTGATGTGTCACTTAAAAAATACAAAATACGACCCAGAACATGAAACCAAGATAGACTACACCATTCCAGAATATTTACCTGTGATTTGGATGTTTGAAATCATTAACCTCAAACTCCCTTTTTCCTTGTTAATACTGAAAGCAGCTACATACATCTGAAGCTAAAGCACTGAACATAGGTTCACAGAATTAACATAACTTTATGTTATATGAGTAAAATCATCATACACCAAGAGGCAAACAATTTAAAGTAGCAGAAGATCAATTTCTTGGCAAAGTCAATAACATTTAAGATCCTTAGTGACTTAGACATCTATAACATTTACTGAGTCTTATTTATGACTTACAATAGGACAGCTGAATTGTGGAGGAAAAGCAGCACACCAACATCTCTTTCAAGGGGATTTCTACACGGAAAACCAAGCTTAAAATCAAATTACATCTTTTGTTTCCTCAATCCAGATAGTTATCAAGCATACCACACCTTGCAACTTCCTTGCAAGTTGTAGCAACCACTGCTATGTGTGAACCAATTTTACTAATAGTTTATATAACAGTATTCAACAGACAATTGTTTAAATAATCAATTTTGATTTGATATAGAACACATAATATTTTAGTTTTACATCTGAAATATGAACAATTTTTAAAAAATTCAGCTTTTCAGAAGGGGCTTCTACAGAAGATTGAAAACCCTAATTTTTGAACTTGACAGTGCTCTTCTTCATCTTCCCACAAAAACAAGCACAGCAATTAAAAAGAAACCATTGCAAATCAGAACCGTTGTTACCTGAAAATTATGAGCTTTGCAAAATAAGTTGATTCATAAAGACATTACACCAAAAATACACAAATTACTACCAAAATAGGTATTAGCTGTCAGTCTTCTTGGTCACAGAAGCAGAGTAGTTAAGAATATTGGCAACATGCAGCCTGAGCTGCCACATCAGTATTAAAAATTCTCCCATTAGGTAGCTCAAAAAATAAACAGCGATAATTTAAAACATCAAATTTTGCAGCTGTTTCAGACTTCAGACATCATGCACCAATAATACATCTAAACACATACATTTATAATTCCTAGTTAATTTTCAGGTCAGATCCTGAGTCTATTTTAGGAATATTAATCCTGCATTCAAAAGGGTAATTATGCTTCATGCAAATATTCTCAAGATAGAAACACATCCCAGACAAGCACAGCTTTGATCTCATGGTGCAAGGGTGAGTGGTACAGCAAAACCACCTGTGATTGGTGTACGCCTGAATTTCACATTTCCCTTCAGCATTCTAGAAGCAAAGTCCAAGAGAAGAGACTTAGACTCCAAGTAAATTATGAAGATACACAGTGCATCTGGTCAGTGCACACACATCAAACCTCCCAGTCCAGGAGCATAAAACTACATGTGCAGAGCTTTTCCATCCTGCCCACCTTCATCCCTGAAGATCAGGCTTCTTTCTACATCACTTACGTACTCCTTGTGCAGTATTTGTGTAACTCCTATAGTGACTCCATACCTGTAGCAATAACCACATAAATGGTAGCAGTATATGACTTTGAACCAATTATATTAATACTTTCAACCAAGCTAACTAGTTCAGTGGTATTTTAAAAGCTGTGGCTACAGTTCAGGCATATCTTAAAATGAGTCCTCACTCCCCAGCTATTAAACACAGCTTCAGAAAAACCAAGCAATGGAACTACCCAGCTAATAAAACCTTGATTATTACTGATGGGATTTAACATAAAATTTGCATAACCACTAATAAAAGCTACCACAGTAAACTAACTTCATGCATTGTGATGAGATTAAACAAGAAGTATGCTAAACTGATAGGAAGTTCTGCAGTTTGTTTACTCTTTTAAAGGGAAAATCTCTTTTGTACAATCTCACATTGTACTGGCATATACACAATCATTTTTTCTGCACACAGACTGCTTTTTGTAAAGGTAGGAGGAGAAAGAAAAACAAGGGTAACCCAGTGCCTTATTTACTTTATTTGCAGTGACAACACATTTAAGGCTCTTGCTCAATTAAACATGATATATAAGGTTAATTTGCACCAGGCGCTCTCTCTGGGTTGAAGCTGTACCATCCAGCATGCCAAACAGTGTGATTTAGCAGAACCGCAAATATGCATAAAGTACCTCTTGCTTCATGACTGAGGCTGTTCATGAAAACCTCAGCATGATTCCCTAGAGGACCCTGCTTGTTCGAGACCACCAATTGGATGTAAAGCACCATGAACCTTCGAGCAGATCATTTTCAACCCACCTAAAATTCCACTTGCCTAGCCCATACTACTTTAGCTTACAGACTCCCGTGGAAGACATTGACAAAAGCACTACTGAATTCAAGGGATCTTCTGTTTGCTCTCATCCCTAGAGCAAGTCATTTAAGCCAAAGAAGCAATAAGGTGAGATAAGAACAACTTGTCTTTGCTAAATCCACACTGTCTGTTTCTGGTTGTTTTCTTATTCTTCACGTGTTTAGAAATGAGAATATACTCCATAATGTTTCCAGGCCATGAGATGAAGCTGAGAAGACCATAGTTGCAGATGCTTCTTCTTGTCTTTCTTAAAGATGAGTAAAATACCAACATTTTCTCTTTCATTGAGGACATCCCCCAACTGCAGGCTTCTTGTAGTGTTCTCACATCTTCCAGTTCTCTCAGTATCCTCAGCAGATTCCATTCAACCCCACTTTTCTGGATATATCCGGCTTCTCCAAGTGGCCACTAACTTGTTCCTCTCCAGATGTTAGTTGCGCCTCTCAAAAAAATGCTGGCATATAGAGAGGCAGGGGAACAGGCTTTTCTTGAGGCAAATAAAGCATTTTCTACTTTCATTTTTCTTTATCACCATTTTATTCATCAATCAATTTTCATCTTTCCCAAACTTCCCTTTGCTATCAGTCTGCTTTAAGAATCTCTTATTATTATTTTAGCTAGTTTTGGTCCTAACCAGCCTTAATATTTTTTCTTCTTGACTACATTCCTATGTGACCAAGCTATGATTTTGTACTCCCCCTCTGTTACCTGTCCTTACTTTAGTATGATCTACTTTTTGCATGCCTTTCCGAGTTTCAGTTCCCAAAGCAGTTACTTGTCAAGTGAGTCTTATTTAAAGTCCCAAATCTTCTTGCAGAATAGAATTTTTTTTTCCTGAGCTCTCAGTAAGTTTTCACATTAAAATCAAGCTTTACAGGGGAGGACTGAGAAGCCTGCCACTCAGACACCTGTCCTTCTTACCTCTGCCCCCAGAGCCCTACAGTCATCTTCAATCTGCTGAAAGCTTTTCCTGGCAGCTTCACTGAGGCCTGTCTAGATGAGCTGCCAAGGAAGCAGTCAGAAAGCCAGGTAAGTTGTGGCAGCCTCTCTGCAACACCAAGGATCCAGGCTCCAATCAAGCACCAGCCCTCCCCAGATGACCAATCTGCCTGGCAAACAGCAGGCCCTATCCCACGGAGGGTAAAGTCACAAGCCACTGACACTTGTCATGGCATCTTCACAGGATGGGTCTGAATCAGCGAGGCGAGGTGTCCAGCTTGCAATTCCCTGACCAGCAGAGATCATTCATACCCCTCTGCTGATGAAGCCCAGGCAAACAGCCATGAACAGAGACAGAGCCTTCTGTGTTTGCATCTGCCAACCTTCCCCAAGTCCAATATTTAAAAACTGGTAGGGGTCACCTACCAAGGTTAATTTCATCTGATAGCTGGGGAAGAGAGAGAGACAGAGAGAGAGAGAGACAGAGTGTGAGCACTGCAACCTGGGGCTAATCCAGCCCTGCATGAGCACCAGCTGGCCAGCCACATGGCAGCTGCCCGGGGCCACAGGCAAGCGCCTACTGCCCTTCCGCTTCCCGAGTGGGTCAAAGACAAGTGCTGGTGAAGGGATCATAGGTCCTCTTGGCTAAAGGCTGCAGTAGACTATTTTAGGACCTCTGAGATCACCACCCATCTGGCCAGCTTGAAACACATTCGACAGTGAGGTAAATTGTGTGACAGGCACAGAAAGAGGCAACAAAATTATATAAGCTTTTTTTTTTTCCTTTGGAAACCAGGCTAAGAAGTCACCCCTACACATGCATACATCCTCCATATCAGAAAACTAGTTTTGCCAAATCTCAGTTTCCAGTTCATGTATTTATTTCATTCACCAAACATGAATATCAACCTGATTTCTTTCTCCATTCTTGCATGATACTATTGAGACCATATAGTCAGAATATGCTCTTTTTGCTTCTACATGATGGAGAAAAGATACAGGGTGTCTCCATAGCATATGATTTTTCTAACCCCCTTCCTTCAATGTATTGTAAAAAAAAAAAATCAGAATTTGGCTTATGCCTAAACACAGAACATGAAGCAAGTGCTAAAATTCCAAGCCTTACTGATGGTTTAATCTATTATTCAGTTCTATCAAGAGATGATAATATAAATGGCTCGACAGCACTAAAAAGTTATTGCAGATTTGCTACCACAAAGTTGAAAATGTAGCTTTACAGAATACAGAATATTTTCCCCACATTAGAAATACAACAAAAATTAATTTAATACCAAGCCTAAATGGTTAGACAGCCCACCATATGGAAAATCAACATCTTCCACATTCCTTAAAGTGAATTTCATCCAAGATATAAGAAAATGAAAAAAACAAAAATGAAATCAAAAAAGCTCTAGTCAAATCTACTGATTTGCATTTTAGCTGTAATGTAATAGAAACAAATCTAATATGGGACTTTGTGGGATTTAGGCGACTAATGAAATACAGGCAAATTATATGTATTTTTCCTCCCTCAACAGCTATGATTTAGATAATGTAAAGAAAACACCAAACAGTCTTAATAAAAACAGAAATGAAAGCCTGCAGGCTCAAGTCAGGTTGTTCCATGCAATCTTTCTCATAAATAAAAAACAAGAATCTTTCTGGGAGTATTCCCACAAAGGTCTGGTTTACAGAAAATCCAGCAGCATTAGAGTCTTGATGATTTCATACTTGGGTCTGTAACATCACAACACATCAACAGAAAATACTGAAAATAATATTTAGGGGAAAAAAAGTTCTTAAAAGATGCTTTAAAGTTGCAATGCTGGCATACTAAACTCACACGGGCTGTCATCTAGATATGGTAGTATCAGACAAAGAACTGGTGATACAAATTTTTCTGTTTCTGTATCTATCAGCATTTCAGAGTTTCATCAGCAAGAAAAATGCTACCACAGTCTTTTCCTATGGATGCTGTAAGAACTCCTCCACTCAGTGACAATTCAGATTTCTACATAAGAAGAAGTATTCCTGGAGTATGAAAGAATAACTACTTTACAGAAAGAGTGCTGTCTCGGTATGAATGTTGGAGATAGGCTTATAGGAAAAGCCCCCACTCCCAAAAAGAGTGGTGGAGGTGATGTATTTTAAGCATCACCATTCTAATTTCAACCACCATTGTATTCCTTCTGTTCTACTGAAGTTCACGGTAGAATGAATCAAATAATCCATAAGTGGTAGTTATGATTCTTAAAAGACTGCCTTTTGTCACAAGGTCTTCAGAAGCTTTTAAGAAGAGATGAGATGTCAAGGAAGCAAGAGGCCCTTTTTTGACAGACAATAGAAATATTAATTAACTCAATCTTCCAGGAAAAGGAAATAACTGCTACTTTACTATATAGCTACACTATGTTCAAAAACCACCGTTCCCTGGAATAAGGATAAAGATTTTATAGAAGAAAAGTTAAAAAAAAAAAAAAAAATCAACAAATAAAACTCATTCTAAAGTTTGGATTTCTAAGACTTACCTATTTTTTGAAATCTATTGGTTGATTTATTTTTTTTTAGTATTGTATTCGTTTCCAGTTTTCAAGATTACATTTATAATTTTAATTTCAAAAGCATAAAAGTTCATTTATAATTAATTCTTGTCTACGAATAAAGATGAGAACTGCAGTCTCTGAGTTCGTAGATTCCGAATCAAGTGCAACATCATGGTCTTGGTAGTCTCCAAGAATTCCAAGTTGCTTTCCTTCACTAAGCTTCAAAGCTTAGACAGGAAGAAGCAAGCCTGGTAAAATCTGCCTGGCAAGGAGCAAGAGAAGATGGAGATGCAGACATAGCCCCTCTGAATAGCAAATGTCTAATAAAATACTTCAAGATGAGGATATACAGCTTGAAATAATCAAAACAGAGAGAGACAAACAGACTTTCAACACCACTTATGGAGCCATCTTTTTTTTTTGCCCAGTACAGTAGTTTAGACTTTAACCTTCTTTGATAAGGAGGTTTTTTTACTCCTCTGTGCTGTTTGCTAGAACACAGGCTAACTGAAAGGAAAAAAAAAAACTCAACTGTGGTTATCTAGGCCTTTTCATTTGTAATTGCTCCAAAATTCCTTTATGCCCTGCAGATTCCTTCCCTTTTCCCAGAAATTTCCTGTGTACGATTCTTCTCCTCATGCTTCATTCTGCATTGACATAACAGAAACAGCAAATGCAAATGCCGAGCTCCCTCCCTCACAAACACATAAACCCAATTCTTCACATGGATGCTTTTGCTTGTCCCTCCCAGCTATTCTTCTCTTCTATCAGTGTCACAGCTGTGACTCCAATACCTGGTTTATGTGCTTGTCTCACCACAAGCAGCTAAGCTGGCACAGACAGATTCCATTTCACCAGAAGAAAGGAGCATGCAGAGAAACTCAAAGGCTGCAACTAACTCCATCTCACACTCCTCCCTGAAAGCCTCCCACTCGCATCCAAAACCCAGCACTCTGCTGACCTGTTTCCCCATCTGAGGGGGCTGCTTTTACAACCAAAACACAACAACACTGCCCACAAATGTGCAGAGAACAAACACCACGTGGGCCTATGTGTGCCTCTAGTAAGCTTTCCTAGGCTGCTGAGAGATAGCAAGCAAAAGTAACTCTGAGTCACGCTTTTTGGGTCAGGGCTCAAAAAGTTTGGGTTGTTTGGCACAACCGGCCTACAATATACTGCTTGGAGTCCCTTCAAAAATAAGGCACAGGTGTGCTCACCGCTGCTCCATCCCACAGCCTTTCAAGGGCTGAACAGAGGTAGTTTTTGATCTGAAGCCATGATAGGCCTGCTTTAGATACAGCAAAATGTCTGCCAAGTAAAAGGAAACAAAACAATTGGAAAATGCAAAAAAAAAAATCCACCCCACCCAATAAACAACAAAACCAAACCCCGTAATGTTTCAAAACAATGATACACGAACATGCATCTTCTTAAAGAGGAATCTAATTAGTAAACTGGAGCATAAAGACAAAATGTAAGCCACTGTATGCAGCACTGAGGAATGAGAAATATTTAATTAGTAGCCATTCTTCCAGTCTGAAGGCAAAGGTTTGTCATTCTGAAATGGCTTCACTGTCAGTGATTTCCAAACAAACAGAGGCAGAACTGCAACAGGCTTCACACTAAGTAGATCTGACTGCAGATTCAGTGTATGCACTCAGAAAGGTGATGCAATCTAGGCTTACATGTTGGCATTTCTGAGACACTCAAACCATGATATGTACAAGTGCAATCTTAATGAAATGAGAGGGAAAGGGGCTAACAGAAATGCAGCTGTGGACTTAGTAAAGTTAAATTAAGCCCTGTGATCAGGACAAAACACACACCCATAAAACTGAAAGCCTATTAGGTTAAAAATTTAATCAAAGTATTTGTTTCTGAGCTACATTTATGACAGGAGATAAATGACAAAGTACTTCAGCCACCTGGCAGGTAGGGAAGTTTGCTGCAAGGAACAAAAAATAATAAATAAATAAAAATTATGTTACCAGGCTCTGAGAAGAAGGTCTGCAAGGAAATGGACTCTTTTCCCTCCAGCAGAGGTCATAGCAGTCAATGGGAATTACTAGCATCATTCTCATAACATGAAATGAGCCAAGCTGCCAAATAGCTACACTACAACAGTATTTCAAATGCTAGCTTTAGCAGTAATACAAGAGAAAATTTCTGTATGGAGAAATTGAGCTCCTCCAAGAAACTAAACTCTTCAATTCATCTCTCATTATGTATTTTCCCTGTTAGTCTCAAAAAATCTCTGACAGCTCTGCTACCTGATACAGGACTTCTCGCTATAGTGAAAATCCTGTCACCTCATAATACAAGTCACCAGCCTCAAACAATAGCTTCCTATAAATCATAGACCTTTTTTCCCCCCCTTCTTGTGAATTGAGATTGTCTAATCATGGCAAATTCATTAACAGAGAGGTTACACATGGAGTCCAGGGAAGCCTGAAGGTTTAACATCCGCAAATTCCTTTTCCCACCAATCGAATGCTTGAGCGCACAGTTCCTGAAGACACTGCAGCTTCCTATTCTCATTTCTGCCCACAGAACATCCCAAAAACAAAAATAAGGGACATTTTTATTTTTGTTTGTCCACATAACAAACACTTATCCTCATGATCAGTTTTGGAACTAATGGCAATTGAGAAAATTGAACTTTGAAGGAAACATGTATACAAAATGTTGATTTGCTGTAAAGAGAAACCTCCATGTCTGTTTTTCTCCAATGACACCTTCATTTTAACTATGAATCATTATGACATAGTGCAGAAGCCACCTGTCCTCAGACACATATTGCTCAGTTTCTCATGTGTTTTCTGACAAAGGAAAAACTAACCAAACAAAATCCAAACAAAACCCACCAGGTAAACTGAATTATATAAAACCAGGTTTCTTCCCTCTTGCTAGAAGAACTACTTGCACACCCGAATGTGGAACTCACCCTAAATGTCTGCCCACTTCAGCTGGGAAACTCTACAGAGCATAATTCCCAAATAAATAGGTGAAGCAAGTGGTTCTCCCAAGAAAAAAAGTGTTCCTTTCACATCTATTTTTTCAACATATTTAGTTGTAGCAACAAGGTTTTTTCAGAAGGCAAATTTAGGATACACATTTTGAGATTAAATGAGAAGTGACAGTACCTAGTCACTTGCATTGGCAATACTAGGTTGTAAATCTGACACTGGATGGCATGTGATGGAAGAAAAGGACCATCTGAAATGCTGAAATACTACTGCTCTGAAGGCTGCAGACAACTAATAGCTCCTCGGACTAGAAAGATGAAGAGCATAAATTCTTCTATTTTCCCCACACATACACCTTGCAGTGACAGAGTTGCAACATCTATCAACAATATCTAATTTTTATATTACTTTTTTTTTGGTTTTCTCCTTTTTTTTTTTTCTTTTTAAAGGGAAGGCCATTTGGTCCATAAGTGTGCTTGGACTTGCAGACTATAGTACTTGGTTCTATGCATCCATGTGAGCAGCTGATTCTTGCTTTCTAGATATTGAATTTCAGGTGAGAAATTATTAAATAAGCAGCATTACCTCATCTGTCCTCTCATCACCAGAGGCACTACCAGCACCCAACTGCCTCAGCTGCAAAGTAACACAGCTGCGCGCATCAAAGACAATCTCCATCTATTTTTTTGTTGACAAGACATTCCGTAATATACCTGTTCAGGTCGCACCCTGCACATTAGCCTCACCTCTGAACACCTCCCTCTGTCAGGCCACCAGCTGGCACAGGCTTGTGAACAAAGTGGGAATTAAATAGACAAGACAGATGTCAGAGGGAGCAACTGCTTAATGACAGCACCGCTGTGGTAAAAAGAGACATCTCACAAAAATCTTGTCCTTAATTTCAACAACGCATGGGCAAGAACCCCAGGCATGTCACATGATGCAGGGAATAAAATCTCCAGTTACGTTGAAAGATCAAGAGGTACAGGGCTATCCACAACGGGGCAGTACACATACCTTTTCCTGTCAATGTTATCTGCATTCCTTTTTTGTTTTCCCCTTTTAAATCTGGATGCTCACAATTTTAGCAGCACAGCAAGCACATCCCAGTGTGCAGCATCTTCCACATAGTCCATTCTCCCCTCAAGAACTCTTCATGTCCTGAGGGACTAGAAGACAACACTTCTCATCCTCCTTTACCTGCCCTGCAAGTCACACTGATGGCAGCAGCTGCCAAATCCTTGTCAAACCATGGCAAAGGGGTTAACATCTGGCTTTTCGCAGGGAGGTTCAAGGCCCAAGCAGCTGTTCCCACTTTTGGGGGAAAAGTAGGTTACTTGATAGAAGTAGTAGGTTACTACATTTTTCATCTGTGATTCTCATCTACCAAAGGACAGACCACACTGGTCAGGAGGAGTACAATAGTTTCAACTGAAGAAAAAGCCATACACTTAAAGCAAAATCCTAAATAAAAACATCCTAAAATAAAAAATAAAAAGATAGAAAAATGATTGTGTCATAAAAACATTTCACAAGATCTGAGTTATCACTAAAGAACACATTCCAGAGATGTTATATTCTTATTAAATCTAACGTGATTCTGAAGGGCTTCTTTACTATGGTTGTTTTGATACCTCTTTGAAACTGAAAACCAAATCAATTTAGACAAAAATATTACCCAATAACACTTGCTGATGATGACTCCAACTGCTTGGGAAATGCGAACGCAGTTGAGTGAGAAATGATCCAGTCTCAGAAAGAAAACTCTGGGAATGTATTTATCTGCACTAAGGAGGGCACAAAGATACACTTCATTTATTGAAGAAGCAATCATTGATCACAAGCAATGTTAAGTAGCAGTAAAAGCTGATGCGAAAACAGAGGGAACCGAAGTTGTACTGAAGCCATCATCCAGACAAGTTAAATGTACCACCATCACCCCTCACTACACCATTTCTCTAAGCAAATGTCTGTCTAAATCAACCACCAATCAGCCAAGGTTCCTTCTCAGAAGCCTGACATGCAGATGCCCTTCCTGGAACCCTATTTCCAACATCTACACACACCCACCACTCCCCTCCTTTACCTTCCTTCTGTTTGTGCTTTTTCAACAGCCAATGAATTTACAACTCTTTAAAGATTCTTTATTTTTTTTTAATAGCCCAGGTCTTTGATTCTGTTGAACACTCTCAGATACATTGGCTATACAGAGAAGGATGTCATAGACAAGACAGCCAGTCTCAGAAAAAAAGCAGTACACTTTTTTAGTCCGTTTTTTTCCCCACTTGATCTCATATCCACACATTTTCACTGCAATGCATTCTCTCTTCTGAAAATCAAGGAAACTTGGAGAGAAGACAGCTCTTAGATATCCTAAATGCTTCTTACATATTTCACTTGAACATTGCCCTCAGAGAGACTGTGGGAGGTATTCAGAAAAGCAATCTTTGGTTTAGTGATGCTTGTCCCCTTCAGCTTGATTTATTGCCGACATAGAAAAAGAGACTCTTCCAAGGAGTGGGATGCAGAAGCCGCTATCTGTCTTGCGCAGTGAACTCCCCTTTAGAAGAATCATTTTCTCTCCCCTGACTACAAGAAATGCAAGGAGAGTGGTCTCTGGATGATTTTATTTGCACTATCCCTTCTGAAGACACTTCTTAGCTACCACTACAAACGACTCCTCACTTAAATTTCCAGCCATACTCTTCTACACCTACCTACATAAATCCATAACTCAGCTCTCGCTCTTTAAATATAGCATGTTAGCATCTATGAAAGGTGCCTCTAAATATATTTAGTTTACCTAAACGATAGTTACTCATCAGTACCATGTGCATGTCTGCTATTACCAGGTAGCTTGCTACTAACAGAAAGATAAGGAAGCTTTTCATAACGCCGTTAAGTTACAGAGGAAACAGAAATATAATTAAGATAAGTAGTTTGTGACAGATTCTGTCATCTTAAATGGAGACTCTCTGCTGAAGCTTGGCAGCTCTTGTAAGCAAGATGCCCATATTGCAAAGTATTATAATGTGCTTTTAAAATCTATGATGCACTTACTAGCCTGTAAGAGAAGGAAAGTATGTCTAAATCTACTATCAAAATCTATTCTGTCTATTAAGTCATTAGCACCTATTCCCATACTGCAGTTTCACTACAAAAATCACTTCAAAAGAAGTCCAGGTTCATAGGACAGGTCAGCAAGTCCCCTGTTTAAGTACATGGACAAACTACATGAACTTCCACTGTATTTATTCCCATGAACTTCCACTGTATTTTCAAGCCGGATCTGAGAGCTCTCTTGCACAGTCATGTGTCAGTGCCAGAAAGAAGCACATTTAAGAACTGTAAAGCTAAAAATAAAAGTCCTTTAGATAAGACAGAGCTAATGAATTGCTGCAAGTATCTTAAATAAGAAAGACCAGCCAGCCACTGATTTACATGACAGCACCATGAGGAATGATAGCAGTAAGAATAAAAAACAGTACACAGATTCCTAAAAAACAAGAGCTGTTTAGAAGTTTCTTAATTTAGCCATAATACTTTTTGAAAAGGGTGACAAACCCCAATTTTAAGTAAGTAGAGCTGTATAATCCTATGCTGTGACACTGCCTTTCTTGCACACCTCTCTGGGTAAACCTCCTCTACTATCCTTGGTGTAAAGCTGAGATTTCATTGCTGAAAACAGCAGAAGGTGGAAGTTTACTGAACTCTGCGTTTTGAGACAATAAACAAGGAAATGCATAATTTATTTTAATCTTTCTTCTGAAATATCCTACAAGTCTGGAGATCCTCTTTCTCTCATCCTCCTCCAGTGACAACCCTCCCATGAGAACTCCTCTCAAGACTGAGTTATTCATCTGAATAAAGCCAGCTTACACCTTGTCTTTTAGCAAAAAATTTCATTTTCTAACTCGGGACAGCAGTTTTCTGTGCCTTTGCTTTCCAGAATGCCACACTTCCACCCAGCTTCTGCATGTTATTTTTCCACATTTTTCAACAGCACATATTTTGTCAAGCAGTTTTTTCTTGGTGGCACTGCTGAAATGGGACTTCTGGAATATTCCAGCTGCTGACAGGCACTTTTTATTCTTTTCTAAAAAGACACTCATGTGCATGGATGGACAAGAACAAGCCATGTCAGACTCTGTACACTGAAAAACAATCTAGTTAAAAAAGCTGGAAGCCCTTTTTTGACATGTGTCCCACTATAGCCTTATTTCCACATCACAAATGGATCCTGCCCTTCTTCAGAAGACACAACAGCACACAAAAAAACACTTTCTTTTTCTCACTCCCACCCTACTTTCAACCCTCTCAAGCTAAAAAGATCTTTTTGTTCATGTTTTCAAGTATCATTCACCATTATTAATGGCCCAAATCTAACCAAAGAGATGCCTCAGCAAATATTGCTGTTCCCACTATTGGGAAAGTTCATACTCCCTCATGCTCTGCAGTGTATACAAAAAAAAAAATCACGTTGCCATCAGCAAGTAGTTTATAAAATACAAAAAAATGTAATTGCACTTCTTATGCCATGTCACAGGAATTGACCTTCAGTCATATGTCCCTGTTGCTGCAAAGGACTCTACTTCCTTTCTCATGTCTCTCACTGAAGCCTCCAGAGGCTAACTATCTCAACTACACGTTTGTCAATACAGCTTGTAAAACTCTATACAATACATCAAATTTACAGAAGGAGAACTGTAATTGTTGGTGGTCACTGCCTAGCATAACAAAAGCCTGTTGAAGCTTTAATATGCCCAGCCTTTATCCCAGGTAAAGCTGGAACCTCACTCTGACAAGTCTGGAAATATCACCCAGCAGTGTGATAGGAATAAAAGGCTCAGCCTAACAAGTTTTCTTTCTTTTTTTTAACCCAGAACTTTATCAAATAAACTCTATTCCAGTTTGTAAAATTACTGTACTCAATCTTTATAAAGAAATGTTCTGTGTTGTAGATTTGTTATGGTTCAGCACTTTCACTCAGAGCAGAAATTAAATACAAGCATAGAGATGTAAATAACTGCATTTTAGCTCTGCCAGACAGTTATGAGGCATAGCTCATCAATATGAAAAAAAAAACCCAACCCATTTGGCTCCAGAGAAGTCTTTTGTTCTTAAAGTATCTAAAACGTAAGGACAAAAATAACTCCCAGATTCAACAACAGCACACATCTGCGCTTGTGTATATGAACAAAAATATATAAAAGTAATCCCATGATACTAATTTGTCTCTGAGGAAAATGATTTTTGTCCTCAAGAACCCATATGTAAAGTCAGAACTTTCTTACTTTATCTGAAGCGGAAATGCATGAGAAGACAGACAAAACACAACCTACAAACAACACACAAGTTTCAGTCACAAATGCTTCTTGGCTTCATCTGGTTATGCCACCAGCCTTTTGAGAGCAAATTTTCTTTCAATTCATTATCTTCTTTCTAATTTAACATTTGCTATCTCTATCATCTCTCAGCTCTAATACATCAAGAAGCTCTCACAACTCCTTTCCCTTGAATTCATTATCCTCATCATCTGCAATTTTACCTCACCTAAGTCCTTGGAAGAGAGGAGTAGAACAGAAAGGCTGGCTGTTGCTTCTATATCAAAGCCAACACCATGGCTTTAGTCCATTCTGTGAAAGAGGCCAATCTTCATATATATATAGTGAGTACCCAGAGGAAAGAAAAACTTATGACAAGGGCAATTCAGAAATCAGTTGGAAATCCATAACCTTGTACTAATAGTTTTGCAGACTTGCTCAAAAAATTGGTTGAAATACATTTTCAGAGGAAAAAAAGGAAAACACCTTGAAGCCTTCACAAATTTAACCTTGCAGAACAGTGATTTCTTTGGTATAATAGCTACCCATTTAGAATAGGAATAGTTACTAGACTAAGGCAGTTTCCACTTCATCTTTTTCGTATATTGCCTATTACTGTTTTCTAGTATTCCAATAAAGGGGTTTGCAATCCAAAACATTGATATATGTACTTTACAGGGCCCCAGAGAGTATCAATAATGATATACACACTAGGATGGTGCCACTTTAATTCAAAATAGAATTATGTTCAACATTTGTTTTCTGAGCACAGCATCCACTCAGTATTAATTTCATAGTTACCAAATAGAAAAAGAAAAAAAAAACCACACAAAAAACCCCAACAAGCCACCACCATGTCCTCCTTAGACTGCAACTATTTTATTTATTACTATCAAACTATGAAACCATAGAAAGAGACTCCACCAGGCAACAGCATATGAAAAGCTCTGATAAAAACATGAGAAGGCTGATAACTAAGATATGTAAAATTTTCTCTTTAGCCTCATATTATACATATAAAATATAGCACATCCAGAACATACCATACACAAAACACTTCACAAAATCTAAAAGATTCTCATCCCACAACAATTTAGTGGGTTTGGCAAAGCACTTTCATATCAACTGAGTGCTCCTTCACATCACTTCTGCATTGCCTACACCTTCACAAAATGGTACCAAGCCGCTGAAGTGCGATGATATGCTCTAGTGACGACACATAATTGCAAGTATTACAGTTCAGATCATTGTACATCTGAGAGACTGAAGGAGGTGATATAAGACTATTTTACTGACGACAATACACCATGGCTGAACCCTCTCTGCAACCCACCTTGGTAAAAATGCCAGCTGCTCCCACAGCCTACACTGATGTCTCCATTGCCTCAGATAGAACAGAGTTCTCTGCTTCTGGCCAGCTGCTGACTCATTGGTTTGTGAAGCAGAAAGGTGACACAACATCGCTGTCCCCCAGTTCTGTACAATCAGAGACTGCACAGCATTCTTGTGTGATTCACAGCCTCCAAGATCTCTGGTTCAGCATTATAGAGGCAATTTAACTGTAATAAATACAGATTTTTTTATATTTAACAGCAAAAAATGCACTAAAAACTTCTCTTGGAAAACTTCTTTCTAAAATGAGAGATGTGTATTAGTTATCATGCTCCTAAGATTATATTAATTATATTGACTTACGTGACCATATTATAGAATCACGGAACAATAAACCCAGCACTGCCAAGTTCCACCACTAAACCATGTTCCTAAGCACTACATCTACAGGTTTTTGAAATACCTCCAGGGATGGTGACTCCGGGGTAGGCATTCTTCATTACACAGTCTTACTGAAACTAAGAAATCAAACTTGTCCAAAATACAGTACCATAAATAGTCATAAATTTTTCAGGAAATTTCTCTTGCAATAAATGTATCTTTCTCTTGTTCTCTTTTTCCTTTTATTAAGTATTTGATATCAGGTGCTAAAATTAGTTTTAATTTAGCGCTGTATATGGCATCTCTTTTTTGATTCTGAAACAATACAGCCAGGCCCTCAAACTGAGTAACAGTTTTCTTAACTGAGAACTGAAGAATCTTACAGACTGCAGCTGAAATGGTCAACAAAGATAGTAAATTCATCCAGATCTTCTTTAAAAATAAAAGATGCATATTTTTACAAAGAGATTTTTAAAAGCATGTGCATAAACACATACAAGAAAAGCAATGATTTATTTATGACCTTCCAATTAACTTTATGCTTTTTACTTCAGGCCCAGAGCTAATCCTTTAAATGGAAGTGACATTTGCATTTTCTGGTTCTTAAATGTTGAGTGGGAAAAAGCCTAACAAAACCCTGAAAAAAACATGAGTGCAAAAGGATTTTCACAACCAAGAAAAATTTGATGTAAGATAACCTAATCTGCAGCATGGACTTTATTGTCCAGTTGCTACTTTCTGCAATGCCTGGAGCTTCATCATCCCTTTGATATCCATAAAGCATGAACTTCAATGAACTGTTTTCATTGGCAAACAACTTGTCAGTTTCTGACAGAAATACTGAGTTATAATTACCCTTTAATTTCATTTCCAGCATTTTTCAACAGCTGTGGCATCCCCTTCAATGAAGTCTGACTGATGTAGATTGCAAATACTCGGCCAAATATATAATCCAGTAGTCTAGTACAACTGCATTAATTCAAGAATCTTATACTTTCTTCATAGATTAACAGTAACCCTCTAAATCCAAAGGATTTGCAATTCAAAATTGTTCTTAAGGATCAAAAAGCCAGACTTTTCAGCAAACACCAAAGCTCTTGCACAGAAGTAGCTGTCTTCAAACATCAAGCTACCTCTCTTTCCCTAAAAAAATCCTTGTGAGAGACTGTTTGTATGAAAATAGCTGTGTAAAAAGGTAGCTCATGGCCACCTCCAAGCTGACTGACTATTCACCAGGAAGGGCTGAGCTCAGTCCTTTCCAAAGCGTGAACACAACTTTGAGCCTTTCCCCTCTATGCAGCTCTCAGATGGGTGCAAAAATGACCAAAACTTCCCTTAATGATTACAGCTTGAACTGAAAACATCTGAAAACACAACACCTATTAATCATCTCAATTTGGAATATCTCCCCTCTTGAACTAAATTCTAACCACGAAAAAAGTGTCCTATATTTGTATTCTCCCTGAATAACAGATTCTGAAAACCTCTGAATTGTTAGCTATCCTTAATACCCCAGTAACAGAATAGTTTTTTTCCCCCTCTGCAAAACAAGTAAGCAACCATCTAAATTAAGAATAAGAGTACTTTTAACCACAAAGTCTGCCTTTGTATTCAGTGAGCATCCATCAGAAGTAGATATGGTACTTGCATTTACAAGTAAACATACAAACACCAACACTTTCACTTGCTGTGAAAGCACAGTACTACAAATAGACAATGTCATGGGCATCAGCAGCACTTTCCCAAAGATAAGGATAAACCCTTCCCAAAACAATGTTAACTCTGATTTTCTTTCCATCCTTCTAATGTACCAGTTTTCATTTTCCCTGAGATAGCTCAGATGTATCCTCCAATAAATGGATAATTCTACTGCAATCCTGAAACAATGCAGGGATAACCACGCAGGCCCTTTGACATCTCTGCCATCAAGTGAAAAGCTCGCTCACTCACTGGTGGGGAGTAGTTTATAATATACCTGCAGATACTCTATATGTTCTCTGAGAAAACTGAACACTATAAACATTGACTGAGAACTTGTTGACAGCATTTCTAGAATACAAATACTTAAAATGTTCAGCAGCGAAAGACTGACATGCAGAGCTGCTCACTGACTGGTTAGTATTGTATTATCTTGGAAATACAACCGTCTGAGTTTATCAGCAGAATCAATTATGCAACTTTGTTGAAAGTATCTTGTTTACATGAAGAAAAATGGGCTCTCATCACCTTAATCTTTCTTATAGGCAGTCAGAAAAAAGGATTTAACTCTAACTTACTGTCGAGAGTGGTTATGGACTCACCATTCCTTGAGGTGTTCGAGACCAGGCTGGATGGAGCACTGAGTAACCTGATCTAGGGGATGGTTCGTTGGCTATGGCACAAATCAGATGATCTTTAAGATCTCTTCCAAACCAAACTTTATACAATTCTATAAAACTTGGTGTTAAGATTAAATTACAAAATATTGTTCTAAGGTTAATTCAAATTTTAAACTCCATTCACTGTTTAGATTCTGGACAATAAGCTAAGGCAGCTGTTCAAGTGAAAAGGAAAGGTCTGCTTGTGCAAAGCAAAAAATATCCATTTTAGAAAAGGAGCAGGACTTCAGTGGTGACATGACAAACAATGTATGACTTAGAAGTAAATGAAAGCATTAATCATTAGATTTCAGAAAAGCAAGAAGCTATCTTCTGGTACTGAAATGTTCAAGATAACACTTGGATTCCACTTTCAGTTTTCAAAGAAAATGACAAAATGGGTCGATTTAAAAATAAATAATTAAAAGGAAAAAAATTCCACCCCACATCTCCCAAATACTGACATCAACTTGACAGCATAAAATTGAGTACAATCAAAACCTGCTGTGTATATGGGATAGGAAAAGGACTGTTGTAGTGGGTCGTCTCTGGCTGGATGCCAGACATCCACCAAAGCCGCTCTCAGATGCACAGAGAAGACAAAATATAACACAGGTTCATGAGATAAGTTCGGAGAGAGATCAACCTGCTCTGTCATGCGTCTTGTCCGTGAGCCGCAGGTGGATCTCTGCATCCTCAATGTCCTCCATGGGCTGCAGAAGCACAGCTGCTCCACCATGGTCTCCATCCTGCCACAAAGACCTGACCACAAAAACCCAATACAGCTCTCCAGCCCAGGAAAGACCTGGACCATAATAATTCTGTAGTTTATGCCTCTTTCCATAGCAGCTTCTTTCACTCAAAACTGAACATCATATCTAGGGTTTCCAAGGAATACTTTCATACAAACACAGTCAAATGAAGCCTCTGGAAACCTATTTACAGGTACAAGGGAAACTCACAGAAAACATTTACCTAGCTCTGGAGCACATCATATAGTCTTAGGATTCTAGATTTTGATTTCTAGTGTCATTGCAGCCCATTCAGTAAACACACATAGAGCCCAGTCCAAGAATGCTTTCTCTAATAAACAACCAATCAACCAAAAAGTCAACAACCAAACAAAAGAAAACCACATGCCAGTACTGAAATGCTATATAGGTTCAATAAGCTTAGTGACCAATGTTTTATTTACCAGTAATGACAGCAGGATACCTGGTTTCTGCCATCACCTAACACCACTAATGCAATCAAATTGATCGAAGAAGCAAGTACAGAACACATCACTGCTTACAACTTCTCTGCAGTAAATCATCCAAACAGAGCCAGCAAACCCCAAGATTACCTGCATATGAGTTCATGTTATTCCCCTTGGAATTTCTAATCCGGAATGTTCACAGAAGAATGTCTAAGCCAACTGAAGACACTGGCACTAACGCAACCACTATACATATGTTTTGCACAGACAATTCAATACCAGCTCTGGACACCTATAGCATATATTTATACAGCTAAATGACATACATACACATATACTTTTAAAGTAAAACACTGCCATTTTGAACATTTTCTCTGGGCAACAACTCCCTTGAGCAAATATTGAAAGCTACTTTCACTATTTTCTCTACATAAGCAAGACTTCACATCCAGAAACACAAACGTTCGTTGCAGCATTTATCGTACGAGAGCTTTCATCCCATTTCTTGGAAAGACAAGGGAAAAAATAACTGAATTAAATAATAAAAATAAATAATCAGCATTAAAGTTCTGGAAAAGACTCCTTCAAAATAAAATAATTTAAAAAAACCCACAACACAAAAAAAACCCCCAACACAAAAAAACAGAAAGAGGATGTGCATACAGAGAAGTGAAAAAAACAATTCAAGTGCATTTGTAGCACAAGACTTCCCTTAATATTTCAGGCACCATTAAAGAGATGTTCTGCTAAAACAGTGAAGGAATTTATTTCTGACATTCAGCTATATATGTAGGTGGTGATCACATGTGTATCTATTACAAGGTAGGAGAGTTAAACAGGTGAAAATTAGAGTAACAAAAATTCTTTGGATCTTATAAATCTCTTCACTGTGAGACCAATGCAAGATCAGACCTAGTGTGCACATATAGTCTTACCTTTTCTTTCTATAATTAACTAGTCATGCTTTTAAAATATGCCTAAGGCACTGTAAGATGACTCTCTGCTTCACCCAAAAGAGTGACTGTGACTCTCCCACACACAGCCCCTCAGTGCATAAAGGAGAAAATTAACAAATTTGGATTCAGTGAGCTCTATGTTATTTTTGAAACGGCAAACAAAAATAATAGAAATATTCATAGTGAGGTCTAATTATTTGTAATAAATTTTCTGGTTAGTAAATGCTGTATCTAGTGAAGTTTCTCATTTACTATAGCTGTAAGCAAAGTTGAAGCTGCAGTGCTGTCAGAGAGAGAAAGGGAAAGAATGCAGACAACGCACATCCTGCCCTCTTTTATCTCCCAGCAAAATACAGTCCAACTGTCCTCAGATATAAAAACAACTTACTAAGTTTAGATCTTATAAAGATCTAAACTTCATTGTCAAAACTGCATTAGTTTAATAGAATCCTGACCTGTACTACGTGGCCATCCAAAATCTTGCCAAGGATCCTTTCAACACCACCTTCAATAAACACGGTCAGCAAATAAATATCCAATAAACAGCAGTTTAAACAGCATTCTGCTTAACCTTCCCCCGTCTTTAAAAAATGCCAGACTGTTCAGTGTTTGCTCAAGACTCTTCTTTTACCAACATTCAATTTGAATGAGCCAGTGCAAACACACCATTCATCCCCTCATGAGAGGAGGATATGTTTATGTGAAACATGAGGAGAACGCCTAATGCTGAAACATACTCTCTGCATCCTCAATGAGATTTTATTACAGGGCTCTTTTTCTTCCCCCGGCATGTGTCAGCATGCCTACAACCATTCTACTTCTTTTATGGCCAAACACTATCTGTACACTTGTATTTATGTTTGGTATATACACATTCACTATCTATCATACATGTTTTATGACCTCATTGGGGCTACTCAAAAAATAATCCAACCTCCTACTCCAAGCGATAATATGCAATACTGACAATAAAAAAAAATAAATCTGCTAATAGCCCATACAGCTAGTTTTCTGAATATTAGCAATCAGATTTAAAAACAATTTTGGTTCCAAAGCATTAAGGGCTTGAATTTTTAAATGTGCCTAAAGGTAAGTCTATTTTATCAACTAGCTCTGTGGTCTTCAGGGAAAGACCTGGCAGTTCAATTAAGTATCAACAAGTTTTTAATTAAAAAGTTATTTTGTCCATTGTATCAGAGCTCCATGCGACAAAAATTTATAGTTTCTGAACTTGTCAATAAAACATTATGGTTAAAATATGTATTTAAAACCCCACAAACAAAAAGAAACATTAAACTACAACACCATAAAAAACTTCCTAGAGCCTGTAACTCTTTAAAGAACATTACTAGTGCAACGCCACATTTGGTTAAAGAGATATGATTTATGAAAAGAATGGCTTTTTACCAAGATCTTTGAGTATCTTGGGCTGTGACAACTAGATTTAACCAGCTTTGATAAATAATAAAAGACCTTGGCAAACATTCAGTTTTTCTAGTCCTCCACCTACATCATTCTACAGTTCCTATCAATACATTATTTATATTTCAGGAGCATTCTCCACGAAGTAATCGCCTTCTACATCAGTAGGAAAGAAGTCTCTGTTGCAAAGACCATTCATTCCAAGAGAGCAAGGAAGTAAAAGGTTATTATTTTAAAAATTTGCTTGCCCAGTCATAATGAAAATGCATGTTACACGTAACGGGACAGAGAAGCTGCCATTAAGTGAAAATCTCTTTGAAATACTGAGTTCAAGAAACACACTCTCTATGGCAACACTTTTATTATTTTATCAAAGACAGTAATGAAAAGTTCAATAAAATGAATTTTTAAAAACATAACTCATCTCGATGGGTTCTGCATCTTCATTCTTTCTCCATTTATTTGTTTATCTTTATTCTTTTCATTTAATTATTAATTTAGTTAATACATGTATTTCCCATTCTGTCACTATGTCCTTACTAAAACACTGCCTCTTTAACACCACTTATGGTGCAGTATTGACCCCAGGAATTTTCTGGATTGTCTGACTATTTAGTTAGAGGCAGGGAGAGAGGAGGATATACCCCACACATCTCCATTCACTGTCCTGGATTAATCATCCCCATCATTCCCTCCTCTGAGGGACTGAACATAACCCCAGACAGCACAGAAGGAGTTTCAGAAAGGTCTTGCATTGCTGGAACTTTTCTTGATAACTGCAGTATAACAGGGCATGTTGTGTTATCATGGAAGTCATCAGGGGCTTTATAGGCTGATATGTCCAACTGACAATACCTACAGTGTGACAAAGCTATTTTGTCTAAATTCTTGATGATCCTTAAAGTTTCTCAAGCAAGACTGTTGGTAATTTCAAAAAAGTAGGAAGACACACAACTCCAACCAATTTTGTTTTTGAAAGGAAGCATTCATCAGCAGAGTAAGATGTTAAAAAGAACATATTATGGAAATTTTTTCAGAGTCCTCCTATTCTATCTACTATTGTTGATGCCATGCCATTATTGACTTATCCTTTTAGTGGAGAAAAGACAACATCTTGTAAAGGTGGCAATCTACCTTTTTTGGAATAAAGACAAGGAATCTTGTATCTTTCTGTTTAGAGTTCAATGCAACGTGGAGAGGAAGACAAAGACACGGCAACTCTATTACAGAAAAATTGCGTATTTGTGGCTACCTGGGTCCACCCAATGACACATGACCACATTCACTGGCATTTCCCTACATATATTGAGAACATAATTTTTGAAACTTAAGCTATGGCAAAGAATGCTCTCCAGAGAGTTATATTTTCTATAAGTTACGGACATAAATATTACATTTTCAAATAGAGAGACAGAGTAATAACTTAGCAGTTATTCTTGCAAGAACCAAGATTTAATTTTACAAACTCACGATGAAGCCTGAAGGTATTAAGTAATAAGGTGGCAAAGTCTCATATTAGGTTAATTAGTTACACCTAAGATAGTAACATGCATAAGTGTTTGCTGAATCAGTCTTCCAGCCATTTGATTTGGTATTTTTTTCTTCCCCTGTTCTATTGATTACATTTCATACTTGCAATGAAGAATTAAAATATTTTCCTTCTGTACAGGCAGAGTTGCTGATTCCATGTGCACTGTACTTTCCTACTCTTTTAAGGAAATGCCCATCTATGGGGAAACAGAGCATCAGGGGCTTTCTAGTTAGCAGAGAAATGCTCTGATTTTTGCTCATTCGACATTTAATCTCTTATTCATGATTTGCAGTATCAGCCAGTTCCATACTTGTTCTTACTCAAAACAGACTGCTGCAAGATAATTATTCCCTCTTACAATATGAGGGGGTTTGGGCTTTTTTTGTTACAGTTGTTGGGTGAAAGCTTAAGGAATCCATTTATCAAACATTCTGTCCCTCCAAATCAACAGGAGAAAGAAAAAAAGAAACCCAACACATACCTCCCCACCGCCACCAAAAACCCTACCACCACCAAATTACAACAAACACTAGAAAACAAACAAAATAAAACAAACAAACAAAGTCCAGGCAAAAATAAAGCATTTCCTTTTTTCCCTACCTGAAATAGAAGGCAGGTAGACTGAAGAATATACATTCCATCTAACGGCAATTAGATTTGCCAAAGATTTTATTACAACTTAATTAACAGTATAGATATAAGATAACATATGTGGGAGTCACAAATCTAGGAGCTGAAAAGGATGTCAGGTATCTGGTAGTTCAATATCTGATTTGTTCATTTTTACTCTGAGTTAAGAATTCACTCTCTTTATAGCATGTCCCTTGCTGAATAATTCCAGGAAAAGTAATAGATTTTTGTGTTCACATCAAGGCTTTTCTATTTTTCGTACTCTAGTAAACTGGTTTACCTTTAGTCATAACCAACACTGAAGTGCAATAAAAAGGCAGCATTCAAAGATGGAGAACTGGAAGCACCACCCATGTGCACAATCCAAGAGTTGTTCTCTAAAGTCAAGCTCCATTTACACCAAATGAACCAACCAAATTAAAATTTTTATAGTCCTCTTTTATACTGGTAGTTCTCAAATAGAAGTAAAACAGGGACTAAACCACTTCAGGACTTTCATTCTCTGTCATACAGCCATGCTCATTCTCTGCAAAAGGCCCAGCTACCTCCCAATTTCATTCTGGTCACATACCAACCCATGCACCAACAATTAAGTGAGTAATGGATTTTTCCTATTTTTACCAACGAGCGATTCCACACAACATAGCAGTAACTGCATGCTTCTCTGCAGAAACAAAAAGGATGATGTTGACTGCCTAGAGTTGCCACCCTGTGAACAAGAAAATAAACTCAACTTCAAAAATAAAGGTATTGAGGGTTTCTAAGAAACCTTGACAACATATATAGCAAGGGGGAGGGGGAGAAAACCAATTCCCACACTGCAGAGGAATACCCCAAAATATCAATTTTTCACAGAGATTTGTAATTAGATCACCAAATCAGTGCTTAACTGAATGGTCTACCACATGTCACCAGAAAGGACTGACACAAAGACTTCTCCAAAGAGGTGATCTTGGAAATCACTTCTTAAAAAAACAATACAAAGTATAACCTAAACTAGCAGTGAAAACTAAGCTAACAACTTTGTTGATCGAAATTAATCTGGTTGATTCTAATACAACCAATAGAGGTTCTCTATCTAGGCGCACGCATCTATTTAGGTCTGATTTAGTATAGCTTGATTGTTTGAAAACATGAAGACCCTGGGTGACAGCACACATCGAAGCAAAATGAAGAATTGCAAGGGGACATTTACAGATCTGTTTGTGAGTTTATGAACCAGAAATTTAAAAAGTGACTTGGTCACTAAAATCCCACTAAATTTCAACAGCACTGAGATACCTTACTCTCTGAAACACCACAGATTTTAACTTTCCAGTGGTTTTTCCTACCAATAAATATGACTAGTCAAAGTCACTCTACCCCATATACCTATTCAAATGACTCGTCCCTGGAAGCATGTCATTCCTTAAAATAATGCATTCACCCTATTTTTTCACTTTACCCAAGGTAAGAGTCCAACAGAGGTGAGAAGTTGGGTGTAAGTAGTTACAAATCAACTGCAAAGAGATATAGCAGACTTGTATCCTATATTCCTCATGCATAAAGATGCCAACAGTGGAACTACAATAATGCAAATAAGTCAGAATTTCCCACTTTAATATTGAGTATCCAGAAATGTAGCTTCTTTGTCTCTGGTCAGTTGTTGACGGTTTTTTGTGGTTTCTTTTTCCCTTTTATTTTTTTTTAATTGCATACATAGTTTACATAACAAAATGTAAACTTACTAACTCAAGTTTTTTTGTCTTCCATGTCTCTGGAGAATAGCCTAACAATGTCAGGCTTTGGAGTCTGAAATACAAAAGTAACAGTCAAAACTTCATAAATAAAAGTTCTTATGAAAAGCCTATTTGGGAGGACTGGGGAGCAGGGTGTGAAGACACTCAAATGGATTTACGCACAGAGACTTTTTTGACATCCACCTTGTATATAATGTTAGGCATTTGTCACCACCCTAGACTAGCAGCTTACCTGTACATTAGTAATAATATAGAATGGGAGAGAGAATTTCCAAGTCCATCATCCTTACCTTGCCAGACCACCTTAGCTGCCTTTGATACATCTCAGCCTATGGTTTACAGAAAGAACTCCAAGAGATTCATCAGCCATACATACTGGAAGTCAGCAGTGGGTTTTGCTTGTTTGCACATCTGCTACAGACAGACATTCTTATCACTGTTATTTTACTTTTTATTACAGTCGATGACTGTTAAATCATTGCCTTCTTCCTCTTTTTATTTTCCAGTCTGGTTTTCTGATTTTCACTATTTGCATTTCCCTTCACCTTTAATTTCTTTCTTTATTTAACAACTTTCCCTACCACTTCCACTAGCCTTTCAAACCTCTCTTTTTGCTATGCGATTTCTTCTCTTTCATCTTACCTCACGGTTTCCTTATACTTCACTCTCTCCCAACTTGACTTTTTTCTCTTTCCCTTTCCCTGCTGTTCATAAGAATCTGATTCATAGACTTCTTCCAACTTGAGTTATTCTAACTCCTAATTAGGACTACCTAATACTAAGCCATATTATTTACAGGGTTGTCCAAATGCTCCCTGAACTCTGACAGGCTTGGGGCCATGAGCACTTCCCTAAAATATGGAATACTTTATAAATTTGCATGTAATTCTTGCACAGGAGCTATGCAAATTATTTCTGTATCACTCCAATTGTATCACATGCACTGCCAAAGCTAACGGAATTGGAGGTCTGTTGGATGTCTCCTGTCCCTTTCCAATAACCCCAGATTAGCAGACCAGCTCAGATGACAGCAGCCTGTCCACGCCTTGCTTTGTCAGCTTAACAAACATGCAGAAAGCAAAACCTCAGAATCTGATGAATTTTCTGCCACAAGACAGGCATTTTTAATACAAGCGCATGAAGCAATTACGGTGTGTAACTGTGGCTGACACATTGTTCATTCCTGACTCTGTCCCAGGATGAGAAGGGATACTAAGTAAATTTGCCAAAAATTGGAAGGGGCTGTTGACTCCCTCGAAGGCAGAGAGGCCCGGCAGGGAGACTTCAACAAACTAGAGAGATGGGAAATCACCAAGAGTATGAAGTTTAACAAGGGCAAGTGCTGGATTCTGCACCAGAGACGGAGCAACTCTGCTTGTGTGTATAGACCAGGAAACAAGAGGCTGGAGAGAAGTGCTATGGAAAGGGACCTGAGGGTCTTGGTCAATGAAAGGTTGCATATGAATCAGCAGTGCCCTGGCAGCCAGGAGGGCAAACTGTGTCCTGAGGTGCACCAGCCAAAGCATCACCATCCGGTCGAGGGAGGAGATTGTCCCACTCTGATCTGGACAGGTGTGGCCTCACCTTGAATATTGTGGGCAGTTTTGGGCATCATGATGTAAAACTGACATTAAGGTATTAGAAAGTGGCCAAAAGATGACCACCTGGTCTGAAAGGGAAGCCATATGAGGAGTGGTTGGGATCACTTGGTCTGTTCTTGGTCTAGAGAAGAGGGAAGACTTCGTTGTTGTCTTCAACACACTCATGAGAGGAAATGGAGGAGCGGGAACCCATCACTCTTGTGACCACTGACAGGACTCAAGGAAACATCAGGAAGCTGAATCAGGGGAGGTTTAGGTTGGATATTAGGAAAAGGTTTTTCACTCAGAGGGTGGTTGAGCATTAGAACAGGCTTCCCAGGAAAGTGGTCAAAGCACCAAGCATTAGAGAGTTCAAGGAGCATTTGGACAATGCCCTCAGACACATGGTGTGATTCTTGTGGTGTCCTGCGCAGGGTTAGGAGTTTGACTCAATGACCCTCAAGGGTCCCTTCCAGCTCAGCATATTTTATGATTCTAGGCTCACAGTGAATGCTCTGAACACCAAGGCATTCATAGGCGAAACACAGTAGCATAAAATGTCTTCTTGTGGAAAATCACATTTCCTTTTATTAAGGAAGAGTCTAAGGATTTGTATAGTGACTGCAATACCACTGTGCACTATCTCAATGCTGAAAACATCAACTTCCTATTAGCAATCCTTATTCCTATAAATGACATACAAGTGTCTCATCTTGTGAATGAACCCACCCTAGCCCTGGCCCTAGCAGGGCAACAGTGCAGCAGCTCCCCAAAAGACTTCAGAGGCAGTGAGTTAATGGATAGTTACTGTCCACTTCAAGGTACAGAAGGCTGGTCTCCCTCACCCTTCAGTAGGGTATTAATTACATTACTCTTAGACTCAAAATTGTAGGACTGAAAGTTGATTTGGAATATCACCGGCTTTTTTGTGAGCTCATTTCATTGGTAAACTGTAGTCACAGCTGTGAAGCTCTTTTCAATATTTAGCTTAATTATGTCTTTGCTAACATTTAAAGACCATTACTTCTTAAAATGCTTGTCATGGTCAGCTATCTAAATGTGTTTATTTTGCAGAACATGAATAAGTGATGCATCAAATCACAATGCAAGTGTTATGCAGCTTCACAACATTGTTGTTATCTGGCATAAATGAGCAAGCTCAGAATAGATGCTTGTCTGTTGGCACTGTCACTCTGTCAGAGAATTTCCATTCACTTAATAGCTCCAGGCTGGCAGCTAAAGCAATCGTTAATGGCCAAAAAGCATCCATCCACCAAAGCCACAGACCTTCTTTCAGGCATAGACAGTTCAAAGTAGACTCAAGCTCTCCTGCTAAAAAATTTTGGGTTTTAAGATTAAGATCTGCAGAGAAACTGAACATCTGAAAAATAAAATCTGAAGAAATAGAAATTCCTACAGTTGGCCCATCATTAGCAACAGGCTGATGAGAAAGGGGCTGATGGCAGACCAGCACACAGTAAACTCTTCATATAGAATGTAAGATCATCCCTGCTGCCTAAGGAATAGTTTTGCGCTCATATTTGCAACTGCCAAAACCAAGCATGAATCTCCTTTTCTTTCTGATGCTAAAATGCTATTTATTCCAATCAGTAAAAATATCTTCTCTCCAGACAGGAAACCACTTTCTAAAGTGGAGTGTTTTCTGTAATATTCCATGGCTCATACTACCCCAACACCAGATTTGCTCCCTTCTGAGCAAAAAGTATAGAGAAATATTTCCCCCACACCTCCCTAAGAACACAGCCTGCTCTCTGGCTGTTTGAGCTGAGAGAAGCTTCCTCCTGTTAGGATGAAACTCCACAATGGCCAACCTTTAATCTTCTACTAACTCAACAATCTAAGAAAAGTGTACACATAGTCTCTGCAAGAGACTAAAGAAAAATCAGCTTCTTGCCTCCTGATGAGTTACAGCACTGCTAGAGATGTAAAAAAAAAATAAAAAAATATTTATTTAATCTACATTTTCTCCACATTTTCCTTACGGCTATGGATCCTTTGGAAGTTCCTAAGCATCAATTCTTCTCCTGCCCTTACTGCTACAGTATTACACAGTAACTTAGAATTTGCCTAGCCTTCCTTAGAACAGGAGAAACTGCCAACTGACAGCAGATCAACAGACTTGAGCACCTATAGTGAACTCAGGCAAAACACGGTGGGAGCTCAAAATGCTACTGAAACCTATGGACCTTGGGGGGTATGTATCAAAAAGTAGGAACAAGAGAAAAATACAAACATTTATGTTACTATGAAAGGTATGTAATTCAAAACGCAGTTAAGCGTTTTCTTCCATTAAGAAGAGAATAGTTCAGAAGAACACACATTTGAGCATAAAATGCTATGAATTCAGATAGGAAATAAGAATTAAAAGTAATTATTATGTTTTGCAAAGGCAGAATAAATTCAACTGAATCTTACTGTTCAGTGTCATGTGGCTTGGGTTTGGTTTGTTGTTGTTTTGGCGGAGTTCTTTTAGTGCTTTGGGTTTTTTAGTTTTCATTAGTAGATCCTTACACCCCTCATGCCCTCTGAAATCAATCAAGAATAGTAATTAAAAAAGTTCCACTTCAGGATCCTAATATGCCTGTGGGTAACACCACATATAACGTCATGGAAACAGCAGGAAAAAAGCCAGCTATCAAATAATTGACTGCTGCTCAAAGCATGTATGCTCAGGACCTGGCTCCTGGTTTCCTACAGGACAGAGACTTTTCAGTAAAAGCCACTGTGCCATAAATATAACCCCAACAATTGATTTTAAAGACCAGTTAAAAGCTATCATCTATGACAGACCAGGTAAGCAAAAAGATCTGCATTCAGGGACTAAGCCAACAGCCTTTCCATTTGAAATACTTTGACCTCGGACCCATAAGTGCTCCCAGCAGAGCTCCAGCAATGAATACCAAAGTCCTATTTCCCTTGACTCTGAAGGGAAAATGATCTCCCCAGACCTCAATAAAAACCTCCAAAATGCCTAATAAGAGAGCATGAGAAATAAAACAAAACAACATCATCTCTTCCAACAGAAGCATATTTGGTAGTCTTCAAGAAGCAGATGAGGTTGTGGTGAATAGCAGAGCTATTTTAAATAGTGTGCAGATGTCAGAAAATAACAAAGAGAAAAATAAGCAAAAAATAAAATCTTTAAATATCAAGTGTCTTCCTGCAAACCAAATGACACAGACGACAGGGTAAGCCAGCAGCATCAACTGCCCACGAACATGTTCACCAATTCCCTATAAACCTCAAGATCACCTCTTCAGATCTCAACAACACTTCCTGCATAAATCTCATCCCCATACAGCCTCATTTGCAGGACTCTGAGGTTTGTTTTCATCACAGCATAGTATACCAGAACATGCCATAGTGTTTGTTTTTAAATCTGGTCAAAAAATACTTTACATGGGGTGCATCTTCTAAAGACAGCTGCTTCAACATCAATAGTTCAGTAAAAAACAGCTGAATCTACAAGCAGTTACAAATCTTGGAAATAATTTTATTACATATTAATTTACACTAGATGACCACTGTAAGCCTTATTTTTTTTCCACTAATGCATTTGGGGAAGTTCACTTGTGTTTCAAAAGTCCTATTACACTTTTAAAAGAGAATAATAACCTGAATCTGACCACATAGAGTAAAAAATATTTCTGAAGTTCACCATATTTTTAATTCACTTTGAGATCTGAGCCACTTTGAATTCACTTTCATGACTGGTTACACAATTAGGTTTACAGAACACACAGGCTAAGCTTGCACAGAAATTAAATTTAAAAACTAATTACCAATATGCATTTCCAAAAAAACCTGTAATATAAAATGGTTCCCAGTCAGATCAGGGAAGTTAACAGATAGTGTACTTATCTAGTCCATAACAGAGCAAAGGACTTAGCATCCTGGGTAGCAAAGTTGAAGCAGTAAGGCCCAAAAAATCAGATTAATTCTGAAGAACAGAATATTTGGAGAGGGCTGGTGCTCTGTCAGTCATATCATGAACAGAGGAAGACAAAATTCATTATATAAATCATTCATTAGTATTTAACAACTTGGCACTGGATACAACAATTATCTTTTGGCTAAAGAACAGTGCTATGAATCCATCTACTTGTAACTTCAGTGCTGAAAAAGTTAATGCCATTTATTGACAGGTTAATTTATAATATCACCTTAATTGAAAACAAGATTATCTTATCACTTTCTGCCTGAAATGAAACTACAGCTGATTGGGAATACCGTGCCTACAGGCTAATGAATGATTTCAAGCAATTCAGTGTCCAATTAAGACCAGCATCTGGTTTGGGATTCTTTTTTGACGGAGGGAAATATTAGCCCTATATTAATTACACTTACTTCTAGTTAGAGGCAACAGAACGTTTCAATCTTGATGTTGTCCTTCCAGCAAAAATATAGTTAATAAAATGGTCAGGACCTGGAATTCACATGACCAGAGGCAAACTTTTAGCTACTTAAAGGCAGGCAAAACAAGGTATGAAAATTTTCCTAGCTTGATTTCAACAGTTATCTCAACAGAATATTAACTGAAGAAATGGATGAGTCCCTTATGTCCAAGACACTGGAAGAGTGGCCCATACCCTTTTATCTGGAGGATCCTGTCTGAAGCTTTATGATGAACCAAACTTTGCTTGGACAGAAGGTGGCTTCTCAAGGCTTTTAAAATGATCTTTGCCATTAAAAAAGCAACAAATCATTTGCTGATTTTAAGATTTAGTGCAGCTGGAAGATTCGGGACAGAGAAACTTGAGGTATGTGAAGGAAGTTTCCTTTGATTCATTACCATCTCAGAGCATGGACAGACCTCTCAGAGGTCCTCATGTCAGAGATGAGTAGACCAACATTCACCTCCTGCCTGCTTATTAACACTGGATTTAGACGATTCAAGCATGATTTCTGAAATATCTTTTTTTCCTATAAAATGTTCACCACTACGTCTACTAACTCTCTAATACCATACCTATACAACCAATAGACATAGTAAAAATAGGAAAAAAAAAATAAAAGAGAGGAATTATCAAGTCCAAATCCGGCTTGGTGTTTTAATATTGTGAGCATGGGTAGACTTAAGAGTATCTTATTGACATACTATATGCAAGCTCTGTTACTTCTTAGGAAATACATAGTGCTATGCAAGTACCCATTTCTGACAGTGACTGATTCAGTAGTGGGGTTAAGCTCTGGAGTTGCCAATATTTTGTTCATCAGTCCTGAGCTTGCAATATTTACTGAATAAATTCTGCAAGAAACTAGGAAAACAAGTAACAAACAAAGAAACAGAAGACAAAAAGTGAGAGACTACATTTGTTGCATTAACTGTGTGATACCATTCTATGTCTTTTCCCCTTAATTTTGAGTGTCATTACCAGCACTAATTTGAATCCAAATACTAGAATGATTCACAAGAAGACTCCAATGATTGTACCTATGCTCCTACCTGAAAATCCATAGGAAAAAAAAATAAAAGCCAATAAAATCATACTTTTGCTTCTCATGAATGCTCAATTTTAATTAAATGTCATCACTCCAGCTAGATCATACTTCATCTTTCTTTCAGAAGCAAAGCAGAAAATCTATACTTCTGCCTCCTTGTAAGAGACTTTAAACCATTGCCTTTTACTTACAACAAAGATTTCCTACACTTCCCGATTAACTGAAGCAATTTTATCCCACCCATGTTGCAGCTCTATGTAACGGTTGACAAGGCAATAAATGAACAGATTCTTGGGCTGATCATACAAGGCAATTCTTTTTAGGCTGTTTATCTCAAATTGACAGAGAGCAGTCCCCTCTCACACTTAAAGCTCAAACTCTGCTTCTGCTCTCTGTTATTGTGCCATTGTCTACCAATTAGTTTTAATACAAAGAAACAATGTAACAAGCTTCTTCCCAATACTCTGGTTCCCAAGATGATTAAACTTGATTCTTTTCTCCCTGCTGTTAAGAGATCTGCATTGCAGATTTAAAGGTTCAGGGTTTACATTCTGCCAACAGTGTACCTAGAAGAAACTCAAGAGTTCCAAACTACTTTTCAGAAGGAATAAAATACGAAAGGGTGGGTTGTTTTTCAAGTTAGCATTTTGAAAGTGAATCCAATTCTCTGTCGAAAAAGACCTTTAAGATGCATGGGTAAAAGCCAGACTGTATGCATCATGAACAGATGCAAGCAACCTTCTGCTTCTCCTTACCCTAAAGGAACTCCTAATCCAACATACTTCCAGTGTCTCGCACCTCTCTCTTCATGTCATAATTATCTCCGTGTGCCCCATGGACCAAAAGTGGATGCTCTTTCCCAAGTTGTTCAGTCTCTGTTCTTTTCCACCATCTTTTATTTCCAACACCCTTCTCTCCTTCACTGCGTGTGCATCTTTTAGCACAAACAAGAAATAACTGAAAGAATAAATTCAATGTAACACTTTTCTCCTTCTACTGTAACTAAAGAAAGGAAATTTTTACTGCAAGCATATTAAGCTAATGCCCTGTTAAGGATAGTTGCAAATTTTAAATGTTCCCAGAGAGCAGGTGATTGCCACAATAAAGTGTCAGCACAAACCAACTGCTATGCTATGCTGTTTCTAGTCTTCAGTATGTACCTCCTTTCCCAGAGATGGACATCACTTTTCCAATATCATAATGTGCATTGGGTAAATAAAGCAGTTACCTGAAGGCCATTAGAAATGTGTCAGTCTTGATATACAGTAAAGAAAATAATTACATATCTTGAAATTATTTATTAATGCTGTAATTAAAATCTTTTGGAAAGTAATGGCCATGCTTGATAAACTAGTGATGACTACACAAAACTAGGGTTGCCTGAGCTCTCTTAATTTTAAATTAAGCACTTTAAAAGAGTGGAAATAAATGACACAAACTCAATGGAATTGCCCTGATACATCTTGGGGAGCAAATTCCTCTGGGTTTACTCATACATCTGACCTTGAGATAAGATTTTCAGTTTAACTCATAACATGGTTCTTTCCTTGATTTGTCAGGCCAAATGCACACAAAATGTTAAAATGCCTCTTCTGTTCAAAATTATCATCTCCTACTTCTCTCATTTGGTAAAAGAGGAAGGCTTATGAAGGCTGGGACATACAATTAATTTCACATTATTTGTTCCTTCTGATTAACTCTTCTGGTTATTTTCTCCTTTGAAAGCTCCATTTCACCAGTTGAGCAATACACATCACTAAGATTCACTGACAGCACTTCTAAACAAATTTCATTTTCACAAAAGTGAGCATATTTGGGGCCTGTCCCTTGGAAAGACTGACCAAAGCCACCTTTTTTTTTTTCTCATGTCACTCTTCTGCAGGAAATAAAACTCTTGATATAACAGCTTAATGTTTTTTCCAGACAAAACATTCAAAATTCAGGGGATTTGGTTTTTGTTGGGGTTTTGGTTCTTTTTAAATGGCAGATGTTTTAAGCTTGGCTGCTCATAGTCTTTTGCCAAGAGCAAGCTAGCAACCAAATGTCACCTGCCATGCAGTTTTACCATGCACATCATTAGAAGGCAGGATGGGAAGCATCTCAGAGGGTATCTTGGAGTGGACTGCTAAATACAGAAACTCTGAGAGGAAAGGAAAGGTAAAAAGAGCCTAAGTAAGGCTTGTCATCTAACAAAGAATCAGACCTGCTCACATGTTCCTGAGTGTTCTGAGAAACTTTCCTAGGCATAAATGAACAGTGATGCTGGAGCACCTCTCCTATGCGAATTGTGAGAAGCTGGGGATGCTCAGCCTGAAGAAAGGAAAGCTCTTGCAAGACCTTATAGCAGCTTCCCAGTACCTAAAGAAGGGCAACAACAGAGCTGGAGAGAAACTTTTGACAAGGGCATGTAATGATAGCATAAGGGCAAATGGCTTTCAACTGAGAAAGAATAGATTTAGACTAGATATTAGGAAGAAATGCTTCCTTGTGAGGGTGGTGAGGAACTGGAACAGGTTCTCTAGGAAAGTGGTGGATGCCCTGCTCCTGAAGTGTTGAAGGCCAGGCTGGATGCAGCTTGAGCAACCTCAGCTAGTTCAGATGCTCCTGTCCATAGCAGGGGAGTTGGACTAAGATGATCTTTAAGGTCCCTTCCAACCTAAACTCTGCGATTACACATGGTTCACAAACCTGTTTGACAGACATCTGACAAACTTCCACTCTTCATCCGGGATGCTGTTGGATCGCTGTGCGCGCTCCTTGCAATGAAAGGTACAACATACTGTTGTGTCTGAGGAGACACAGGCTGGGGGAGCAGACGTTCCACAGGTGACAGAAGGGTAGCCAAGGTATCAACATGGATTGCAGAATGGGAGGCCAGGGAAGGTGGGAGATGTGCTAGCTTTCTACTGAATCAACAAACTGGTCCAAGGTAAACAGACAGGAGTTAGTGAGGTGGAGGAGGAGAAATTGCTTGTCCACTTCTCTAATCATTAGTGTACATCTAAACCATAGCATACATACGGTGAAACCACATGATACATCACTAGAACAGAACTGTTAGAAAACAAGTCTCACCGCTCCCACGAGATTTTTGGCTACAGCCCCTGGTGAATCTAGTACAAGCGTGCTTGCCATCCAGGGGATTACTTCCTGAATCAGATCTCAGAATCCTTCCTTCCAGTTGTACTGCCCCCAAAGTAGCTCCCTCACCGTGGTCACACCTTTCCAAATGCTTGGGCACAGTCAGCCCCAGCAGCTTTTTCTCCTCTTCTCTCCCCCCTCTAAAATCTCAGTTCCCTTGCTTTTGATCTACCATTACTTGCCACCTGCTCCCTTTACATATCGCTTTCTGTCATAGTTTACATAGGTTATTGTGGGAGATTGACAGGTCTGTTATGTCAAGGTACAGACATACTGCTGAAATCAGCTAAAAACACGAGTTGGACCACTTGCTTATCTTTTATCTGGGCTCGAGCAAGGCTTAACAGCTGAATCGTGTCTATGATGAAGGCCTCACAGCCTGATGTTATCCCAGTGGACCATGGAAGAGCACTTGAATCTCTGTACCAGCGATTAGCCTCACCCTCCCTTATCCATTCATAGCAAACCTTGTGATAAGTCTGGTCCTTCAGGGAGATAAAAATAGGAGTAAAGTTGTGGAAAACATCAGATGGCCTTCACTGCCACCTCAGCTAGATGGAGGAGGATACTGAGGTGTCATGGTTGTATGCTGCCTTTGTTTAAACCATAATTTACATAACTCAGTTTGACTGAAGGTAACCAAAAACAGTCATTACCCCTCATTTACCAAAAAATACATCAACCAACATGAAAATGAGAAAACATCTGCCTCCCACCACCTATGATGGCAGCAACAGGAAAGCAATTATTTTTGACTACAGTAACACCTCCATTTTTTCTAAAGAAAGTATAAATTAACAATGAAATCTTCCATTATTGAGGATGAGGATAAGAATATAAACTCATTTCACAGACAAATCAGCAAGCTTGCTCTTCTCTCCATCATCCTGCCACAGAGTAGCTTTGCCTCACCCTTTGAAAGGGGAGATTTTCTCAACACTTAGTAATTTATTTGACTGTCAGAGTCCCCACGAAATTGAAACCCTTTACTGCTCAACCAGTCTGTCAGCATTTCATATACTAGAAACCTTCACTGAGAAGATTTGCCAATCAGAGGGTATGTTCAATTTACTCCTTCAGGATTGCCTGAGTCGAGAGAGTGGAGGGGACCCCTCAGTAGGTCCTTTCAATGTGTTATTCTGCCATGGAGGAAACTGCTAGTACCTTTCTAACAGAACCATTCTAACAGTTACAAAATAACACCTTTTATTAAGACAAAATGTGACAAGTGAGGGTTCCTGACAGTCTGTGATAGGGTCTGTCAGCAAAGATACATTTAAAGAGCGTAAGACAAAGCATAAACACAAGTTCTAAAACAAAACAGTCTATTAAGAATATTATGAAAAAACCCCAGGTTTTAGATTCTAAAACAGCAAGTTAGCACACATAAGTTGCAGCTTACTCACACAGGTGAGAAGAGAGACAGCTCAGCAGCAGCCCTAGCAGCGTAGTGAAAAGTTTCTCCCAACTTTTTCCAATTTCCAATCTCTTTATATACTATTTCTTTAGGGGTTTTTAGGGAGGTGTGTGGGTCTTGAGTACTATGGTCAGCAAAAACTATATTTGGAGTAGTGTATCAGGTAGTTATTGTTCCTTGATGGATAGCTGGCACAGGTCAAAAGTCACCACAGTCCTAACCTGTGCCTGTTTTACTTGAAGGTTGGTTAATGATGTCTTCCTACTATCTCATTCTTCAGTGTTAGAGGACTTATCAGTATTTTATTTAGGATTTATTACCGCCTCTGTCTTCTAGCACTACTCCACACCTCCAAAGCAGGAATGACTTTTGAGTAAGATTTGTACCTCTGACTGCATCAAAGCATAGTCAGGACACTTCTGCAGAGCCCTGTAAACTTACATTTTTCGGTCAAGTGAATTTATCACCAGCAACCTAACAAGAATCTATAACCTGTTGCTTCAATGAACAGCAATTTCTGAATCTGTGATTGTGCAAGTTCTTATTGAATGAAATCAGGCCTACAGCATCAAATTGGTTATAAATAAGAAATTAAGCCCAGCCGCAAACAGCTGCTCTTATCTCTAAGGTCCAGGTGGAACCTAAGGTGGTTTCTTATCTGCCAAATTTCGTACTTTTGACACAACAGTTATATAAGGTGCAACTTGTATCTGTGAGAATATAATGGTTATTTTGACAGTCCAAGAACAAACAAACAAAAATTGCCACAACAACAACAAAAAGAACCCCAACACATACACACACCCTCAAGTAAAAGTGGAACAGTAGAAATAAAAGTGCATAAACCAATGGAGTGGAACCAGGAATCACGTTTCAAAGACAGCAGAAGATGGGAATCCTATTTAAAACAAGAACGCAGGAGCCAGAAGTACCTCACATTAAACATGGGAATTGAAAACAAAACCCATTAGAAGCAATCCACCCTTTGCTGAAACATATACACATCATCATTACCAATAATAATTTGGCTCTTCATGTGTAATCATTGCATACTAGCCTCACTTTATATTCATAATGGCCATTAGTGTCAAGAGGAATTGTGCACATGGGCATCACGTTACCCCCGTGTTGCTCCTCAGCTTGCAGTCTGCTTTGCAGAGAAAACCACCTCTCCTTGCTACTTCTTCCTTCTCACCCAGCTCAGGAATGGAAACAAGGAAAATGCTTCTATTTTTTTTTTTTTAATACTCCAATAATTTTGTGCTATTAAGAGCGCCAGAAAGGTACGTTATCATAACCATCTCTTCACACAAACCAAATGCAAGATAGGCACATATCAGACCACTACAAAAACAGGATCCATCACAATCCACACTTCAGATTGTGACGATAGATTTCACAGGCTATCATCTAAAAATGGCCACAAAGATTAAGTATGCAGAAAATTCTAAAAAACCAACCAAAAACCCCACAAAAAACCCAACCAACTTGAACAAAACCCCAACCAACCAACCAACACAACAAAACCCACAACCCAAGCATGAATCCATCATACTTCATCTAGACTGTCCCACCTTTTCCTTCCCCCCAACATTTGCAGGGGCAGGAGAAGCATCGTATTCTGCCCACCATTTTGACAATACCCTCACAGGCTGTCAGTCCATCATGCACTTCCTACTTTCCTCTTACAGAACGCTAGCTTGGTATCCATATCATTCCAAGACTTTATTTTTGTTTTCCATTCCACAGTAATTTCTGATTTTGCTTATCTTCCTTGCAGAGATTTAAACAACATACTTTTAGGTAAGGACAGAATAGTCCCCCAGAAACCTTGCTTGTTAGGGTCCATTATTTTGTTATAATTATATAGCTAAGCAATATTCTATAACTTCATCAAGTATTTTATTACTATATCAAGTACTTTGTGAAATAAGTTCTGTATTTTTAAGAACTATGGTTTAGCCTTCTATTACACTAGATCTTATTTTCATAATGTATTTTAATTAGCAACTCATTTACTTAGGTCATGAGAATTCAGCAGGAAGTCACCAATAAAATCCATCTTGTTAAAAAAGATTTCATGCATCCCATTCCCAGCTGAGGAGAAAAGGGAAGGGCACAAACCGCTAGAGGAAACGAGTCATCTACACTCAGGAGAACAACTTCTTTTCCCTGCAAGCAAAGCCTGGTTCCTGGTTTGACATCTGTCCCTAAACCTTTGCAGAAATTCCGTATCACATATGTGATAACATATTTAACTTAACTCATCTGTAGTTTCCATCTCAACTTACTGGAAAAAAGATTACTGCCTGCAAAAATGAAAGAATGGGCAAAAGATGGGTGCAAGCAAAGGTCCCTCCACTACCCAGCCTCTATGGAAAAGAGACAAATCCCACTGAAGGTGCAGTGGCCTGATTATCATCTTTTTAAATGCACTGTGCTAACCCACTCTTCCAACACAACACCCTGGTCCCAGGCATCTAGAACTTATATACATCTAAAAATATCTTCATTTCTAGAAGTCTGAAGCTTCTGTCCCTTGAAAGGTTAATGAATGATATACATGACTGACTGAATAATAACCAAGATATACTTGGATTTGGGAAATGATTACAAGTTAAACGCTGTGTTTGATTTTTAATTTGGCTTCTAAGAAATCCCCCATCACTAAGGAAAACCATTACATATTACAGCAAAAGATATAAACCACTGCTTTGTGAGTTAAAAATAATACTTTTATCTGTTATTTCAGCAGACAAAATTATTTTCACTTCCTGTAAAGATTAGACAGCCTTTGTGATTTTTCACTTGCTTCTTAACATCAGCATGTGACGTGCTACAACAGCATGTACTACAATACAATGAACACCATCATGGGCAGATCACACACTTTCACCCAGCACCAGTGAAACTGTCTCTGCTTTAGTGATAAATCATCTCTGAAAGCATTTTTAAAACATAAAAAGGAAAAGCTCCAAAAATTCCTACAGTTTCAATGCAGCTTGCAACAAAGACAGACTACCCCTTATCCTTCACTGGCACATCTGTGACCTCAGAAAATACTTAACAAAAAAAAGGCTATTTTTAAATATTATTTTGGAAAGCTAATTTTTTAACATTAGATAATAGCCATTGTAAAAGACTACCACAAAGATATTTCCTAAAAATACCATCTCTAGAAATAATCCATGAAAATGTATTATGAAACATTGGTATTTATAACAATACTTATAATTTTTATTATATAGCAAAATATTATTTATGAAGTCATTCTATGAGTTCTGAATTCAACATCCTTAGTTCACCTTTCTGTGGTAAAATAAAATTGTGATGGATAAGTGCTTCTACACTGAAAACATTTTGACAGTTGCAGATTACTGCTTTCTCTGCTCAATATCCAATTAAGTGTTTGCTTCCTAATCACATTTTGGAACCTACTCCTTACTGAGATCCTAACACTGAACTAAGTGTAACCTCTGTATTGCAACTGTGGTTTTTTGAAAAGGAAAATGGAGATTAAACACATTAAATGGAATCTCCCAGGTCAGAGAAGAATCACTGTCAAGGGAGGGGAGAGATTCATGAGCAAGATTCAGGATTTTTAAAGCATTATAGAAGTAGATGTCTAGGTGCTGATACCCTTCCACTTTTTTAAAATAACATATTATACAGGAATATAGACAAGAACTGAGTACTAAATAACTAACTTGCAACTTTCTCCAAATGTACTAAATAAATATCAATATCCAAATCTTTAAAATAAAGGAATGGGCTCTGCTTAGCTCCTTGCCCTGGCACAGTTCAGCCTCAGCACCATAGGATATGATGGAGACTCTTCTGCAGGGCTACCACTCTCTATGCCCTGGCCAGCACTTAGGAGACACCTGATAAATCCTACTGTGTTCTGCCCCTGCTTTAGGGATGGCAAACTGCCTTCCAGATAAAAATATGAACAAAAGTGTCAATGGATAAACACTCAACTTTTGAGCAACATGGTCTAATGGAAGGTGTTCCTGTCTAAGGGGAGAGGGAGCATGGAACTGGATCATCTTTAAGGTTCATTCCAACCCAAACCGTTTGTGAGTCAAAACAGAAAAAGCCTGCCCCTAGCTCAGTTATGTGGCTAAGAGCCATTTGTATTTCAGAATTGCAAAGCAGCTGGTTTGTTGAATGACAAGAGCTGGACACTAATAAAATTAGACATCTGAAACTTGGACCTTGTTAGCATTTTGATAAAACAAGGCCCTAATTCTTTTAAAGACTAATTAAGGTGAAATAAAAGGGAAAAATTAATATTGCTTAGGAGAGTTAAAAAGGGCTAGGAGTGAAACAAAGTTTCTGCCTGAAGCAAACAGCAACAGGTAACATCAGAAACCAAGTCACTACATGAGACTATTACTTCATTTTTAAAGAAAGAGGTCAATTCTGTGCTCACAGAAGTTAACAGCAGAGTTGGAGCTAGAAATACAACTGCTACAATCACTCTGTAGCTTATGATTCAGCTAACCCCATTCAATTCAACAATGATGACAGTAAAACCTATTATGAAGCAAAGTTAATAGCAAAATTACAACGTGGATTAGAAGAAAAGCACAATATTTTATCAATGTCATCTGTATTCAGGTCTCTGAAAAAGTTAGTGAACCTAAAAAAATAATGGATTTATGTAATCAGTAAGTATTTCTGTTTCAAGTTTACGGAGGACAGATGATTTTTAGAACTGAGATTTCAAATATTTTGCAGGGTTTCTCAGTTTTATTAAGTACAGAAACAGTCTGTCAGTAATGCATATAGCTTTCAAGTAAAGCAGCACAACATACATCTTACCTCTTTTTGTAACTTTAAGAGTACTTGTTAAATTAACAAATAATGTAAATGTGAACTATTAAACACAAACTTAACTATTTAGCTGGCCAAGCATATTTTTCTTTTTTTTTATACATCGTGCATAACTTACCAAAATGTGCAAGTGAGAAGTTACTACTATCCAGAAATCAAGATAAATTAAAAAATTATGAAGTTATTGTCATCCTTAGATATAAGACTGTACAGGAGAGAGCAACCCATTATTTCAGAAAGTATATTACTTGGAAGTGCAGCAGCTTACCCAAGTTATGCAGTCATGTAATACATTGTGAAAACAGAAAATTTAATCAAAATCATGACTAAAAGAAGTAGATACTGCATTATGTTTCTCACAGCAATAGTAAAATAGAGATGGCAGATACCTTCATCTATGTCCCAGAAAACTAGTTATGCATGATATAATCTATCATATCCAAATACGGCAACACTGTTTAAAAAAAACTATTTTATTTTAGCTTGAGATTGTAAAGTGCAAAATAAAAATCAGATTTGCAAAGCAATGCAGGTGTATGCATACACACACACACCAAATGGATGCAGATATATCTCAGATTTAAACAGGTTATATCCTAAAGCATCTATGCAGAACCACATCTACCTGCTTCTTTAAAACATCATGTCTCCACCACTAAAACAACTCATAGTACTTCAGCCTCTGAAAGCACAGACTCAATATTTTCTTATCAGTTAAAAGGAATAGGTGAGAATTTCTTTCCCAATAACCAGGTTGAAATGTCCTCTTCTTGGCCTGGGCTTCAGTTCTCATTCTCTCAGTTGGATTCATCTGTCAAAACTTTATGCTTCTGGCACAACTGATGGACACTATCCTGAATGACAATGGAGACCATGTAAAGACTATGCTTACAATATTTCAGCCATATTTATACATACCTTTGCTCTGGCGTGATCACAAGCAACATAAACTTCAACCTAAATCTATCCCAACAAAATACCATCTTAATAGGAACCGTTCTTGCACTGACCACTTTTATGGTTGCCATGGATATTCTTCCAAAACTAAATTTATTTATTTTTTAATTAAAATGGGTCAGGTTTTTTGAGAGGCTCTAGCAAACAAGAAGAGCTATCTCTGGCTCTTCTTTTGTCCACAGAAACAATACCTCTCTCCTCAATGCCTTGTAAAATGTCATTTCCAACAGCTTCAAATGGAAACTCCAAGCCCCTCAGAAGTATACCACCACGGATAACCTGCTTCAGAGAAGACCTTTGATTTTTTTGTAAATAATTCTCACTTAGCTTTTCTTCTACAATAACATGTGATATATGTTTACATACTTTCTGGAATAAAAAAATATACAAATGAGGTGAAATGTGGGTAAGTACAAGTAATTTTTCAGGTGTTTTCATCTGAAAGGATGTTTCCTCCACTCCAGCATGTTCCATTGTTCTCAAAAGTTCAAAGCAAAAAAAGGAACAGGAACATGGGTACTCAAATATTTTTCTGTTACATGGTATTTGCACTGGGTTTGCTCACCCCCCTGCAGCATTATGTTACACATCAGATCAATTACTTGTCACCAACAACCAGAGCTAAGATCATTTGTGAAACTGGGACTTAAGGGAGAAGCAGTAAAGCAGTTTTCAAACCTTTATATCATCTAATGCTTGGGAAAAAAACCTGCTACTCAGTCATGGTCTAGCTTTCAGATAGCCGGGAAGAACTCTCATGGTTTCCCTTTAAAAAATTCCTACATCGTGAATAACAAATGGAAACAAGTTTCCAACAGACGTGACCATATCAATCTGTAAGGTTCCCAAAAGTTAAGAACAACAGTGCAGAAAATACTTGGCTGCTCATCACTTGCAACAGTAGGAAGGGGCAGCCAGGGGAACCCCCCTGTCTCCTGGCATGGCCTCAACACAACTGACTAAATGTATGGCTTCCTGACATTGTCTCTTTACAAGAAGTAGCCACAGTAATGACAGGATGGAGAAAAACATGACTACTGCCTCTCATTGCAGTTTTCTCCAACTCCCATCACTTCCTGCAGGCAAGCTCCTCTCATGCTTTGCCTGTTTTTGTGTCTTGCTTTCTTCCATTTTCCATTTTTCTGCTACTGCAGCCTTCATTCTTCAACAGCTTGCATGTTTTTAAGGGTATATAATTTATCTAATAATGAGAATTAGCCTCGATTTCAGCCAACAGCATTTAGGAACCCGTACAAATATTCTGCTTTGGCTCTGAAGAGCAAGCCAGAAAATCAGAGGATAAGTTTAACAAGCTTAGGTTAAGTTAAGCAAGGTTAAGTTTCATGCTGGAATCCACTTCAAATGTGCACATTAAAATTTCCTCATCCATACACTGCACTTGTAAAGACCCACTTTCATTGTCCATCCCTTTCAGCCCTCAGGTTTCAAAACCAGTCTCTTTTCTTCACTCATATACAATATCTTACCACATTCTTTCCCCCTGTATTAATTTCCTACCTTCTTTTCCTATCAAATTATCCTTCAGTTCTTCTCATCTTGGTCTGCCTTCTTTCCTTTGAGAGATCTCCATATCCTAGAAGTCATCTTCACCATTTTCCCACAATCTCCTCTTTCTCTCACCTACTGTCTCTTCTTGCTTCTACTCACCAAAGCAAAGAAGAAACACTGGCATCACACCAGGTATCCTCATAGTGCTACACATGCAGGTACCACCAGCGCAGCTCTTGGAAGCTCTTTCTGAGCATGAAGAGCTCAGTAGAGGTGGTAGGTGGGCTCCGTGGAGCTCCATGACCCTTCAGGGGTTGAAAGGGCTCCTGGCAAGACAGCAGGCCCCAACTCCTGCTCACTGTCAGGCCAGGAGATCAACTGATGACTATCACGCCTATGCAAGATGGGGTGTCAGAGACCCCACTAGAATAGCCATTAGAGATATTAGCTATCAGAGAACAGCAGTATTAGATGACGATTTATTAAAGGCAAGTTTTAGTTAAGCATATAACAGGAGTCACTTTTCATTTTAGTTGAAATGGGGATTTTTACTGTATCTTCTATGTTCAGCTGTATTTTGCTATATTAAATAGTATTATTGTGGATAGCATTTCAGTGTGCAGGAGGATACAGAAATAAGCACACCTTCTTGTCAGCTTTTGCTTGAGAAATACAGTAGAGTAGTTCATGCTAATAAGAACAACACTGAATTAATAAATTGCTGTGAACAAGTTCCAGAAAAAACAGCATAAACTGATTCTTAACTGCCAAGTGTACTTTCCTCATTTGTGTTGACAGCTGTGACACAACTGCAATTATTTATTATACTCAGTAAATTGTAACCTTTAAACAAAATAGACTAGCCTTACATCATAGCATCAATCATTGAACTTCTGCTGAGAAATGTTGAAAAATCTTTTTCTGTTGTTTTTTTGTCTCATTTTCTCACTTTTCCTCAATTTTAAGTGAGAAAATTAACAGAGATGTTCCAGCATATATAAAAAGGCACTGGCATAATCATAAAAAAATTGTACGAATGTTCTCATAGGAGAAGAAATTTTCCTCATGGAAAGTACAAGAACCCTCATGATATGGTTTTTTTCCATAAGATGCGATGGCTTGGAGGGGAAAAGGAGATATATTAGGATGCTAAGAAGATTGTTGTTAGCCTGACAGCATAAAATTTACACCTATTTATACCTTGTGGGAAGAGAGCACAGAGCTCTTCTTACGAATAAGCAACACTTCACTACTATTACAAGGAATTTATAATTTTTTTTTATTATTATTATTTGACGGTAATACTTCAGAATCACCCAGGAAAAAGGGTGAAATAACTTGAATTGTTTAGACATTTTCAATGTAACAGTAAATAAGATACAAGCTTGCATCTGGCTTGGATCGGGACACCACAGTTGGAAGAAGAGTTCAAAGCCAGTGCGAAGCTACTCTATTTAGAGTCAGACAAAGTTCATCCTGTTTTTTTGTAATCCAGGCTGATATGACCCAATGGAATCAGTAAAACTGAACCATGCATCTTATGAAGTGTAAGTTACATGCTTGCATGTATTTTGGGAGAAATGGCAAGTTTAGGAGCAACAACTTGTAGACCAAACCCATTCTTATGAACTACCATTGTATTTCTGGCAATGATGACCAAAGTATTTGTAGAATTAAAGAAAGGCATATAAAGCACAACTGAGGAATTTAAAAAGACAGATAATACGCATAAGCTTAGTGGGGATCTTTACAGTGTTTTAAGAAGCCAGAATTGATTCTGCTGGAGGTGATAGACTCACAGTCAAAACGCGGTTTTTCTTCTCTAAATGATGTTAGAAAATACGCCTTAACATGTCTTAACATGCTAAAATTACAATGAAAACTAGACTCTTTAATATATTTCCCTAGTACCTTCTAGCCCAGACCACAACCAAGTAATGCTTATGGTGCACATATATAAAACAGAGCATTCTAGCACAGCAAACCAATAGTACATCAGGTTATACAAAACTATTGCAACTGTCTTCACCATTAGAACTCACAGGATAGGCAGGAGGCCTTTCCAAAAGTAATACTGCACCTTGGATAGATGAGAAGAACCAAACTAATGTCAGTCTAAGCAAAGTTTTAAGGGGCCCAGGTTAGTGTAACAATGTCTTCTTCTGCTTAAAAGCAAAACTATAGGAGAAGATATTTCTTATTCCCTGGAAATGTCAGCATACTAAAAAAACCCCTATCAAATCAAACAAAGCCCTTGTCCCGCTACTAAGCTGCTAGACAGAGAGCTGGCAGGCTCCAGGCAGCAAAGGTTAAATAGGATGGAACTGGAAAAGATTTCTGGCTGCATTTCCTCAAGACAGTGTCAGCTCTGTCTACACCATCCTGACAATTACCTAACCTACCCTTAAGGAGGAAATGTAACTCAGAGTACGTGTACTCCATCACTCAACCTGCTCACAGAAACGCAAAGCAACATCAGACCTATGAGATCTCTGCAAAACTTAGAAGCTTGCAAATGACCGGGTGACAATTGGAGAGAAGCTTTACAGCTGTTCTCCGGTTCACTTTGTGTCACCTAATCCAGGCTTTTCTGCCATGTTCATTACATTATAGCAGGAATAACACCGGGATTTAAGAGGAAATATATACTGCATCTAATTTTCCTCTGAAAGACAGCAATGGACTGACTTGGTTCAGTGTGATCTGTTCTTGATCAGACTGTTTACTTCCATTATCTTCAAAACAGTATAACCATTTTCCTCCATTATTTTTGTCAAACGAAGCCAAGCCTTTAGCTTGCATTCTCCCTGAAAGGGAGAAAACAAAACAAAAAAAAATTAAAAAAGACAAAATAAGAAGAGGATAGACAGTATTACACTCTTTCGTTTGCCCACTTTCCTTGGCCCTTACTATTCTTCTGAGACTTAGTGAAATGAGAAATTCCAAGAGCTCTATCTTCCTCTAAAGTAAATCCTTCTCCTATACAGGTTGCCACCACATAAGCTCCATCACAAAAACTCCTGTCTCAACTGCCAGCCACTGTACACAATCCGGTATTTGAAATTACCTACAGCTGTTGAGGCTGGACAGCACCTCTGTGAGTACAGCTAGTAGTGACCTGGAAAACATTTCTTGTGTTGATAGTCCATGCAGATATGCTGCCTGGCTTTGTGCCACCTTCTGCAAATGACATCTCTTCATTTGTTTGATCTATGCTATTATATACTTCTGTTCCTTCCTTTGTAATGCATCCTGAAATGATCCATACTGAGGCATTTCATAGGCAGTGCACCTTTTGTCATGTTCATTTCACTTCCTCTTTTTCTGCGTACAAAGCCATGCTTGTACCGTTTCTCATCAGTTTTTAATTTGATGCATTTTAAGAAGTTTTAAAAGAAAGCCATGAGACTGCCAGAAGCAGCAATGACTTTTTCATTTCCACAGAGTACTCTATTGTACTTAACACCCACTGGAGTATTTGAAGGCTCTGGAAGTAGAGGGCCTAGGCATCATTGTACTAATGTAATGCATTTGTCATTGTGAAGGTCAGCAATTCTTTCTACATTACTGAAAAATACCACAGACAGTATGTAATCATAAGCTTTGTTACACAGCATTTTCCAATAGCCACAATATTCTATTGTCTGCTCCAAGATGACTAAGAGAAACCAATATCCCCATCTCTTATTGATATATTAAAAAAGGAGTTTCAGTCATCTTTGTGCTCTGAAGTCCACTAAAAGATTGTACCATCTGCAGTGATTTTACAGCTCAATGTCAGGAGAAAAAAAAAAGAACTGCTGTTGAGAAGGTTCCTGAAAAGACCCCAAACCTTTCCTGCTTTTTCCAATGAAAATATACTAGTTGCAGTATTTCTATTTGCATGCTGAAAAAAGTATTAAACTTTGAGCTTTAAACTCCTGCTTTGGGTGATTTCTCTAGGTTTAGCGCAAGAAAAACTTAAGATTCATTTTTCCCACTCTATTCTTCTTTTATTTTTGGTAACCCCTGCCCCAGCTTTGGGTCATTCCAAACAGTAGTGTGTTTCTGAATGAAAGACCACATATTTTTCTGTTTCTTACAGCTAAATGTAATTCAAAGCTATCCAACACATTAGTGACAATGGATTAAGAGCAATTTAATGAATAATTGCTTGAGAGAAGAAAATCTTGTATTTCTGAAAAACACATAGCAGAAACTAGTCCTTCATTTCCACTGCTGAGAACTACAGAAGGAGCTTCAGTACAAAATAGATTGACATTTAGAATCATATGTATTCAGGAAGCATCTATAATAAGTAAGTGTTTTATGATTAACTGAAATAACAAAAGGTCCAACTAAATTAACATAGCTTCCACACAAGTCAGTAGACAGGCATACACTGTAATGCCAGCAGAATTTGTCCCAAAGAGGTTATATTCAGTTGTCATCATTATAAGATGTTTTCTTCTTCTCAGATCTGAGATCAAAAACTCCCCTGTGCATTTTGGGATTTGGGGATTTTTCTTTTTGAAGCATCTTCCTCTCTGCCTGGCTCTCGCACTGAAATGCAACACTGTAACTGCCTAGCCCCTGAGATTTAAATTTGTGAAAAAAAAAATTACCACTATACCCACAGGAATCTGGGAAACCTCTAAGAGCATTCTTGTCAAGCCAGTGTAGGCCACCAGAGGCAACGGCAATAAAAAAAAATAATAATAAAAAAAAACATCAAAACTGAAACTGTTTTTTTTAATGTTAAATTTTAATCCAGCATCTTCAGAAAAAAAAATAAAAGCATCATCTTCAGGCAAATACATTAAGTAATAAATATCAAGATCCTAATTTCAGTAACAGCCACTATTCAGTAATAGATTACGACAGAATTTGATAAAAATGGGGCTGGTTTAAAAAAAAAAAAAAAAGTAAGTGAAGCTGACAATGCCATTTCCTCTCCAAACAGAGTTTTTCACTCTCCTTGCCAAAAGAATTTCAATTTGCTTTCTAAATAAAAGAATTACGACACTGTAGAACAAATCAGTACTAATCAGGAAGACTGGCAATGCTTACACATAAGATAATGAATAATCCATCCTACAAGAAGACAGAAACTGCAATTACCTAGATCTGAAACTAAACACTTCTCAGATTCAAGAAGCTAACACCAAATTCATGCAGCCCATGACTTTTCCCTTGTCACTCTTGGATATGCTGCAAAGTAACTACAGTAATGTTGTGTGGAATATCAGATACAGAAAGGGAAATGTTTAAACAGGGAACAAAGTGACACCATCATATGCCATTTCCAACACTTTCAAACTACTTCAAATTAGTCTCACCATTAGTTCAGGTAAAAAGAGAGATTCTATTTTACTATTCATTTTTCTTCAGTACATAAACATTCAATAGCACTTCTGGACACAGTTTGATACAATGCTTTAAAACTGTGCTAATGTAGGTTAAAATGATAGTAAGACACTGTGTCCACCTCAAATTACAACTGACCTGTATCTCAGTCTAAGAATATTCAAGAAAGAAATAGTTTTAGACTGAGAACATGTATTTAATGAAGTAATAGAACTATACCTCCTTTCTGGAGCTGCACTTGAAGATATAAGTTCAATCATAAAAGGAACTTCCTGTGTAGGGCCAACACTTTACCACCTCAGGTTGACTTCTGCATAGCCTGTGATTGCTTGAAAAATCCTGTGTAAATCTGAATGCAGCCCAAGAGATCAATGCTTTCAAAAAAACTGTATGGTTTCCATGACATGATATCGCAAGGGCGACAGATAAAAAATTGAAAACACGGAGTGAAGGGGAAAAGCAGCTTTACTGGCAAAGTTTGGTGATCCAAAGAGGAAAATCATAACAATCTCCCCATTTTTATAACATCTAGAGTGCCTATCCCCCATACTATCCAATCAACGTTCATCTTACTTCTATGTTCCCCCAACATCCAGCAGAATTGTCCCTTATCACTTAACTCCACTTATATCCAGCCTCTAGTAGGCCTGGAAACCTAACTCTATGTTTGGTCTTGTACCCCACTTATCTACACACAAGAATGCAAACACACTGGAACACAGGCTCTTCTGGCCCTTAATATTCCAAGTTATCCAGCCACCTAGCAAAAGTGAATTCTCTAAAATATTAAGCATACCCTTTAAGGCATCAGACAGATCCAGCGAGGGCAAGGTTTATATTTTTTAACATTTACAATTAAAGTAAATGCACACTGATGGACTCACAACAAGAATAAGAATAATCACCATTTAAATCCCTTTGAGTTCTGAGGGAGGGAAGTACAGTTTGTGTTCTACTTTTTAAACTAAGCAATGCTTTGTGAAATTTAATAGCATTAAAGGATAGGTCTATCCCATATTGCTAAGCAGACAGTCTATTCAAGGCAGCTACTGCTTCAAAGCTGAATTTTTGTACAGATGTCAAGTCAAGAGTTCATTAGAGCATTCTCACTTCTCCCTCCTGAAAGAAATTTACAAGCTGCAAGAAAGCCTAAGTTCTGGACTGTTCTGCAGTAGCAACATAATAAAGTAATTTCATATACTAAAACCAACATGAATCACAGTAAGAAAAACACACATCATTAAAGGGTCTTTTTATTAAAGAAGGCACCAAATACCAGACATTACACAAAGGTGAACACCATGAATGTCAAGAATACCAAAAAGTCATCAATAAGCAGTAAAAGTGAGAAGAAAAAACAGAATTTGGCAAAACAGCCATTTCATGAGAATTTTTTTTATATCAGCTCACCTGTCAATCAAAACCAGCATGGTGGAGCAGATATACAGAAACTCTTCCACAAGTTAGGAATATAGCAGTAAGACTGGAACTATGAAAAACATGGCTAAGTAGTGAAAAGGTACTCTTTGTATATCAAGGTTCTCCAGCCTTTCTTCAAAAAAAAACCTCACACCAAACCATAAAACAAAAAAACAAACAACAAAGCCAACAAACAAAAGAAATTCAAAATTAAAACCAAACAAACACTACTACCAAAATCCCTCTTTTTTAAAAAAGAGCTCACACTTCAAAGTAAAGCAAATGAAGAACCAGATGCAAGGGCCTGACAACAAGTATTCAATAAGTATTTTGCTGTTCTAGTCTTTTTTTTCATTTGGCAGTGTGTTTTCTCAAGATACTAGTAAATATATACATGTACTCTTATTGTTTATACAGTCAGACTATAGAAATACATCTTCTGAGTTTAAGTAGACTGACTTTGCACGTTGCACAACACACCAGAGTGGAGTAGAGGAGGCAAATCACTTCTTTTGACCTACTGACCACACTGCTTTTGATGCAGCCCAGAACACAACTGGCTTTCTGGGCTCCAAGTGGACATTGCCAGCTTATGTCCAGCCTTTCATCCACCACCAACCCTTAGTTCTTCCCAGCAAGGCTGGTCTCAACCTGCTCACCCCCAGCCTGACCCAGATGCAGCATCTTGCACTTGGCCTTATTAAGCCTCATGAGACTCCCACTGGCCCACTTCCAGGTGCCTCTAGACGGCATCCCATCCTTCAAGGGTCAACTGCAATTGCTTAGCTCGGTATCAACAGCAAACTGGTCCCCGTACAGACCCTGAAGGACACCACTTGTCACTGATGTCCATTGGGACTCTTGAGCTGTTGACCACAATCCTCTGGACACAACCGTTCAACCACTTCTTTATTAATCTAACAGTCCACTCATCAAATCCATCTCTTGCCAATTTAGAGAAAAGGCTGCTGTGAGGGACCATGTCAAAGGTTTTATGCAAGTCCAGATAGATGACATCTGTAGCCTTTCCATTACTTTTGGAACCCCATTTTCTAGAGGCCAATTGCCATTCTTTTGTGCTTTGTATTGGAGCAGCAAAGCACGTTGCAAGGAGCTGGATCTGTTGTTGTGACACTGCAAGGCATAGAATGAAGCCATAGGGAGAACGGACAGAAAAGAAGAGGTACCAGATGGCACTCATAAACTTAGGACACACCTAGCTAAGCCCTCTAGTATACTCTACATACTGACAGCTACAGCCACTTACAATACTGCAATATAATCTGTCCACCTACACTTAAGTATAAAATGAGTTGAGGTCAAATTTTTGTCATCGTACATATTTCTATCAAATCTCAAGTAAGCTATTTTTTGTGATGTACCACTGTTTTATTTTACTGGCAAGTTTAACACAATCGATCTTATGTACCTGACATAGAAATCTTGAAAAATCAAGGAGAAAAATAATTATAGAGGAAAAATCCTAAATTAAGGATTACTGCAGTAAAATAGTCAACCCTAAAAAAAAGAAGTTACAATGCAGTAGAGAATCAATAATCAACATCACGTATTAATAATCAACATCAAATTCATTATGCAACTGAAGTTTATGAAAGCTATATGTTGCTTCTGGGTACATTACGTCTTCCTTTCAAGGTGCATTAGATGCACATCATAAAGATGAAAACACTTTTTTAGTAAAAATACTTTTTTAGTAAGAAGTTAGAATGGGCTGTACCTGAAAATTCTGAAGTCCTCTCAAAAACTTGTGAAGAACCTTTAGAAACCTTTCAGCACCATTTAAAAACAAAAAGTAGATCTGTCCTATTTCTTTCCAGAGCAGGACTGCAGAGTTAGTATTTTAATGTGTGACTAGCCATTACCAAAAAACACATTTCAGATAACACTATTTACCATAGATGAAGCTAGAAAGCTTTCAACACCAGAAGAATTCTCTGCAGGAGTTTGAAAGATTTCATTCATCCTCCCCATGCTGACAATGGTAGCGGAATAAACAGACTTTTTGGATTTCGTGGAATTAAAAAAAAACCAAAACACAAATCTGCACACACTATGGAGTAAGTCAGACTCTCATTCAGTCTAATCTATTGTCACTCAATTTACTTCATTCAAACTGTGATAACGTACATGAATTAGGGATCTGGCCTAGGACTTATTTCTTGCCTTTTAGGCATCTGATCTGAAGCAGAGGTGTTTCTTAACTGCTTTAAGACAAATTAAAATTACTTACATTTTTTTAGGCAGAAAAAATGTTTTTAGAAATATAAATTAAAAAATATGAACCAAAGCATATATAGTCTACCTTTTTGCCCTGCAAGGGAGTACAGTTGAGCTTAACGACTGAAAAAGCAGTTAGTCATTGGAATAGGCTCCATAGGGAAGTGGTAGAGTCACCATCTCCCTGGAAGTGTTGAAATACAAGTAGATGTGGTACTTCAAGATAAGGCTTAGTGAGCATGGTGGTATTCAGTCAATTGATGACCTTGGAGGTTTTCTCCAACCCTAATGATTCTATGGTAAAAAACAATTTCTCAGTTTCCGAAGTGTAAGTTGTTATATGGAAAGTCTTCACAGTTCTGTTACAACACTAACTCTCCCAAAGAAGCAGGTGAGGTTGAAAAGTGTAACCAGGTACAGCACCAAAGCCACTCACTGTGCTCTACCACTGCTAAGAAGCCCTAATGACGTGCAAATGCACTTGAAGTGGAAACTTGCACGCACTCGCATGGAAATAAGGCATCCTGAACAATCTTCTCTGCTTCCAAATTTGGCACATTTCTACAGTCTGAATAAAATCTTCAGAAAGTAGGCCAGGTTCTCACTCAGCTAAACTTGGCCACAAACACATACACAATCTGTCAGGGATCAGCAGCAGCATTACAAAGAAACAGTCTCTTTTGTGCAAAGCTGGGTAGTGATGAAGCCTGCAAAAAGAACAAGGTATCGGGCTTTAAAAATAGCCAAAACAAGAAGCTGCACAACAATCAAAGTTACTTGAGCATAATTAGCCCAAGTGACTGATGCCAAGTTTGAGAGCGCAGATAAGAGAAGGAAAATACTTTGCTTCAGCCAACACCATAACAAGATAGCTTGAGTAACACAATCACAAATATAGCAATGTGGTAACACAGAAGGGATACAGGCTATAAACTATTATCTGAGAAGAAATCATATTATTTTAGATGCAAGACGTCAACAAAGAACTTGAGATCCATCCCTTTCTTTCCCTATTTAATTCCCTCTATTACAAGGCCATCACACCGGTCAACTTGCTTAATCTCTTGAATCAGAGTGCTTCAGGCGGAAAACAAACAGTATTTGCTATCATTCCCAGGAAGATTTTACACTAGCCCAGTTTTTTAGCACTCTCAAAACATTTTGTGTCAAAGTTTTACAATTAGAACTCTTTAGAGCATCTATTTTATCTTAAGTATATGCCAAAATCAGTTTAGATGCAGAAGTGACATAAAAGCCTCATGAGGGCATAGAACAGGCTGGATTACCTGACATCCTAAAAAATTCATAGGTGGTAAGGAGGGAGAGATAAGAATCCCTGCTCTAGGTGACATATGAAACCTTCCATCTCAAACTGTCCAGTCTAGGTGTTGAGGTTCAACTCCTACCACCCTCTCACACAACATCTGTAAGCTCATCATCTCAATGACATGTCTGACAACAAGATGACACCTCTGACAACAAATGTGCCAAAACTTCTTGAGCAATATTTCCAGTTATCTAAAGGAAAGAGACACAAAAAATTCACTTTTCAATCAGTGCTTATGCCATTTTCCTGGCATCATCTAATCTTCTGAATTTTAGAACATGGCAAGTAGCCTCATTTCTTTTTCCTGCCTTTGTTTCTTTGAAAGAGCCATCAGATAATGACTCATGAGTCCCCTCAAGACGTCTACAATCAATTTTTCTAGAACTATTTGTGACACCCCTTATGTTTTAAAAATGCAACAGCAGGGAAATGTCTATTCCCACCAACAATTCAACCGACCTTTCAGATGACTAGCCTTCTCTAACATGTGTCACTGTGCCTCTTCTTTACTGTTTGTCAGCCACCTGTCAGAATTCAAATCTCTCTTACTTCTAAAGAGGTTTCTTAGGAAGATCAAAAAGCCAATATTCACTGTAGCAAAGACTAATTCAGAACTAAAATCTCATTTCAACTCTAAAGGCACATTCACTTTAACCAATATTTTTTTTCTCCAGCTGAAAAGTAGAGGTATGAACTCGTTCAGACTACCTAGTTCTGCTGCTGTTCATGTGAGCTTACTGGAAACAGTGCTCCTTGTCCTGACACTGAAGTTAGCTTGTTAAAAAAAAGCACAAAACCACACCAAAAAGCCTGTTCAGATTTTTAGACACATGTTGTTTGCAATTGAAAATCCATCCCACAACAGATTTGTTTACAAGATCTTCCTAAATTGCCTCTAACAGTAAAAGTGAGCTGTCAAATCAGCACATTCAGCTTTTTAAAATTTCTTGTTTGCTCAGGAGCACAGCACCCATCCCCTCTGCACTCAACACCAACTTAGTGACACTACTGTTACAAAAAAATTGGCAAATGAGTAGAACACACATAAAATTAGTCCCAAAAAGATAGATTCATTTCCATAAACTTTTCTTCACAGAAGAAAAAAACAGTGAAATACAATAGGAATGTCTGTTCCATGCCTCAAAAATCAGCAAAATTTCTGAGCACAACAAATATATATAATCTTCAAATAAAATGGACAGTGTGTCTATTCACAAGCTTATAATTATGACTATTCTTAAGGTCTTCATCAAATCAGTTCCTTAATGAATATGTAACTAAAATTTCAGGAAAAAAAAATGCTTACCTTCATAACAACTTCTGTTGCTAGAAAGATGTATGTATATATATATTAAGATTTACTCATATTAAAGAGACCACTCCCAAACTTTTCTGCTTGCATTCTGGCCTATTTTGATTAATCTGAAGCTAAAAAAAAAGCTTACCAGAAAAAGGCTTTGATTTCTGTCAAATCTGTTCCAGCAGTTCAGTATTTCAACTTTCCCTGATGTGAGTGCACTGCTGACAGCTTAAGGAAGTCTTTCAGCAGATGGAAGTATTATGCAATTAGGCTGCCCAGAGACGTTGTGGATTCTCTGGAGACACTCACAACCTGCCTGGCCACTATCCTGTACAACCTACTCTAAGTGAACCTGATGAAGTAGGAAGGTTTGGACTAGGTATCTCCAGAGGTCCCTTCCAGCATCTACCATTCTGTGATTCTGTGATTTTTCTTCTCAGACAAAAAGTTGAGTGCAGATTGAAAGAGTGGAAACACACTCAAAAATTAGACACAGAACACAGATGTTGAACTTGTAAAAATGTATCAAACCAGCACACATTCACCATGTATTGTAGCTGATCAAAATATTCAAAAAGAGACCTTATTAATTCATTATTTCTAACAATAGCTTACAGTTTCATCACTTAGAACTGATTCCTCTTCCTTCCCTAATGTATGACAAACAGCAACATTTATTACTGTAGATACATGTTTTAACAAGTCCATTCAATACTTTTGCAGGTTTCAGTCCACTCTCTGCAAATGGCTGTTCCTAAAGATAAAATCCCAATCACTTTATCAGTTTATACTTCAGCTGATGAGACAAATTCAGTTCATGTCATCTGCAGACTTCTGTCCTGCAGCTTTTCCACATACACAAACTTCACTGTACAAGACAGCAAAAAGGGATTTCAGCTATGAAATGTTTAGTAGCCCCACAGAACTCAGGACTTCTAAATTGCGGCATTCTATTTCATCTCTTCTGTACTTCAGTAAATAGGATGCTTTAGACCACCATGGTCTGCCTGCTAACCGTTTCAATTTTGAAAGATAACAATTCAAACCAACTTCAGAGTACCAAACACCCCAAGTCCCCTGATAACTTACGGTGGTTTCAAAAAATATATACTCATTCTCTCCTCTGAAAATTATGTCCTGCTTTTCCACAAGAAGAAAAAAATAATATCACACAAACAGACAATCTGGCTAAGTAGAAAAGGACAGGATGGCTATATCCAAAGTGCTGCAAAAGCAGAATATAAATTAACAAAGACAGAAGCATTATCTTCCTCCAATTTTGTACTATCATAGTCATTTTAAGTGTTGCCTGTTACAAAAGTAAGCTTGAAACTTGGAAACAGATGCATGCTCTGCACTTAATTCTCTATTATTGGGTCCATTGTTTTCCCTAAATGAGTTGGAACTTTTACAATTACACATTTTATTAGTGAGATACTTGTAATTCCCTAAGCATTACCACTGCTCCAATGTTTAGGCTCAGCCTAATGTGCACCCAGGGAAAAAAAATAGTGAAAAGTAAACTGAGACTGCTTTTCAAATAAAGTTACTTTTCACTATCCCATAAAAGTAAACTACAATATACAAGTTACTTGTAGTAGACAGCATGTCCTACATTTCCATTGGGGTAAAATAATCATTAACAGATGACAACAGTATGCACACTAGAGACCAAGAGCACAAAGGGAGGATCAAAGAGCATGCACAATATCGTATGTCTCATGAACCTGCAGCATTTCTCACGAGATAGAGCAAATTTTCAAAATGAGGTTAACAGCAGTGTAGGTTAATTTGCAAAACCTGTAAAATTCCACAAGAGGAAATGCCCTCAAGTTGCACCAGAGGAGGTTTAGACTGGATAGTAGGAAAAATTTCTTCCCCAAAAAGTCGGTCAAGCACTGGAATGCTCAAATAGTTATTTGAGTAACCAAATCTGGAGGTCTTAAAAGCTGTGCAGATGTGACACTTTGGGTAGCTGGTTTAGTGGTGGATTTGCCAGTGCTCAATGATCTTAATGGTCGTTTCCAACCTAAATGATTCTATGTGAACATCTCAATTCTTCATTATTTTAAGAGTGGTTCTTTGCATGTTACACACCTTGTTTGTATATGCCAGCATACTAACTAGATATACAAAAATAAGACATGGAATAGGAACGCTAGTGAAAACAGACTCAAAAGAAAATGAAATGGAATGCTTTCATCCCTAAATGGCAACAAACCCCATGTAAACAACACTGATCATGTAAAAACATTTGCACACAGAGTTCTCACACTGATTTAAGTAAAAGAAGAAAGAGATCATATGAAGTTTAGAATGAATCATTCCTGGCCAGAAAGATGTTCTCCAAGCATAAGAAAAACAATTTACACTGGAATGGATGGATGTTTCAACTGTACAGATTTTTCTTTTTCAGGACTGAAGGGGAAAAAAGTTACCAATTCTGTTTTGCACCTGTTTCCAAAAGATCTGATATATGTTAATTTCAAGATAAGTTATCTACTACTATTCATACGCAAGTTACACTTTCTTCCTCTTCATTAATCTTTTGCTCACCTGTAAAAAAAGTCAGCTGAACAGCAGAGCAACTGTTGAAATAGGAAACCTTCCACGAGAGAGGATAGCAGTATTATCACCACAGGAGGATGAGACTATCTAGCTGCAAGCAAATTCTGCTTCCAGAAAGGAAAATACAAGAAAGACTTTGTGACACTACCTTCACTTTGTCTTCTCTCTATACTGAGCAACTGTTTATTGTACTCTCACAAACTGTACCTTCAGGTGTTTCTAGCTCTGAGATGTGGGCAGCCTGTACAATGCAATTAGTCAATGCAGTGAGCACTCTAAAAAGACGATCCAGTATGTCTTGAAAAGTATTGTTGTGTTGACAGCTAAATCCCTTTTTTCCCCTCAAATCAAATTAAAAAGCTCAACAAAACCCCAAAACCCCAAACCACTTCAGGAAAGTTTATCATTGAAATGGATATCAAAAGTGTGTTAAGGTCTTTTTAAACTCCAAAACAGATGTTTTTCTTACTCTGTGTGCCTCTTGCAAAGCAGATCAGCTAGTAATTTGAAAAGGTAGAAGAGAATTTGTGGCCTGCATAGAAAAATAATAATAAAAATAATATTTACTGTTGAAATCCAAGGGCAATTTCACTTGATAACTAGCAAAAATAGACAGAATTTCAGAACATGAGTCTCGTTTAACCCAACTCGCATCTATATCCAACAAGAAAGCTACTTCAGTCAAGACCATGAGCCCTCTGCATCAGCCAAGGCTACTCAGTGCTTCCCATCGTAATGGGAATCCCTCTGCAATGGCTCAGCTCTGACAATACCACACTGCCAAGATTAGCAGTTGCTATAAAAAAACCTGTCCTTCTCTCAATCTGAGTTTTCCATAGACCTTGATATAAAATAACTCATTTTCAGAAATCAAGGCTGGGGAGTGCGTGATATTTTTCTCAATAAAAATTACTGACAGGTAGTTTTTCCAAAACACTGTGTCTTCTGACAGGAGGACAGAACACTTTAACCACTTGAGATCTTTACTAGTGTTTTTGCCCATGAGCTAAATACAGTTTTAATTAGTTATAAAACAATTCTCAAATTTGCCAAGAAACTCCTATATCATTCACGAAGTGTCTTCTATACTTTTCTCTATTCTTTATTCTGCTCAGAAAATATCCATTTCATAAATATTTCTCTTTCAGCATTTTTTTGAGTAATGCTGGTATACTTTTCTTTCAAAGGGAGAAGGTAGATAAACAGAGATATTTAATTACTAATGATTGATTTTTGTAGTGTCCCTTCTCCAAACCATTTTACCCATCTTAAACACTGCATATTAGAAGACAGGTCAAAGTAGTTCCAGGTGATCTGAGTGAGAATTACTAAAGCAGAAACCAAAGTAGAGGGCATACATTTTTGAAGACCTGCCAACAAGAGGACTAATCACCTGCTACAAGTTGAGAAAATATGAAATAACGTGAGAGAATATGTATGCAAGCTCTAGAACTGCCCTGACTTCACTTTAGTAGCAGTAAATTCCATAACCATTCACACTCTCACCAGCTAGCAGACATTAGTTTCCAGTTGTCAAGTCCCTCAGGACATTCCAGTCTCCTTGTCTAGGTTCCTTCCTCCTTACTCCTTCTATCAGAGCTGCATTTGTCACTTCCTCTTTGTAATTTCCTCTTCAGTAATTTCCAACCAATATATCAATATTTTATTTCAATATTTATTTCTTCTACCATACTTCAATTTTCTCCATTTTTGCAAATCAGGATCTTCCATTCTGTTATCCTGTATTCTGCCACTCACTTTCCCACCTCTGCTCTACTCCTGCATGCACGATATCCTCCTCCACAATCTCTGTCCTGCCATATGGCTGCCTGTGCTCCATTACAGCAAGTTGCTGAGACAGAGCTGAGGGTTGCAGGACCTGTCAGGACAGGTACAGCTTTCCACTCAAATAAGCAAAGACCCCAGCTTCCCTCCTGCTCCATAAGCCCATATAGCAGACAACTGGCCAAGGAGAACTCCCGACTACAGAGGACAGGCAAGATTGAAAGGCCAGCATGTGTGTACCATAGGAAGGAACCTCTCCTGTAGAGCCATGACCTCAAAAGGGTCTCACTGGAGGGCAGATGCCTAAACTCTCTGCCTGTTGCCATACAATAGGTCTCATTTCCCTGACAATAATCCCTTTCCAGTCCACATTCCAGCAGAGGAAGTTCTCCTCAGTAACAAGATGTGTCGTTGAAACACAGAGCTGCTAAAGACATTTTATATACTGGCCATAAAGAATGGATGTTCACAGGAAACACGAAATATACATCCACTGTGCAATGGCATTTTTATACAACCAATGTTCCTCTTCAGCCTCCTCTCTAAGCTAACGTCTAATACTAAATACTAATGTCCTATTACAATCTCCAATATAAGGCAATGTTTGTAAGATCTCAGCTTGATTTTCTTGTTTCCTTGTGGATTGAAATTGGTCCACATCTTTTCTACAACATCTGACCAAAGCTGAAGAGAACAAATTAATGATTTTTCAGGTCTCACATAAAGGTCTGCTTACACTTAGTGTGTTTACACTTTGTAATTACATTACATCCTTACAGAGTGCCTGATTTCCGTACTATTTTTTTCCCCACTGTCTCTTCCTGAGGTGAACTAACCAGTTCCAAAAGAGTGATATGCAGAGCTGATGCTACAGTCCCTTGGTGTGACTCTTCCGTGGCATCAGTTTCATGGTATATCCAGTCCCAGATACAGTAAATACAGAGTACTAATAGAACATTCCATTTCATTTGGGTTGACACTGACTTAGTAATTTTTATTGCGTTCACAAAGACCCATTCCCACCAATAACAAAAATGCATTTAGTTTGTTCCAAAAGTTCATAAATCATTTCTCTTAAGGCACAGTTAATATTCAAAGACCTTATTATAATCACAGCAGGCAATTTTTACCCAATAGTTCAGAGATAACAAATTTGATTTGAGGAAAAAATAAAGTCATAATAAATAAAGGAAAATATCATGCATGGCAAATGGGGTGTTTTGTTGAAGAGCACTCCCAAAACATGCACAAGGAGTCTTTGGGGACTGCATTATGGTTTTTAACCCTGAGCTCTTGAGTCCTCCTCCTCATTTCCATTATCACAATAAAACTGACAAAGCTCCTAATAATAAATGTGATGCATAACTTACATTTACAGCCAGGACATCACTGTCAATCCATGTAGATTAATTAACAACTCCTTTTGAGCAGTAGAAATAATTATTTCAATATAAGAAAGTGAATTATAGCTCAGTGTGTTACCTGCAGTGTCAATCATATCATTCAGTTCTTCAAAACAGAACTTGCAATCAAGCTGCAATAGTCATCAGCATCATTCCTTCATGTGTGTGTTTGCCCCTACTTAAAAGATTCTTCAAAAACCAAGTCCGGAAGAATACGTCTGTACATCATTATTTTAATTAAAGTTTTTGTGGATCACGCTGGGTTTCAGATCTATTATCAAGTACGAAATAATCACAATTAAATCTAGCCAGATCTATCATAGTTTCAAGTTAATGCCAAGATGACTGCAGATTATCTGAAATATCAGTTTATCAGTCATTCCTCAGATTATGTAAGTATCAAAGCATTTATATTTTTAGGACTTCATGTTCAAGGACATTTTATACTGCTTTTGGTCTTGCTGGATTCATCCTGCAAGTTCTGGTTTAGCCAAACACATCATAACCAACAACTGACACCTTAGTACTCAAAAGTCTAAAAACACAGGAGAACACTTATTTACCTCTTGTCAAATAGCGTATCTGCCACTTGCTATGTGAAACTCCCTCTCCATCAAATTAGACGGTGTGGCTGAACAGAAAACCTGTAGGCTGTTTTCTCTCTTGCCCAACAGCTTGCAGTATGATCTTCAGCCAGCTACCTCTCATTTGAGTCACGGTGGAAGAGAGGTAACATGCATGCTGCCTCCATGTGGTACACACGGCCAAGCTACAATAATGATTTACATAGCTCAAAGGTGACACACTCAGTATAAAACTCACACTTACCTCAGCAACACAGAATTTTACCGTCTGAGGATTCAGAAAGTATTTGTTACTGAAATTGTCAGAAGACACATTCAATACCTAGTGATTAAGAGAATGAAACTCTTAATATGGTAAAATGACATAGGAATGGCAACTAAATTCAGCCATTCTATACATTCACTACATCTACCCTGAACATCATTAATGAAATTAAAGCCAAAAGATCAGGACAGAAATGAAAATATTAACCTAAAGAACCTTCAATAGACATTTTCTATTCTACTCACTTTCTTGAAACTAGATAACAAGTGATATATTAAGATTACATCAAGAAAAGATGAATTTTCTACACGCCTGTGGATGGGACCAGTTGTCTCCACAACACATGAAGCATAGTCCGTTAAGCTTTGTGAAGATATCCAGGCCCTCCAGGTGACTGACCCACAAGGAGGAAGAGGCAGAAGATGTTCTCAAGAAACAAAGTCAAGTAATGCCTCACCAAGAATCCAGACTCCAACTCCAGATGGAGAGCAATGTGCTTACCAAAGCAACACTCCCCAAAGGTCTTCAATTTCTGAAACTTGATTTCTCTCTAGGACTTTTTTTTCCCCCCCCAGCTAAAATCCAAGTAGCAAAGTCTGTCCACTTCTCAGGGACCATCTTTCTGGATTCAAACTACACAGCTCCATCATCTGTCTCACAGCAAATTTAAAACACTCTGGAATGGTCTCTATCACTCTGAAATCCATCTAATGCTCTTTGAGATGCATTCCATAGCGTAAGCCAAAGGAGGAAGGGAAGAAGGGGAGGCTACTGCAAGGAAAATCCTACCCAACTGCATTCTCTCAACATGGAACTCAATTATGCTTATCAAGAAGGGATATTATCACCAAAGGCATTCACAAGACTTGGGAAAAATAAAATTATTCTTTTTTTTCCATAAAATCCTATACTGAGGGGCTGAATAATGTATAAGTAGAACTGGAATCATGTCTTTTTAGTATAAATTTTCTAAAGAAGATTCATATTTGGAAAGTGAAGTCAATGCCTACGGCCTAATTACAGAGGACCAGCTATGCCCAAGAGGTAAGCAACTTTGTCAACATATCATGTTCTTCCCCTTGGAATTAACAACTCTGAAACAAATTACCCACATTGCTTACAAAGTAAGAATTCAATGTATCTCATGGTTATTGCAAACAACAGCAATTACACTAAACAACAGGGTAGTTTAGTCATTATTCTTCTTAAAATTTACAGCATCTTTGGGTACTGAAAGTGAGAGGATTTATAAGGAAAGTGGTTTGGATTCTAATACTCCTAAAGATTATTTTTAAAGAGTAGAATTAAAAAAAAAAGTTTGATTCATCAACTACAGCATTTAAAAACTAATAAAAAAATAAATGCAGAAGGTATTAAAAGGTGTTTGTACTAGAATTGAACATGGAAAATACAACTGAATCATTTAAAAACAAACCAAAAAACTAATGCAAAAGGTATTACAGGGATTTGTACTAGAACTAGCCATCGAAGGAAAAAGAGATTTCCTTTATCCTTTAAAAATGACCAATTTTGCTTCATTTAAAATAATTATGTGCTCAGTCAAGCATGACACCTATAAACAGATTCGTCATCAACATGCCCTTCTGTTACATACAAATCATTCAAGTATTCAAAGTATTCAAGAGGCCAAAAAAGAAACATACTACTAGCCAGGCTAAAAACATGGTAGGGGGAATCATTTTTACAAAAACCAACACTAAGACATAGATTCACTGAAAAGTGATGGAGCTACAATAATAACACGGAAAAAAAACAAATCTAAAAGTAGTACTTTTCTACATTTAGGTGCCTTTTATAACTTTGAAAACATGGTATTAACATAATAAAATGATTAGCTAATGCAACAAGCACCAAAGAGTTTTTAAAAAGCTACCAAGGAGAATATAGTTAATAGAATATGGATTAAAGAAAAAACCATATGTCAACCCAATTTCAAATAATTTTTTTCAAAATTAGAAATTTTATTGGTAACGGCTCTCCACTGATGATTACCAACACACCACCTTTGATTCACTGTGTTCCTAGCAACATCCTACAGCGTTTTCATTCAATTCCTTGAAAAAAAGTAATTACTACTTAGCCATCTGATGATCCAAAATCAGGTAGTAAATAATGAAGCCAAAAAAATCAGTGGTATGGTTCACTGAAGACAATAATATTACTACAATAAACAACAAGGCTCACGGAAAGAACAACAGATTTACTAGAAATGTAAAAAACAATAATTAAGAAGGTTGCACTTAAAGATTGATGAATTTCAATCTGAAAAAAGGAATAAACAAGATTCAGGGATCATTAAGATCATTTAGAGCTAACAAACAAGGCAAATTTCCTAGGAACACATTCAGGAAAATTATTAAAGTTAAACTTGAATCTCTAAACTAGAAACTTGAATCTCATATAATCTGGAATAATAAAGAGTCTGTATGACCTCTGTTGTGGTAGCTCCTCCAAGACTTTATAAGAGACTAATATCCAATTTATGTGCTCACATATTGAAAAGGGTTCAGAAGAATGTCACAGAAATGACTGAAGCAACTGAAAAGTATGTTTTACAATGAGCACACCACAACACATAACCTTGCCAGCTTGTCAGAATAAGGCTAAGAGACAACTTTATTCTCAATTTGTATTAAGAGCCCTCTAAATCAAGAGTTGTAGCCATGCTGTCTCAGACTAGGAAAAAAAAAAAAAAAAACCAGAAAAAAAAAAACCAAACAGTGAAACTTGCTACCTTTTGGAAGTATGAAGAAAGATGAGGAAAGCCAAAAACATTAAAAGGCAGCAGTGTTTTGCAAAAGAAAATGAAACAGCAAGAGGAATGCAAAAAGCATTAACAGGGACTTCTCTCTGCCTGCCCTGTGCTATCTATAGCTGACCAAAATGGTGAGAACTCAGGCAAAGAGAAGAAAAGTTTTGCTAGATGAAGATGCCTTAGTTAACCCACTGAAGTTATCAGAAAAAAAACTGAAGCTATCAGCAATCACACAATATAAATAAAGATGATATGCAAATATACTGATGACAGCAACATTTCAAACAGTGCTTACACAAATCGTTGCATATTAAGGCCTCTAAAAAGAAAATGAAATCAGCTAAAACATGAATGTACAGAAACCAACGGCAATACACTTTTTCCTAAAGGCACTAGGCCAGCTGTGATTCTCTACACAATCTTTGAGATGCATATTTAAATGAATATTTATTTTTCCTTTGAAAATTATATTTAGCAAAAAAACCACAGCAGATGTTATTATTTTTCCAGATGTAGGTTTCTGCCACAAATCAGCACTCAGCACTAAGGTGCCCTGGTTCACCCTGCTCTTTACCAGGCATCAGTGAACCACAGCCCATGAGCTGAGTCAGGCACTAGCACCCACTCCAGTTGTACAGAGTTTGTGAGATTTTTCTACAAGGATACCTCAAAATCTTTATGCAGATGAAGTCTGTGTACACAGAGGCATGCTTTTTATTTCAGAGTCTGTAGTGGTTTGAGCCACTATTTTCACTAGGGGCGTGGACTCAACAATGACAAAAAGACTGAACAGAATTTTAACAGCAGGTAACAGTTTATTATGTAGGGCTCTACCAGAAAAACCTTTATGGGATCTCCCAGAGTTAGACAAAATACACAAATATGAAAACCCAACAGTTGTCACGCAAAGGAGAAAAAACCAAACTGCTTCTCAATCTCCCAGAGTTAGACAAAATACACAAATATGAAAACCCAACAGTTGTCACGCAAAGGAGAAAAAACCAAACTGCTTCTCAAAGGCCAGGCAGGCTGGCTGAGAAAAGCAGGGGAAAGAAAAGGGAAGCCACCTCTCTCTGTCTCTGATGGTATTCTCCTGGCCCTCAAAGTCCCTGCAAAATACAAAATGGTGAAAAGCACCAGGGACACCCACAGGAAAACTAGCACTTGCAGTTAGGCTGGGTTGTCTCCAGGTGCCACCACTGAAGCTCCATGGCGCCACGCTGCTGCTCGGGCTGGTGGAAGTGGGGGAAGACCAGCCGCACGGTCCAGGAGCTGGGAGAGGGGGAGCCGCAATCCTCTCAGCTCAAGAGACAGCTGAGAAGAGGGGCCACACTTCCATGTCCACAGCTTTTATGCCCTGGAAGTCTCATGCAAGTTGGTGTCTTTTCCTCGGCCAAGCCGTCTCCCGGTTGGCTAGTGACACTGAGCTCTGCCTTTTACGGGTTCTTGTACTCTGGGCAAAATGGCAGCTCCCGCCGAAACGCCATGTGCTCAGGGCCTGAGGGCCGGCAGCCGCTGCCAGCCACTGGCCATGGGGGCACTCCCAGGGCCACTAGGCACACCCGCAGGGCACTCGCCACTTGCGGGGGCCAGTCGCGGGCGGTGGGGGCTGCCCGTGGGGGCAGTCGCTGCCACATGCCTCCCAGCAGTGCAGGGCAGCAGCTGTGCGGCTGTGGCCACTACTGGCGGGGCCTCTTGTCAGCTGCCCATCACCGCCGCCCGACCCGGGCCCCGTGCCCAAGCGACCAAAAAGCTCAGCCCAGGCCGCCGCGGGGCGGGTGCCAGCATCACGGATGCAGCCACCAAGCCCTGCTGCCGCCACCGGCGCCGCTGAGAAAAAAAATGGAGAAGCAGCCGGAGCAGCTCCACGCGCCTTGCTCTGCGCCCATCTCCCTACCTCCGTGACCTGGAATCTGCCGCCACTCTGGGAGCGACAGCTCCGCACCGCAGCCTCCTCCCCCCCGGCGCCGTGGCCATGCCACCAGACGGGCCATCTCTGTCCCCGCGAACTGGGACCGGGAGGAGGGCAGCGCCGCCAGCAACCACCAACCACAGTAAGTCCCTGCCTCACTCCGTGGCTCCCAGTGCCGCAGGCGCCCGTGTGCTGGAGCACCGGTTCCGTTCACTGTGAACTCCGTCACAGCTGCTGCTCCCTGAACCCTGCCCGGGGTGCAGAGAGCAAAAGCGGGGCAGAAACTCTGAAGATGCCAGCACTGTGATCTTGGCTTTTTTTCCTTCTGGCTTCTAAAAACCACAGTTTTAAAACAGGGAACAAGCGAGCAGCCCCAAACGCCCTTCCCTCCCCACAAAAGCCCCCCCCAAAAAAAAACCCAGACCCGAAACCTCTCAAACCCAAACCCTAACAGAGTCACATAGGCATGGACATTTACTTTGTAAGACTTCTCTGTAACAATATCTCAGCAGTAAACTGCCTTATAGTTCTACACAGTTGGTGCTATAGCAGTTGCATATGCTCTTCTGCAATTGCTATGGACTGTCTACTATTGTCAGCACCTGTGAACGTGCCCCAGCATTATTCCTTATAGCCACACTGAAACAAACAAATCGTTGTAAGGATGGTCGAGTGCTGGAACAACCTTCCTGAAGGCCTAAACTGGAAAAGAGTCTGGAGCATCTCAGATTCAGTACCAACCTTGCTGTGAGAAAGAGGTTCAACTAGAGTCCTTCTGAACTCCCTCTTCACCCTGAATGATCTTATGACAGCTCATTTCAATCAACAGCAATCTGGTCTCTGCTGACTCTTCTCACATAATATTTGATATATAAACTGACTGCAGTAAAAAGCCCAGGTACCTTGGCAACTTTCTCTTCCTCAGATAACAACTTCTGCAGCTCATGCTAAAAGCACATTGTCACTTCCAGTGACACATGACGTATTTATCCTCTTTTAGAACTTTTGCTGGAGAGCGGTTTCACAGAGCATGTCACCAAAGTGAAAAGCATCAACTACACCTTTCTATTTCTGAGCAGAAGTGCCACCCAGACTCATGCCCCCCAGACTGCCAAACAGCTGCTCTGAAGCTTTCATGGATTTAGGTGGAAAAAACCTTAACAGCAGGCATCTGTAATCATTTTCTAGAGGACCATGCTACTTCACCAGGTGTCCTTTCAGTTCTCCTCCCCTTGCACATTCCACACGTTGCTCCACTTTTTATATAGATCTGCTTCTTTTTATCCTCTATTTCATTGGATTATCAGAATATCCCAAGCTAAGAAAAATATTGCTCCTGTTTCCCCTTCACAAATACCCAACACCCAAATCCAACATACAGTTGCCATCATTCAGATTATGAAAGAGTTTATTATAAACAAAAGATTTGAAAACAACAAGCAACAACAAAAACTACAGCCCCAGCTACATGATATGATTTTAGTCTTAAAAACAACTACAGAAAAAACAGGATCCAGGAACTGTTTTGCTAGTCCAAAAGCCAGTAAAGAATGAATCCAATTAATTTAGCTAAGTTTTGCCTCTTTGAGGAAGAACCTTTTTTCTGCAAATCACTGAAAGGACGTTTTACAAATGTCAAATTTCAAATACAGACACCCTTGTCCTAGAACTATTTCTATTTTATGGTTTTGTCTTCACCTGTATTTCTCCACCACTGCAGGTAGGGATTGACTGTTCTGGAAGGTAACAAATGGGCCTGAAGGAGCACAGACACATAAACAAAGGGACTAGGATTCACTTTGCTGAACCTCAGAGATACTAATTTCTTGTCTGTTCTCTGTTTCTAAAACACCTGAGATCCAGATTAGGATGTGCTTTGGCACGAGAAGAGTTTGAACGGCTAGGCAAGGGCGAGAAAACTTTTCTTGACTGCCTATTCTGTAAGTACCTTGTGCCTATGGATGGGCAACAGCAAGCAGACAGCGTAGGAAACAGCAGAGCTGAAGCCCACCCAAAGCCAAGGAAATACAACAATCTTGGTCCAGTCATAAGGCTTCAGCGCTCCTGCCCAGTAAGTGCTCACAGGGACGTGCTGCTCTGCCAGTCCTGGGCATGTGCCTTCCAGTGTTTCTAGCTCCTAGACAATTCTGTGGTCTATGCTTCAGAGTTTATTCATCTCATAATTAAGTTCCCATAAGTACCCTTGAGTTAATTTAGTAGAGCATATGCACATGATGACAGAAAGAGAATGATTTAGAAGAGTAAATGAAGGAGTACCATTAAAAAGGCAATGCACTCCACAATCACAACAGTAGTAATCTTACAGTAATATCAGGTATTTTCTCAAAATGTAATTCAGTAGTGCAGGACTTTGGCACACACCAAAATACTGTGAAGTAAGTAATAATTCATTATAATCCAGGTGGTACAGCATCTAAAGGGAACTTGCCACAACAGGGACTAAGGAAAATAAAATTCAATGTAAATGCATAATTGCTTTTCATATTCAAGAAGGGGTAAATCCATTAAATGAATCTTGATACAAATCACAGTAAGACTGTTCTCTGAAATTACGTTGAGCTCTTTTAGTTCAGAATCGCTATTTAATCTCTATAGCACAAAAAAGGTTTTACTTTCCCACAATTCACCTTTTCAAGGAACCAGCCAGTCATCATCAGCAGAATATCAAGCTTTTTAAGTTAGATATGAATCACACAAAAGAAATAAATGCACTAAAATACCTGCTCTTTGGACCAAAATGGGAAAGAAAATTAAAATCGGATCCCATGTATCATCTTAGTTCACATTATTTTACGTTAGTTGAAGCTGAAGAACCATTATTAATTCTGTCACAGAAAGAAGAGTTACTGTAGACCTTTTCAGAAGTTTGGAGAGAAAATAAAGGGTCACAATTTCTTCCTATTATTATTATTATTATATTAGTCATACAGCATAAAACACTAAACCAACTGGAAATTAAACAACACATGAAGTAAACAGATGCAGATTTTACTTAATGTTAGCAAAATTTCAGTGTAATCATCAAGACACTTATCTTGCTCTGCCCTGGGGATTCTACTCATCACTGTAAAGAAAAGAGGTAGCTACAAAAACTTGTTGAAAATATTAGGAAAATTAGTTAGACTTTCCGTTGCAGGTTTACAGTGAAGCAGCATTGAGAATACTGTTGTCTTCTCCCTTAAACGCTTTTGACAGTTCAAAGACTGAGAACATTGTGTCATTTTTATTTCTTTGGGAACAATTCTTCAGTGGATTCCTAAAACTACTACATTCCAGGTAGTAGGATGCAGGACTCAATTTAACTCATTCTAGAACTCACCTCCAAATCTGTTACTTCACTTACTAGTCTCTAGTCTAATTTCTCACTAGAGAAAGTCTTTGGGAAGAAGAAGTCTTTTTGGCAGAAGAATACTAAATATTTTGTCCGTTCAATTCCCAAAGCTCTAAAAAGAATAAAGAATTTCTCTAGCTCATCTAAATTAAATAAGGGTAAGAGTGAGAAAAATTTTTAAAGAACCTTCTGAATGGCAGTAACAAAACCCAAAATGTGCCACATTTTTAACTCCACACCTGTGTTTCTTATTAGTGGCATCTTTATCAACCTCCCAATGAAAATAAACCATCATTTCCAGAGGAACATAAAACCATATGGAAAATGGATGCAGAGAGAATTCCTTTCCCAAACAAACATAAAAAGATCTTATGACACCAGACCAATTTTCTATCAACCTAGTTGCATAAACTTCATAACCATGTACCTAGATCACATGAAATCGGTTCATTTTCGAAGTTAAAGGAAACTACTCAACCTCTTGACCTCATCTCATATTTGGAAATGGGCTTTGCAGTTCTCCTCTGCCTGAAAAGCGAACTCCTTCGCACAAAGCTTTTATTCAAAAGCTACTGATTATCCTACAAGAAATAGATCTCAACCAAAGGGAAAACAATCAAGCTTGTTTTACTCCCATATGGAATCTAGTTACATTTGCCAAGAAAATAAGCTTGCTTACAAAAATAATAGAACAACAGTTTGTGTTCATTTAGTCTCTCATCTGGCCACTAAAAAGTATTCTTGCTAACTTCTTGGGACACAACAAAGAACAAAACCAGATATACAATAACTAATAAACTAGTACATATTACTGTATTTATACTAAAGCACAGTAACTGTTAAAAGGATTTAATTTCTGCAAGATGAAAACACACAAGAAGGAAGAAAATCTTCTATCCACTGTGGACAGTTACTTTGGTTCACACTTTCATCTTTTAAGTAGCTTCTCTTTGCCTTAGATTTTTTTTAAAATCCTGCTATTTCTTATGCAGGTGCATATCTTATTTGGATACCAAATTATCTTGTATGCCAGACAACTGCCTTTTATAATAAATAACAAAATTTTTTGTGATTATTTTGATTTTTTTAAAATATTGTCATTGAGTCTTTTGTTTACTGAAAAAGATGCAATATATTCTACTTTTAACATCTAGGTATTTTTTCCTTTGATATATAGAAACAATTATTTCTGCTCAGCAGGTACCACACAGCACTACTCCACGGTTAGCCAGTCTATTATATGTATCAACCTCACCCTGGAAAGCTTCTTTTATTTTTATAAAGGAGCTTTCAAAAAGAAAAAAAGAACTGTACAAAAGGTTAAAAACCCTTACAAACCTGGAATCATTTTAACCTTCACAGCTTAATTTTCAGTGTAACTTTTCTTAATCCCCTTTTTTCCCTTAAACATTGTGCAACCTGAGGGCTTTCAGTCTGGTCACAAAACAACTACATAATGAACCAAATTAAGCAAGTGATTGGGAAAAGCTACCATGGATTTACTGAGGGCATATCATGCCAACCTGATCAGTTCTATAACAAAATAACCTCTTCTGTCAACATAGGGAGAAAAACAGGATGTTGTTTACCTGGACTTTGGCAAAGCATTTAATGCCATTTCTCACAGCTTCTGGACAAATCGGCAAGATACAGATAGGATGGGCTGTCTGATGGTAGGATGGGTAGGAAAACAGGCTCACAGGTCAGACTCAGAAGATGGTGATCATGGGTTTTTACTCAGGCTGGCAGCCCATCATAAGCCATCTCTGAAGGATATATACAGGGCCCCATGCTGTTCAAAATCTTCATGAATCGTTGGGATGACAGGATTGAAAGCACTCTCAACAAGTTTGCTGATGACATGCCAGCAGGGAGAGCTGGACAGGCTGGAAGAGCCGAGGAGCAAGAACAGTATGATGCTTAACAAACAAGTGCAAGGTTCTGCACCTGGGACAACATAACCAAAGAGCACAGCACAGGATAGCACCTGTGTGGGTGGGGAGCAGCTGTGCTCAAAGAGATCTGCGGGTATTGGAGAACAACAAGCTGAACATGAGCCAGAAGTGTGCCACTGCAGCAACAAAGGTAAGTCAAATCCTGGGCTGTGTCCACATGGGCATTACTAGCAGAGATAGGGATGTGATCATTCCGCTTTACTCAGCATTTCTCAGGCCACACATAAAGTACCATGCCCAGTTCTCAACCCCACAATTCACAAACATGCAGACAGATCAGAGAGGGTCCAAAGGAGGGCCACAAAAGTGACCAAAGGGCTACAGAACATGTCCTTTGAAAAACAGAAGGAGTTAAGCCTTTTCTCCCTCGAGAAAAGTAGGCTCAGGGACAACTTCACAAACATATTCCAGTACTTAATAGGTACCTACAAAGAGGACAGAGGTTCTCTCCTCACAAGAAGCCCCTTGGAGAAGACAAGGGGAAAAAGGTACAAACCGCATCAGGACTAGTTTCATCTCAGCCTAAGACAAGAGATTTTTAATACTGAGAACTAACATTCACTGTAACAATCTCCCCAGGGACATGGTCATGATCCCATTACTGGAAGTTTTCAAGATGAGATTAGACAGAATGCTAGATAATTTCATCTAGGTTCCCATTCCCAAGAAAGTTTGGACTAGATCATCCTTCAAGGTCCTTTCCGACCTGAGCTGTTTTATGATTCTCTAGCTCTAATTTAAAAAAGCAAATACAAAAACTTTTGTAACTGCTCTAGTTTTATTATATCTTTTTTCCTCTAAGAGGATGTTGCAATCAGTGGGGCTGTTCTAACCTTTCTTTGGCAGGTTTGAGGTTTCTCTGATGCCGCTACCTCCTTCCACCTTCATCTAAACTTCTTAAAAAAGTCAAGAGCAACATTCCACATCACAGGACATTTTCAACCATCCAAAGTTTTCCCCTGGGTGATACGGGCGTTATGGTAACCAAGTTTCCAAGGCTCCGTAAGGCTCATGGTAGCCTACCTTCAGAGATGCAATGATCTCATGTTTCTTAAATTTCTCTGCCTGAAGGAACTGAGACTAAAAACAAATCTATGAAACAAACCAATGTGACTGAAATAGAGCAGAATGACATACTTTATCTAAGCTATTTTTAGAGAAATGCATTAAAACCTTCAATTCTTGTTAAAAATATTTGTCTTCACATTTTTCCCCTTTTCCTTTAGTAACTGCAGGTTGGTGCTAACCTCCTTCTTCCAAACCAATTTACATCCAAGTGAAGAAAAGAAATGAGATGTTATTTCTCACTAGCATTCTCATTATAAAAATAAAACAAATAAGATGCAGAACTACTTCACTATGAAAACAGTCCACATTGTTCCTAGATCATACATTAGCACACAAAGTATTTATAAATTTTTCACTTACTTAATTTGAAATATATCTTGCATGGCAAACAATATAGTCATAATAAAAAGGTTTTAACAAAAGAAGGCTGGCTGAGTAAGATGCACATTATCTTTGATCCCTGAAGCAGCGTACTTCACCAGGTAACCAGCATGGTCTTCTGAGTCATTTGCCAAACTTCACCAAGCAGTCTGGCTATTTAGAAAAAAAGCGTTATTGAAGCTCCTCTAGATTTTGTTTCAAAAGGTAAAAAGCTAGGGAAAAAAAGCAATTCATGAAGGTCATGAACCTTCATATTTCAGGATGAAAAACAAGCTATACATCTTAAAAATATAAAATCAAGTTTATATTGAAAAAAGACAACTTTTGCCAATGTTTTTTACTGAACTTACTCTCCTCCTCCTCCATGCCCATGGAATGATGGCTGTGTGAGCCTTAGGGTGGCAGAGGGACCGCTGGGCATTGGCAAGATAGGTTGTGCAAAGCAAGAGAAAACATCACCTTACTTTCACTCTGCTAAGGCTAAACAGAGTAACAGCAATGAACCACTCAAGTGTTCATGCGAGCAAAACCCCAAGGTGAGTAAAAATCCTATGGCTGTCTCCTATCTCATACTCAAGCTCTAAAAGTTTCTCAGCTGTCTGCAAAGAGCAGCTACATTTGTTTACAATTTCCATAAAACTTCCAACTTGAGGAAAAAAAGTATTGGGCATACTGCTTATCTGTAGAAAAGTTGAGGGAAATTTACCTAATTTTTATTTTAAACCATGATGCTACTGAATTGCTCTTTTATAACACATATTCCTCAACACTCATGCCTATTTCTCTCAAAGAAAACCTTTAGTAAGGGGAAAAAGATTTATACAGTCTTAAAAGAAACCAGTGTATCCCTGGAAGTGTTCAAAAGACACATGGATGTGGCACTCAGGGATATGGTAGGACTCAATGATCCTAGAGGTTTTTCCCTACCTTAATGATTCCATGCTTCTATTCTATACTGCCCTTATATACTATATATTCATAACATTCCATTTGTTCCATTGGTTCTTCTGAACTTTTAACTGTGCAAAAAAAAGCTCATCTATGGGGAAAATATAGTCTTAAACTCAACAGTTATTGACACACATTCTACTTACTGAAAATCATAACTTCTCAGGATGTACTCCTTATAGATAGATATATTGGGGGGGGTTGCCCTTTTTTTCTTTTTTGGTAGAAATTTTGTCACAGTCAGCGTTCTTGTTCGACTAAGTAAATGAGGTTGAGAATCAGGAAAAATACTTTTAAACATCCTGCTATGAAAGTTTATCATTAAATGCATTAAAGCACAGATTTGCAACCATTATTAAAACCAGTTTCTTCTTCAATGCACACGCTCTTATACATACCCTACAAACTCCCTGGACAAAGCATAAGAAAGTTTCACTTTATAGAGCCTCAGGCATTTTATAATAAAAAATAAATATAACATATAAAGAACAGAATAAAATCAATAAAATACATTAGCAGAAAGTATCTTGTTTCTTTCTACATAAAACTGATTTTATATTTTTAAGATGTATAGCTTGTCTCTTATGCTGAAATACAAAAGTTCACAATCTCTATGAATTGCTCTTTTTCCTAGCATTTTACCTTTTGAAACAAAATCTAGGGGAGCTTCAACAAAATTCTAGAAAATAACTATGAAAATGCAAACTTGCAAAACTGAAACTCATGTTTTATTTACATTTTGTAATAATAAATAAATAAAATATCAGACACATTTCTCATGTCTTTTATCTCTTACCAGTTTGTGGGAGTTTTGGTTTGGTTTTGTTTTAAAACAATCAAGTGCCTCTTTTTTCTTCCTAGAGTTATCATTAAACAGTGGTCTCCAAACAATGCTTGCCTGAGTGTCTCTAATTCAGTCAAGGAAAAATTCTTCCTTAAATTTTAAGAGGGAAGAAAACTGCAAAAATAACAAACCAGTAATTTTTTAATACTATGTTATATAAACTTTTACATAATTCAACACATTGCTGAATAGAAAACGTTATGCGAAAGGAATCATCACTTTCAAGAGATTATGATCAGCCTTTCCACACAACAAACCATCCTAACAAGAGTCATCCCGAAAAACATGCTTCAGACATCATTAAGTCTGGACCAGAAAACAGATGCTTAAGAAAAACTTTTGCACTTCTAACCTTTTAGGCTGCACCATTCAATTATGCATGCTTTTTCTGATTAACAGTCTAGAAATAAAACAGAGCTCTAAATATTACCCAGAAGGAAAAAAAAGAAGGAAGAAAATTACACATCCTGCAGGCATAAAGAGGACGTGGCTCTCACAAGGCTGGAGCCCAGCGCTGCCTGGCAACACCACAGAAGGAGAACCACATGCATTAGGAAAGAATTGTATGATGGGCAATAGTAATGCAGGAGCTAAATGTTAAAAAATTATTTTTTCCAGTCATCCTCAGACAAAGTAAACATATCCAGAGGGAAATGGAAAGCCAAACAGACACTGCTAATGGAATTTTAGTGGTCTTTATTTCTAGTTTTCAAAATAAACGAGCGCAGAAGTGAGAGATTTCCGAAACAGAGAGCAGCTGGAGGACAACCAGTAAGCAGTGATACGATTGATCAAAACCTCCAGAAAACATATTTGCTACAGTAACAGGAATAGACTTCAATATCCTACAACAATATTCAGAATAGATGGGGAAAAGAGGAAGGTTTCTTAAAGCTTTCTTAAATGACTGCCATCACATCATGAGAAACATTCAGTTAGAAATGAACAATCATTTAGGATGTCTAAAAAAAGCATCCAAAAAAATTTTCTGTCTTACAACATTAAAACACAAGAGATCTTAGTGCTGAGATAAACACGGAGATAGATGCCAACATCAGTGCAACTTCATCTTTGTTAAACCAAATTACAAGTATGCATTGTTAAAGCTTAAGGGAGTAATTAAGCCAGTTGAGCACACTTCCACTGATAAGAAAGAGGCAAACCTTCAGCATATACCATCAGCATATACCTACCATCAAATATCATATAATTTCTGTCTCAGTTCACAAAGCCAAGAGGTATGTAGATCAGTAACCCCTGCAAAAAAGAGTTTGAAGAACCTACAGGACCACTGACTAAACTCCAGAAATGAGATCTTCAGATCGCACAAGAATGTTTTTTACAAAGGATGTATCTTTTTGACCCAATTTAAGGACACAAGTATTTAAATCACTGTTAGTTTATAATCCTAAATTCCTAGTTTAGAGAATCTTTCTGTGACTTTAAACAGTGAGGAGTCACTACATAATCAATTGCAGCAGGTGAGGAGGTTCTACCCAGCAGACATCACACTGAAGGACAAGGTGACTTCCACACTTGAAATCTTAATCTTAAGTATTTATGTTACAGGAATCACTGTAAATGCCCCACATGGAAAGAGTCTATTTCTTGCACCTGCAATGAAAGTTCATTATTACATGTCAGAGTTTTTTTACTGGTGACACTCAATTTCTTGGGTTCAGTACAGTCAAAAAAAAATACTGTAGATGCAGAGATGTCCAGAAGTGTAAAGAAAAAAATATGAGTGTATCATCCTATGCAGAACATGCCTACCTCAAACAGAAAACAAAACCCAAAACTCCCTAAACCAAAACCCTAAAAAAATAGGTATCCTTAAACAACAGGTATCTTCAGCACTGGCTATACCGAGTTTTTGCTACGCAAGGAGGTACATGCTCAAACTTGATCAGTGAACAGTTGAAAAAACCACTAACAAAAGAAGAAAAAGCACGTAGTCCATGTCTCACAACTTACAGGTATGAATGTTTGTTCTGGTTTTTCAATTTTGGGGGGGTTTTTTTGGTGGATGTTGGGTACGGTTTATTGGTTTTGTTCCATTTTTGGTGGTGGGATTTTTCCTCTGGTTTGATTTTGTTTGAAATAGGCAATGCAAGTGCATTTGCAACTAAATTGAAAGGATGGGCAGTCTGTATGGAATGCCTAACAAAAGCACTGACGTAATACAGAAAAACTTCCTGAATGCCCACATTCACTGTGAATTCAGAAGTAAAAGGGGTACTGCCATCTTCTCTTGCCCAAGGCTGAAAATTACATTCAGATTCCAGTAGAACACCTGTAAGAGTTTAACATAAATAATGATAGCCTGCTCATCAAATGGCTTCCAGGTACAAAGGCTTTATATACCTCTTACTCCCACTATCTAAATGAGGCCTTTTAGAAAGAAAAAAAAAGTAATTTGTTTTGTCCTGAGGCTTTTCTCCTTCTTCCCCATTCTCCTTCCTTCAGAAAAAAAGAAACTGCACAAAGGAAAAAGAAGTCTCAGTTCTGGAGTTACCAGTCAGATTCTCCTGCGCATTGGTAGGAATTTACCCCAGCAGTAACAGCCTTAAATCAGTATCATATATGATTTGGAATTACTTCAAACTTAATACATTTTAATGGTTTTGGTCTGTCATACAAAGTAATAGCAATGCTTCTGCAGCACAGTTTTCTTTGGATTTTTTATTTCATCCTTACACTTTTTAACAGATAGCTTTCTAAAGTATATTAAAAAATAATTAGTTAAACCTTGAACTTGCTTATATAAGCCATAAGATCTGCTTCTCTCTTAACTTACTACCTGACAAATAATTACCTAATATAACCTTACAAAATGCTTCCCAGAAAACACTTATTATAAGTAAGCAAAAAAAAAAAAATGCAGTCTCTCTTTGAATATAATCTTTCTTGTCTATTTACAGCTCTTGTGGTTACTCTCATGTTGTGTTAAATTCAGACTAACAACCTAGGCTTCTCAACAAACCTCTTTGAATTACACTATGGCTTGCTGAAGCTGCTAAATGCATTAAAAATCACACATAAAAGTTAACAAAAGTATGAATAGGAGCAAAAAATGCAAACCCTTTGGAAAAGAAAAACAAATTACAAATAACTAGTGACTGGGTAGTATGGCAGACAAGACGAGATTATTACCACAACTGCCTCTGTACTCATGTTTCAAGAAAAACTGACATCTGCATTTTTCTCTCTGGTTTGATTCTGTTGCATTACTGTGCTCTATAGTTAACAATCAAGCCATAGGAGTTTCCTACAGAATCCAAAACTGCAAGACAGACATTTTTTGACAGCCACATTTCATCTGTTTTTTCAGCTATGTCTTATTATGGAGACATAACTGGCAAGTTTCAATCCCTGTAACTCAGATCCACTTTTTGAAATGCAGCATACAGGGAATAACCATTATACAAACACACTCTTAGAAGTGGTCACGAGTCAATGAAAGCTCCCTCAATCCGCAGTGCAGGTGGAAAACATGGAGGTATCTGGGGATTCCTACTCCAGGAAGCATGGAAGAACTGCTGCCAGGGATATAGCTTGACATGTCCCTGGGAAGTCAGCTCCTTCCTAGCTGACCAGCTACAGGAGATCCTCTGATAGACACAGTCCTTTGTAAGAGTCCCAGCTCCCAAGCTTCTTAGCAAGTGATGGCACTAAATGGCTCCCATTGTATGCAGATTATTTTTTACATGCAAACAAAAACTAGTCAAATATGAATTACTGCATTCTACTAATATTTCTTCTTATGTGGAAAAGTAAAAATTATAGCACTGAATTCTGAGGATGAATCTTGCCACTAACAAAAAAAGGAACAAATAAGAAAAAGTCTACCTTTGGGAAACAAAGGAGGGATAGCTAATTCGGCTTACCTCAATACAAGACATGGCAGACACTATGTCATCTAGGCGCTAGTTCGCATTTACAAAGTTAAAAGCAGACTAGATAACCATTATGTTCAGTGACATCCTTACTCAGGAGGCCAATTTTGAGTAAGGGCAATGCAATAGAGACAAATGTAGATAGAGTTTCAAACACTCTTGGCCAACAAAGTTAAAGAATAATCCCTACTTGGTAGAACAGAAAGCATTACTTTACTTTTAGGCATTTCCTATACTCATATATGCACTTTAGTTTCAAAACAATTATTTTACAAGGAATCAGCACAGCTTGGAGCCATAAAATACAGAAAACTGCAAAAGCTTGAGGGAAACAAACTCAGTGATAGAGTCAAGCAAGGAAACAGCACACCATTGCATCACAATGTTTGAAGGCCCCTCTGTGCTTCTGTAAGGAAATAGGCTTAGAGAACAAAGGATACAGCACCAGCTGCACTAGGCTCCCAGCAAGTTCATTTAGCCTCAGCCACAAAAGCTTATGAACTTTTCATAAGGTCCAAGTTTCATAACAGCATTCAGAGCTCAAAGAGCATTTTGTCATTAGTAGCAAATCTGGTGCCTCCTAAATTTCTTCAAAATGATATGGAAATCAGTAGTTAAATTCATCATTTCTAATAAGGATGTCACCTTGGTGTTGCTCCTTGCTTCTGGATCTTCTTAGAAGCTGAAGAAAAAGCTTTCTGTCTTAGTTACTGGTACTAGCAGCTATATGGGAGGCAGAAGAAGAAACTGCAATCCTCTGTTTCTAGAGCAATTGAATGCTATTTGCTTCTTCCTCTACAGAGGTCAGATAATGATAATAAAAAGTTACTTTAATACTTTTGCAGACTTCTGGTTTCTTTGGAAGATGGGCACTGCAGCTGTTCCATAACCCCCTCAAAAAACCCAAGCGAACAAAAATTTAAAAACAAATCAAAAAAGCTACCCCAAAGGAAAAAGAAAAAAAAACCATTGCCAAACAATCTGTAAGATGCCAGTGCTGCACAAAAAACAAAGCAGAATTCTAAAGAAAGGATCTCAAAACCTTTTCACTCTGAACTGGCATATAAAACCTCCAGGGAAGTCCATATTCACTTCCAGGCAGATTCAAAGTCTGAGTCTGACTTCTGGCACAAAAAGAAACACCACTGACTACTTTTCAAACACTGCTTTAATTGTTCACTGGTGTCTTTATGGACAATTTCAATATAAGATGTATATGTACATATACATTAAACATTTTTCTTATTTTTTAATATATGAAAAACAAGTGTATTTTTTCTAAGAATAAAAGACCATAAAATAAACATTTGGGATTTGCAGGAGGATTGAGTAAAAGTACTACCTAAATGATGCTTCTTTCTTTTGGAGGTCCCAAGAGTTATGCTTAACAGAGAAGTCAAGGAAAAAAAGAGGATGATTCTCCACTGTTAAAACACAGGTCTTTTTGCTGAAAGTGCACACATGAAAGAAGACTCTCATCTTCCTGTAATAACTAGCTGACACTAAGAAAACTGCCACATCTTTCCACAGTATGCTACAATTTTATGTTCAAAATGCTGCCATTAAGACATGCATTTTTTCTCTCCAGCATTTTTTTCATTTTACAGTATTTTACTCTCCACCATACTGTGAAACAATCAAGCATCTTTACTTATTTTCCCTTTTATAGAAAGGAAGAGGACACCCAATTGGTTGAGCATGTCAGCAATCACAAAGAAGATTAGTACTTAAACAACATTAATTCAGATCTCTTGACCTCTCATCCCACTTTATGAAGTCTACACACCTTGTGAAAAACACAGCTAGAATTGAAATATTTCATATCACGTGTAAATCATTCCAGTAACCTGAGGAAGTTATGCCACAGTCTTAAATACAGTGTAAATACACTCATATTATACTCATCCCAGTTTCAGTCTCTTCACATAAACCCCTGCAGTAGCACAATGTAAATACAAGCATTCTCATCTCATCAGGTCTCCTTCACTCTTACTCTTGTCTTTCATTAAGCAGTACCAATCACGGTGGACGTAGTTCATCAAACAAAACTGCAAATAAGCTTGGTCAGAGTCCTGACTGCTCATTTGGAGCCTAACACTTCCCAAACCACTGGAATGTTTTAGACCAAAGACTGTTACCACATATGACCAAGTATTTATACATAAATATTTCACTGAAAATATTTAACAGTTTAATTCCTCACAAACACTGAGTAATAGCATACTATGCAAGAGAGAGAGTTGTAAAACACTAAAATTCTTCTGCTGTTACATTCTTTTTTTTTTTCACAGAATCAAGGGGGGTTTTTTTGGAAAAAACCTCTGAGGCCATCGAGTGAAACTCAAGACTGAAAACCACATGTCAACTAGACCATGGCACTTGATGCCACATCCAGTCTTTCTTAAACACATCCTGGGACAGTGGGCAGCCCACTCCAAAGTCTGTGAAGAAATTCCTCCTAAACCTCCTTCAATGTAAACCACCCCTAGTGCTGCTTAAGGCTATGGCCTCTCATCCTCTCACTGGTTGCCTGGCAGAAGAGGTCAACCCCCATCTGACTACAACATCCTTTCATGTAGTTGTAGAGAGTGATAAGGTCTTCCCTGAGTCTCCTCTTCTCCAGGCTAAACAACTCCAGCTCCCTCAGCCACTCCTCATAGGACTTGAGCTCCAGCACCTTCGCCAGCTCCATGTCCCTTCTCTGGACTCACTCAACAACCAAAATGTCCTTCCTGAATTGAGGGATCCAGAACTGGACGCAGCACTCAAGGTGTGGCCTCACCAGTGCCAAACACAGGGAAAGAATCACTTCCCCAGTCCTACTGGCCACACTATTTCTGATACAAGCCAGGATGCCATTGGCTTCCTTGGGAAAATGGACATGCTGTTGGCTCATGTTCAGTCAGTTATTGACCAGCACCCTCAGGTCCTTTTCCACTCTGCCCTCAGATTGTAGTGCTGCAGGGGGTTGTTGTGGCCAACGTGCAGGACCCGGCACGTGGTTTTGTTGAACCTCATACTGTTGGTCTTGGCCCATCTATCTAGACTGTCCAGGCTCCTCTGCAGAGTCCTCCTACACTCTAGCAGACCAACACTATCCCCTACCTTGGTGTCATCTTCCAATTTGCTAATGGTAGACTTGATCACCTCATCAAGGTCGTCCATTAAGATATTAAACAGCACTGGGCCCAACACTGATCCCTATGGGACACTACTAGTGACCAGACACCAACTGGATGCAGTACCATTCGCCACCACGCTCTGGGCCCAGCCAGCCAGTTCTTAACACAGCAAAAAGTGAACCTCTCCAAGCCATGGGCTGACAGCTTTTCCAGGAGTATGCCAGAGTACTGCTGTGGATGAAGGCATATATCAAAGTACTTTTACAAAAATCTATGTAACAATCATTTTGATACATCTCCATGTTTCCAGGATATTTGCTTTTAACAAGCATAAATAATATTATAATTTATCACTGTTATGGAATCCTGCCTTGTCCCTTCCTCTGCCATGTAAAACCATAACAAACAAGATGTGAATAGCACGAGAGAGGAAGCACAAGAGAGCCTAATGTACGGCATAGGAGGCTAGGACAGGAAAGAGAAGCAGATTTATAACACAGGCTAGATGGCAGCACTAGAAATAAAAATAAAATAGCCGAGGATGAAAAACAGAAAATTAATTTGCTACCTGAGAAGTACTGCAGTGAACTACATTATTTGTACTTACTTGCAGACTGGGAGAGGAACAGATAGGTACTCGAAATGATGAATCTGTGCAAGCAGCTAGGAAGGAAGACTGAAAAGTAGTTTCCAAATTCTTTTAACACTGAAGAATACCTTTTCTTGCTTGACATAATTTGTTAAGCAAAATTCTTGGGACCTCCAAAAGAAAGCAAGCATGTTCACATGATAGAAATACTTTTAGAATGCAAATGTATTATCCAAATACACCAGCAGCCTTCTGCTCTGCCCCTTTGCCACAAATGAGTGGTGTCTCATCATTTGAGATTAGCAAAACTTGAACCTAACATTTCATATCTCTGAAGACTGCACCTCAGATAAATGCTGTATTATCAATTAACTTGGTATGCATATTTTAGGTTTGAATACATTATTTCTTGAGTTAAGGTCTACCATTTCATTTAAGAAAAGGAACTTTTAATCAACTGTTTTTCTCTGAATGCCACTATCTGAACTTTACTCATTTTTCTAAATGCTTTTATACCATTATGTTCCATGGACCCACACTATTTAAGAAGTTTTCCTCGGCATCCCTCAACTTTTTTTTTAGATGCCTTTCATCACATGTACTTTTCTTGAAAATATCACATACTTCTCAGGCTTTAGAATATAAACTTAAGATTTTAAAATTAAATTGCCCCATGAAAACAATTTTCTTTATTTTTCTAACAATCCTTTCTGCAAGACATCAAAATAGTAAAACATGCAACCCTGCACATTAAATCTGACACAGAAGCAAAACCTTATCAATGTACATAAGTACTAAAGGGGGCATGCCAAGAGGATGGAGCCAGGCTCTACTCAGTGGTTCCAATCAATAGGACAAGAGGCAATAGATAGAAACTGGAACACATGAAGTTCCATCTGAATATGAGGAAGATCTTCTTTACTGTGTGGGTGACCAAGGAACGGAATAGATTGCCCAGAGTGGTTGTGGAGTCTCCCTCACTGGAGATATTCAAGAACCACCTGGAAACGATCCAGTGGCATGTGCCCTGGGATGACTGTGCTTGAGCAGGGAGGTTGGACCAGATGACCTTACCCATTCTACAATTCTGTGACGCTATTCGTATGTGCAAAACTCATGAAAAAACACAAGTTTGATTTCTACTTAGTGGCAACACTGCTGCACCTACAGTAACGGTCTAAATATGAAAAAACAATGAGTGTCACTTTCAAGAGGACAAGTATAATGTGGAATGAAAGACTACATATAACCATGTCAGCTAAAGGGTAAATTTCCAGAGGAAACAGTTAAGGTATTATATTTATGTAACAGGAAACTAGATTAGAAGGATCTATCTCCATAATTACCAAAGGAAGGAACTAACAAATTCCTATTCGTACATTTCTATGTAACAGTATTCGTGAACAGTATATTAAAATGCATTCCTCTAAAGGATTCATTGCTATACAGCCTACTTTCATAAGGGAAGACTGTTGATCATAAGGAGTAACTCAGAGAAATAAAAGTCTGTTTTCCAAAATACCTGCTTACACTTTGGGCATAGGGAGGTGGGGATGTGGGGGCAGAGAAGGCTGGAAAACATGTTTTAGAAGACGGGTCCAGGAAAAAACAATTGCTTGATCAATCTCTGATTCTATGAATCCTTTATGTCTACCTAACTAATGACTTTGAATTGGAACAGTTAGTACAGAAGGAATAGCTCACAACAATGGCAGAAACCTAGATATGGCATTTTGATTAACAGTCTTTGATGAAGCCACTGCCTGGAGTCAATTATTTGATTTTTTTTTTTATTTTTTTTTTTTTTTGTGCTCCTCTTACCAAAAAGGCTTCTTCAGCTGGTCAGTTCTTCTCGGAAAAATACCTGCTGGCTGTCACTTCAATCTAGCAAGCATCCATCAAAATAATATCAAGATAATCATTGAGACAAAAATATTGATTAAATAAACAGCCATAACAACATGAAGCAATTATTTAACACCCCAGGTATATCAATATGCATTTTATTCTTAGTATGTTTTCCTAAGCTCTACAGGACATCTGGCAAGCCTTAGACAAAGAAGTAAATGGGAAATGTAGCTTTTGGGTTGGGTTCAGTGGAGTTTTTTTAGCTTGAGAAAAATGTGTGGTTTTAAACCTCAACTTAGTTGGTTTTCCTATGATTCTCAGTTGAGCTGATTTATTAATGAATCAAGTGAATAATGTAGGGATGCACCAAGAAGAAAATAAAAGCTATTTATCTTGTAATGCCTAAAAACCATGGTGGAAAGAACAGCAGAAATTAAGACTCAAAGGTATTTTCAATTCAGGGTTATTGCAGCACTATTATAGACTGGTGATATTTGGCATTTACCTTTAAAATTTAAGATCCTATATTGAAAAAAAAAAAAAAAAAAAAGGATGCCATGGCCACTTACCTTTTTTACTTTTTATTTCCCAAGTCTTTTAACTGGAAAACGATTATTTAATTTAAAGTTACTTAATGTCTGAGACACGAGAAAATTCTTGAAAACACAGCTACTTCCCACTTCTGGAACATGAAAACATCAGGCCAGATCATGCAGCTCATGTGTTGAACTCTCGTTTCCCTATCCAAAAGTAACTCTACTACTATACAAAATGAGATTTCTCTTGACAAGATTTTTTCTTGTCACAATTGGAGATTGGGAAATTTTAGGAAATACTGCAACATTTTTCTGTCCAGCCTAGAGAAACCTTACAAAAATCAACATTTGTAGATGACAAGCTTTGGTGTTCAGCTTATTGTTTAAGCAACATTTCTGTCTGTTCCATTACATTCCTGAAAGTTAATTTCCGTTATGATACTGTGATTTACAGACAAATCTCGACTGACAAGTTGACTGACAGATTTCACAACAAAAACTTCAGAGTATTTCTGCATGTTCAGTGACGTACAATTGTTGTGACTCATCACACGAATACTATGAAAAATGGCATGGAAGGGAGATTACTGACATTTCTTAGACAGAAATGCCTTTAAGAAAAAAAAAAGAAAGAAAAAAAGAAAAGAGAATTACTCTTGTCAGAGCTACCCTCACAGCTCATCACATAGGACTGGCCTTGGTTCCTCAGTACCACTCCTCTACTACAGCTATGCCAGGCTTATGTACAGTTTTGGCACAAACACCAGCATTACGGTTTTTCACATTCTAATGTCACAGGATCAAGATCTTCCTTGTCTTACCAGTAGCTAACTGTAACCCAAAAATGCAAAGATGTCCTCAAAGCAAAAGGTTTTGTGCTTGCAGATTTGCAAATCATCCTCTTAATGGCAGTAGAAGACTGCCAGTCCTGAGCTGCACAAATAACGGTACTCGCCAAGCTAAGAAATGAAAAAATAACAAGGCTGGCTATACAACTGAAGGTGGGATAAGGGAGACAATAAGAGGGCTTTGACAATAAGAATGACTTTATAAGCCAAGGGTTACTCCTTTTCTTTCTTAAGAAATTCTAAATAATCTCAAGATAACTTGGACTTTAAGAGTTACCAGCCTAAAAATGTCCTTAAAAGGAACACCCGCACATATTGTCACTATGGTCTTAAAAGGAACAACCATAGCATTTAGAAGCCTCAGGAGGACCCCTAAATTTCATCCTGTCTTATGTACCATCATTAACCATCAAGAAAAAGACTCAAAAGCTGCAACACATGCTCCTGTGTGCATAAATACCATGCATGTGCCCAGCACAGCAAAACCATCACAAAGAACAGGGCCTTTTTGAACACAAAGCATGTGCACCAGCTGACTTACCAAGAGTTTCACTGCTCTCACCCAGAGCTTCCTCATCTTTTTCTCACTCTCTCATTCTCTTCAGACTGCTTTTGCTAAAGGTGGACCAAGGAATGCGACGTATTCCCACATACATTTTGTTCACGCATTGTTAATGCGGCCTAATACATGCAGTAACACCTTCAGAAAGCAATATTCTCAAGCAAATAAATATAATGTGAAAAACATAACCAGCCCTGTTGCCTGCCTTGTGCTTTCCTTTTAAGATCAACACATTGCCAACAGCTTGCATGTCCACAGCTGGGCCAGATACTGAGCAAGTTCAATGGAGGTAAAGGTTCAACAAGGCAAAGGAAAAAGAAAAAAACCAAAAAAACCTCCTCTGTGGTGTTCCTGCCTACTCACAAGGCTGTTGTTCTCTCCAAAGAACCTTGGCTGGCAGCACTTCAGTTCCTGCTCCCTCGCCGCGTGACAAATGCCCCGGTGCAGGGCACAGGGCTGAGCCAGCCCTGCCAGCACCAGGGCTGCATGCCAGCTCTGGCTCAGCCAGTCAAATCCTTCCTCTCATGAGAAGCCCTCTCACTTTTACAGTTTCTGAGATTAGTGCATCCTAAAGAGCACAACTGCCTTTAGGTCTGGGAGGTGCTTGTGGCGGTTTTGCAAAATTAAAACCACATTTAAAGCTCTTGGAAAGAAAACAACAACAATTAAAAAGAATCCCAATGTCTCCAAGCGCTTTGTAGCTCAGAAGGATTTCTTTCATTAGGCACTAGAGCAATTTGCAGTAGTACTCCAGTACTTACTTTTGGGACCAGCAAAAAGAATCTACTAGAGGTGTTTAGATCTATAGTGGATGGCTATGTCCATTCACATTAAAAATCTATTGCTTCTTCCACTGACCTTATCTCTTAGGTATAGAAGCTATTATGAAAGGAATACACTGCAGGTCACTTCTGTCCCAACATTAATGGCCTTTCCAATATCAGTGTCAAGACCTTACCTATTCCTCCACTTAAAACCTCAGTCCTTGCTAGCACACTAATGAGCAAGCTGAAAAATGGCACACAGAAGCAATTTCAGATATTTGGAAGGTTTTTTTGTCCACTGTCCACTAAAAAAAAAAAAAAAGAATCAGCAAAGCCCCTTCCTTTTGCTTCTTGGAAAACACACGAAAAAAAATCCCGATTTTGCAGTTTGGTTTCCTTTTTTTCAGACTAATTCATTCTAGCAGCACCAAAGAACAGCTCATATATCCAGTTCTGAAGGCAGAAAGGACAAATTCAGGTTCTTAATGTTGAGATCCACCTTCTGTTTAAACCATCACCAACAGCTCAGAGGGCCACCAACACCCAATACACAAGAACCCAAAAGTTCTACTACTTGTAGGTAAAGGCAATTGGCCCTGTGGAGATTCTGGATGTTTTTACATAACTAATGAGGAAATGACAAGGGTAATAATCTTTTTCTAATTTTTAGTATAGGAAATATACAGAGAAATGCACAATATGAAAATAATTTGAGGTTTTTGAATGCAGCCAGAAAATGCCCATTAAACATCCAAACACTTCACAATCATTTTACTGTTCAGTCACAAGCAGTAATGAGATTAGCTTTTACCTAAACATAGAATTAAAATAAACCCTAAATCTAGTTGTTTCTCCTCCAACTGTTTAAAAAACTCTTTTCTGTCTCGGAACACCTCCTCCTATGGATAAAGGAAAGCTGTTCTAGCTTCACTGCAAACAGTACTTCCTCCCAGTGACCATACTCATACTCAGTGGAGAGCCTCACACTGTAGACTGCACAAGGCCTGTGGCTGCTGGGAGCCTTTAGCAAGCAAACGTCATGTCAGAAGCCTTTACTTCGACAGTAACAAAGGTCCTCAGCTCACTGCCAGTTATAAGCAATGCCCTAATAATGTTTCATAACAGGTTATCCCTTTCCTAAGAGCTTTTACATTATCGTAAGTGTGTAAGTCTTTAAATTTCCACTTCTTCAGTTCAGAACACAGCAGGTACAGAGGGCATAGACAGCTTTTGGATGTAGCAGTGTATTTATTCAATAAATAATTACATATAAACAAAAGTGCGAAGGGAATGTCTCTGTAAGTAAAACACACAAGTAATTTTGGTATTCTCAAGTGTATTCCCACAAATATTTTCATCTTAAAATTGACCCCCCCTCTCCAAAAGCATGATTCCAAAACCAAACAATCAAAAAAACCAAACAAAAGAGCATCCCCCTCACTCACTCCTAAAAACCCATTTGAAAAATATTTTTTAAACTTTTGCTTAGAATATATTAGGGAACAAATATGAATTTGGATTTTCTAAAGAAGGAACGCCTTGGCCACTGCACCATACTGTGCATGGACAAAGACTTTTTTCCACAGCATGAAATGCATGCAATATTCACAAACAGGAGACTAAAAAAAAAAAAAAACCACAACAAAAACCCCTTAGAAAAATCAATTCTAGCTTTAAACTCTATAACATCAGATTTTTCAGTTCAGCTACCAAAAGAATTATTGCATAGCTCTTACTACAGAAGAAAAAAGAAAAGCTGACAAACAGTGGTGGATGCTAATCTAGTTCAACGTTTTATTTCCTTCAGTTTTCAGTAGCGACTAATACTTTTCATTTATAAAAATATGACGGAAAAAACAGGCTCAGTAATTTTCTGCTTCACATAACTATACTATAACACTCTGCTTGTACACCACAAATGTATTAATGCTACTTATGACAGGCCAGCAACAGACGTACAAGTGATCCACAAAGACTTTAAAATGAAATGAACCACACATCAGACTCAAACAGAAGACAAAGAGAGGAAGAGAAAGACTAGATTGAATATTCACTGCAGTGAATCACAGGCAACTGACTCTTCTCTATGAATATGCAAAAAACTCGAATGTTCTTTAAATGTTTGGTTTTATAAAAAACTGGAGGAGTTGAAGCTCTAATAATCTCTGCAGAATAATAAATCACTTAAATCCAAGTTTGCAATGCAAGCTTGTTTTAAAAGAGCTATGTATAGATCACGTTACTTTTGGTAAGCCTCCAATGATCTTTCTACAGTACAGTACAGTCAATGCAATAATGAACTAGATTATGTCCAAGCACTAAACTATGCACCAAATCCCACCATAATATCTTTGTCTCATTCTCCAAAAAACCTCTCTCCTGCAATTGCTTTGTATAAATTTGCAGAGCTTTGTGCATTAGTGGTAATCTTGCCAAACAGCTTTGTCTCCTCTACAGAACAAGATCCCACCTTGCAAGAGATGTCTGACGACCCTGAAGAGGTTCAACCACCATTAAGACCACAAAAAGCAGACAACTGATCTCTTTTTTTACTCAAAACATAACTGTAAGTAGTTATATCCTTTCTTATTGAATTGGCTAGATAAGGAAAAATAGTTACTTATAATTTGAGGCAGGTCATCTTTAAAATTGTGCTCAAGGCCTTCCCTATTACCCCATAAAATTTAGGGCATCTGATGTAATACCATCTCAATAAATGCTGCATAATATGAACAGAAAAACATGCTAGCACATTATTACAATACAGTGTGACTATGTACTTGCAAACACAGCATAACAAGATGCACACAGCAAGATTTACCTTTGACCATTATTCATATACTGAATACCCCAAGTCAGTTTTACAGCAGTCTGTTTGCATGATATACGGTAGGTATGAGACTTCCGTGGCTTAGCAAATGAATAACTAATCAAATATTCATTGTCAAATGAACAAGGAAAAAATCTAATAAACATATAAACAGGAAAGCACAAGCAGTGGAAGGGACTAACCATATACCGTAAGGTACCAAGAGTGGAAAAGCTTACCCAGGAGCTAGTTATCAAACATGGTTCTCAGTCCCAAACTGAAAGCATAAACAACTCCATACTTACCAGACACAACTCAAGGTTCTGGGAGGGAAAGCCAGAAAGAAATACTATTTTGATCAAGCAACCGTTCTTTCAAAATAAACAACGCAATGGTACATCCATACACATATAGAAAAACGCATACAACTTCAACCACAGCCAGGCACAAGCAGGTTTTTTTCCTTTCCGTGTTCATTCCCTTCCCCCCTTGCAAATGCCTAAATGAAGAATAGCTTGAATTCAGGGAGAAGTAAGTATATTTTAAAAAGCAGCTATCACACTAAACAAGGTATCAAGTATAGCTTCACAGCAAGTACAGATGTTCCAAAGGAAAATGGTTTGCAAATCACAAGAACTACATTCCTCAATGTAGCAGGTTAAGAACTTAAGTTTTCAGCACCAGTTATAGTCATCTTCTGATGGCAGAAAGTCACTTCTTAAAAAGAAGTATTTGATTGTACATCTCTCTGTCTGTTTTGGTTCAACTCCATACAAGTCGAGGGAGTTAAAAATAGAAAACATGCATGAAAGACTGAGCAGAAAAGCCACTTCACTGCAGACGGTATTAATTTACCAAATCCTTAGTTTTGCAACCTGAAATAGATGATAAAACACACTGCAATTCTGCATTGGGCAATTTATTTTTCTGAACTGAAGCAATCACGTAGCCCTTGGAAGTCATGAGGCTTCACTCACTCCCAGAAGCAGCTTAAGCAAAGACCTCTCAGCTCTGAGGCATAAAGGAGAACAGCTCCTTGCTCCATCTAATGGTGAAAAGGAACAACCATCTCCATAAGGTTTAACTTAGCTACCAGATAAAACCAAGCCAGGGGAACTCGTCCACTTTATGTCATACTGGATCACACTTGGTCTGTGTAGTAGTAAGGTGCGACATATGTATACAGAGCTGCAGAGGCAGTCACAGGCACATTCCTGGACAAGGCAGGGCATACAGGGATGGCTGGTAACCACTGCTGACGTCAATTCCCAAAACAGGAGCTAGGATTTCTTCCCATGCCTATCTCTGCTTTCTTCCCCAAGCCTCTAGACCCTGTGTCAACACTGGCTGCATGTCTTGGACCTCCTGCCATAGGAAGGTGGTGTGGTGAGGGCGGGTGAGCAGGGGCAAGGCCAGCAGGACCAACTTCACACAACAGTGCTGGGCAAAAGGCTGAGAACCTCCTGGTGCCAAGCAGGGTATGATCTGGCAACACATGGAACTCTCCCCCAAGCCAGTTTGTCCCATGCCCCCAGTACTCACTTGAGTTTGCCACCAAAAGGCATAGATGGAGGAAGACCACACAGCTGGCCTTCAACTAAAATCTAATGCTTTGCTATGCAGGCACCATTATCCTGACCAAAGGTCCACAGTGTTTTTCCATTGAAGGACTATCAGTGATCTCTTACTCCCCAGGGCTTCCAAGATAAGAAAAGAATCAACTTCTACAAGAGCTAAGACCACAGTGTTTCTAGGGGACTTCTAAACTGGTGTAAGAATCCCTAAATACTGTCCCAGTCTGTCCCCTGTGATACCTAATAGTTCTAGCAAGAGGCTCACACAGTACCATCTTTTGGGATCAGGAAGAACCTATAGGTTTACAGACATTGAGTGATGTGTGGTTTGTTCTCACACAATAGGTGAATTCTCAAGCACCACAGAAACACATCAAGGTTCTTCAGCTCTTTGACAGGCAATCAGACAACTTAGCTGAAAATATCCTGCTGGATCTTACACAAGTTTACAGGATGAAAACAAAATCATACTTCACTTCCGTCTTTAGGAAGATGTATAAAATAAACAATGTGAAAATTGCCACATGAGAGCTATGCTGTTTTTAATAAAAATACTTGTGACCTGCCACTATATATCTCTCTTCTTGCTGTGAATGTACTCATCCTCTTTAGATAGGAGATCTCATCCTCTTATTCGTCCATCTTGAAAAACAACATAAAATACTTAACATGAAAAAGTGTGATTTTCTATTTATTTCATGCACACGTCATGGAAGAATTTGTACATTTCTCTAGTTTCATAAAAAAACATATGCCTTAGAAATTTAGCTCAGAGGGAAGAGTGCTAGGCTCTGCATTGACCAGTGTTTTCTTTTTCCTGTTTAGCACTGGTGCTTGTTGGGAGTCTGGCTACCATAAAGAATAGTTATTACCATCACACCTTTACACAATTAAGATACATACCTTTTCATTTATACTCAGAAAAAAAACACAACCAAAAGTGAACTTTCACCGTTATCTTGCAATAATCAGTGTTGACAAACTTTATACTGGTGCTTTTTCCTCCCCCCAAGTGGCGTTATAGAATAATTAACAGAACATGCCCAGACCATGACAGAATGACAAGAATGTAAAAACCAGATATGAGGATCTTGTGATTGTGCTGTGGCTGTAAGACTTTGGAGGAAGAGACTCGTGGACACCACATGACATATATGCTTTAATTATTGGCTGTAATAAATCAAAACAATTCGTTGAGCATAAAAGTAAGCTAAATTTGCAATAAATAGATTATTACTCCTTCATTACCCTCCTGTACAGTCTCTTATCCTTGGATCCTTTGGGACATCACATGAATCCTGGGCTCATCCTTTCTTGTGGTGGCTGTGTACCAGGGGGTTTGTGAACTCCCTCACCTACCACAATTGTCATCCTTTTTTAGGGACAAAATCTCAGACACTGCACCCCAGAATGGTAGAAGCAATTTTATAAAGTCTAAAATTTCTCCATTTAGAAATATAGCAACAAACAAGCACACACACAAGCCCCATTATATGAGAATGTTTTGAATTATGTTCCCATCATTACAGAAATAAAGCTACTCAGAAGTATCAGATACATATACTCAGTCCCTTGGCATCAGTTTGAATAGCTATATACAAAAAATAGATACCAGTATCCATTATAAAATGAGAGTCAACACTGAAAGCTACTTAGAAGAAAGATCTCCCACTGCCACACACCAGTGTAAATACCAAGAAAAAGTCCACATTCAGAGGCCAAACATTTCAGGATTTTTCTACAGATAGCTAGACTAAATTCCATCTGATAATAACTAATCACTAGGCCTTATAGTTGCTATAATGTGTTGGTCGAAAGAAGAGCAAAGCCATTTGTCTAGAGCTGCAGCAATGAGCAAATTAAATTGGCTATTTATTATCACAGCTTCTGATGTGGTTCATATAAAAAAGAATTAATATAGTCAGAAGTGAGGCCATGCAAGTCCTTAGAGAAATTTGCCACACAGCATTTCATAATATAACAGGCAGCCACTTGGCAGGAAAACATTATTGAGGTCAAAGAATTCACAACTTTACACAGATGCATATACAAGAAGCATATAGTACACCTTGACCACAGACAGGTAGGGCATTCCCAGACTTGTCAAAGAGAAGACCTAATTTGCTAAAGCCAAGCTTTGAAAGCTCTCAAATATATTACTTACCATACAGTGTAATCCTAATAGGTAGAGCTAAGATGTGTAAAAATTTAGGGTATTAGAATGTAAAGTAGTAAACAGTTAAAGACATTCTACTTGCAGTAAAATGTTCAAAGTATTGACAGAGGCAAGAGGAAAGTTTTTGATGCATCTAAAAACTAAAAAAATTTATAATACTTTAAAAACACTAAGCTTTGCAAGAGCAGTTTGAGGTGAAAATTCAATTCCCATCAGCAAAGAGGCAAAGGTATCTTCCTCTGTTTTACACAATCCTTGTGTTGAGATGAGATGTACCTAGTTAAACGCAGATATTCTCTAGCTTATCTTTAATGTCCTTATTCAAGATGTCCTCTACTCCTGCCTTTAGTAGTAAAGGCTTCCTCTAGCATACATGCTTTTCAGAGTCAGCTTTTCTTCCGATACACTCTCAGCATTAGATATAACTGAATTAACATTAGTGCAGTTACTCCTGATTTCTTTAACCCCTCCTGCCTAGCCTTCCCTTAGGTATATTAGTGCTTTTCCAGTACTTGAACTTTTATTTTTTTAAACAGGAGTTTGAATTTTATTCTTTGCTTCAAACATTTCCTCAAGAGTTTCAGTGTACAATGAAAATTATATTCCTTTTTTTCTTTCGTTTATCCTAGAATCATAGATTGGTTCGGGTTGGAAGGGATCTTAGACATCATCTAGGTCCAATCCCCCTGCCATCAGCAGGGATGCCTCTCATTAGATTAGGTTGCTAAAAGCCCCATCCAACCTGATCCTCTAGCCAGATTGGATGCCAGGTTTATCTTTCTCCACACTGAATACATTCACTATATTCTCATCCACATATACCAAACACGCTCCCTTTTAGTCTCACTTTTATTTACCTATTAATATTTCAACTATGTTTAGAGATTGGTATTAAATAAAAATTCAGTTAAGCTGTATGTTTATGAAATTTAATTTCCTCCTTAAAAGAATTTTAGCTGACTGCTTCTCAATTTTCATTTTGATCTTTTTCTCCAGCTTGCTCCTTTAAAACATATGATAAAAACAGTTTAAGGAATATAAGCATAAGAGCCTTCACTCCTAGCTGTGATATATGGCCATGGGTTTTTTAGTAAGTTTCACGTTCCTGAACAAATAGAAGTAAAACCTGAGGGTTTGTAACTCAGCAAAAGAACAGGTACAAGAAGTAGCAATGAAGGAAGCATAACATGCAAATCACTGCGTTACACAGCATCAAAACAAATGTCCTCTTAATATATGAGATATAAATCTTATTTAAATCCTGAAATAAAGTATAACTGCTTATCCAGTTTATCAGCTAAAGGCAGCATGCCGCATAAGTCTGTCTTAATAGATGATTTACTGTCTAGGAAGTGTAGTTCCTTATTCAGCTCACGAGTAAGCAGCCAACTTGAGACAATGTTTTGCAACAATAAGTTAACATTTTACTCCAGTGTTTAGTTATAATACTGATGGTTTTTAAAATAGCTTTCTATCTACCTCTCATGCTTTCCATTTCCCAAAGCACATTTCTTTCAATTGTGTTCATCATTCTCTGTTTTGTTTACAAGGAGGAAGGGGAAAGGAAAAAGCAAAGAACTTTATATAAAGAAAAAATTGCATAACTATGAAACTCTCCATTTGGCTTCAGGGAGATTTAAATTATGGCTCAGTAATTTCAAACCATTGTCCAAGAGCATATTGTGATAGACTGTTCCCAATCCTTGCCATGTGCCGTTCAGAGGAAAGAACTGTGAACCACAGCTTGAGATGAACCTGCTACCAACTTCCTATAGTTTGGGAGGACTACAGATGGCCCAGCTATGACATTTACCTTCTCCAAGATGCAAGAGTGCCCAGACTGGTCATCTTCTCAACACAGGTCATCATCCTTTAGGGGCACACAAACTCCTGTTATACCAGGAGCCAGTTTATCATAGCACTTCAGTTGCTCACCTCTGTTTTAAGTGACCTCATCTTCAGCATTTCTCATGTTTAACCTTAGCCAGCAGCCAAGCTCCATGCAGCATTTCGCTTGCTACCCCACCAGTGGGACTGGGGAGAGAATCAGACTGGTAAAAGCCAGAAAAACCACGAGTTGAGATAAAGACAATTTAATAGAGAAAGCAAAAGTCACGTGCACAAGCAAAAGCAAAACTGAGGAATTGTTTGCCGCTTCCCATGGACAGGCAAGTGTTCAGCCACCTCCAGAAGTGCAGAGCTCCATCACATGTAATAGTTAATTGGGAAAGCACACCAGCAGTCTAAACATCCCCTTTTCCTACTTGATCCCTTACCCTATATACTGAACATGATGTCATACGGTATGGCATATTTCTTTGGTTAGTTGGAGTCAGCTGTACTGGCTCTGTCTCCTCCCAATTTCCCATGCATACCCAGCCCCCCTGCCAGCGTGGCAGTATGCAAAGCAGAAAAGGCCTTGGCTCTGTTGCCCTCCTCAGCAGTAACAAGAAATCTCTATATTGTCAACTCTATATTCAGCACAGATGCAAAACACAGCCCAATACTGGCTACTGTAAAGAAAATTAACCCAGTCAAAACCAGCACAGCACTGTAGTGGTAGGTAGGTAAGCACAGACACATTTCTATGCTTCCTGGAATGGGTTGTAAGTTCTGAAAAAGGCATTAATCCAAAGGAGTTTGAATCACCTATTGTCATTGATTTTTAACCAATCTTATAAAAATCAGAAACTAAGACAAAGAATTCAAACTGCATTTAAAAATGCTTTCCTATACATTAATAAAAGTAAATCAGTTCCTACCCAACATAGGATTGGTATCCTGCACCTCTGCCAGACCTCTACAAAGCTGGTTTTTGTATTCCTTTCTAAACAGGACAGCAGAACCTATTAGCATCCAGGCTGCAGAAACCATGTGAGAGATACAACTCTTCTGACAAACCATTTTTAGAAGATTTACTAAGAGATTTGCTGCAAATAATATTTTGTTTCTTCTAAAAATCTCCTTCCACAAACACGTAAGTCATCCAAAAGTGAACATGGGTCTCCCTCTGCATCTCAAACACAGCAAGCACTTGTACCTGTACCAACTCTGCAAGCCTTCCTGGCACCACAGCATTGTAACCAACATTATCAGCTGAAATCCAAAGGTAATTGCAAACCAGAAAAAAAATAAAAAACAACAACAACAAAAACACAAAAACAAAAAAACTCTGGATACCCAGAAAAGACACACAGGATTTTAGATGTACGAAGTCCAGCAGAACCTGGAGAGAAGTCACCGTGTTCTGTGACGTGACAGCCTTCCTTGATATGGCACTTAAAACTTCTCTAGAATTACATTCACAGATTTATTTTTTGCTGCTGCATATCAATTTAAACCTCTTAGTATTCCCTAACTCTTCCCTACCGGATGCAACTTTTAGAATGATTTCAATTAAATTTCTCTCAAACAATAATTGGAACATGTACAACTAGCAGGAAACAAGTTTGTCGGATTGTCAAGAACTCAGCCCAAAATTAGCAATTTCTCCACATGGCTTATACTAATAAACTCTGAATCATTACAAACCTCAGTCTATACTTTACCCTCCTCCCAGAAACACTCCTCCCAAACTCCCACAGCCCCTAAGATTAAAATGTTCCCCCATCCCTCAACCATTGAAATAATCTAGACAGCCTTCACTACATTTACTTGGCACCTTTCTTCCCCCCATTAGGCCTACAAATATAACTATTATGCTCTGATATTGTGTGCATATTATGCAGAAAACCTGAGCTTTGGAAGTATGTTCTGCATCATAATTACTGGTCCTTTAAACACATTTCTAATGTCAGAGTTTATAAATAACTGGCTAACAGACCTGCCTATGGAAGTTTAAAAATGGCATCTCATTTCATACACCAGAATTACAGTATCAACAAGGTTGGAAGAGACTTTTGAGATCATTGAGTCCAACCTATAACAGCAGCAAGCTAATCCTGAGGCAAACAGTCTTTCACATAAAGCAAATCCTAAATCTGGTAACACATTTCAATACAAAAGTGAAGCAAACTGAAAAAGGATAAATAAAATGAAAACTAGCAAGCCAAACATTCCTGGTGGCTTTCATTTTATACTGATGTTTACTCATGCTTCCAACTTCTTAATATTCGTGTCCTGTTGCATGCTGCTAGTGCTTTACTTCATGTCGAAATGTTAAGAAGAGTACAAAAGACACAAGTATGTAAGCTGAGCTGTAGGTTTAAATGGAATCAATGACAACCCAAGGACAAGTACGGCCAAAGCTGTAAGACCAAGGGAAAAAAATGAGCTTTGGGTTTGGGGTTTTTTTCCCTATTCTACTTCCTTCCTGCAGGTAAAGACATTTAAGAGAGCATGGCATGACTTAAATATCTGCCTCTTATTCAATACACTCATAGAAGGAGTCAGCATTTATCCAAACTGAAGCACAAAAGTGGCTGCCACTAGTAAAGCAAGAAGCAGTGAAGCATTAATAGGAAATATAATTAAACCGTAAAACAGGTAACAAAATTAAATGTGAGAAACAAAAGATATGTGAAGTTGCCCCACTTATTTTGTATCTATTGCTTTAGGCTCTTTATAAGGGTAGAAGATGATATTTTTTCCAACACAACATAGAACTAAGAAATCAATGGCAGTGACTTATAAACTAGCAATTATGAAATTTAAAAAGTGATGAATTTTACCCATAAAAGATCTATAACAGTTATTGTAAATAGCAAGTTAAGTAACAAAAACATTCTAAAAAGACATTTCTTAAAAGTACAGGAAGTGTTCTGGATTTAATATAATTCTGTAGCTTAAGACAGATAATTATCCATAGGGATGCTGAAAGAAGAAAGAAAATAACCCTAAAATCTAAAAAGCATTTCTAGTGGGGCTAAAAAAAGCATGTCCATCATAAAATGCTTGAAATGGAAAAATATTTTTATAAGAAAATGTTGAAGAGCAACTACTGCAATAAAACAGATCTATAATACAATACCAAGTCTTAACTGATTTAACTGTCGAAAAATAAGCTAACTATGGTGTATTGGTTTTTCTGTGGCCAGGTTTTGGTGGCAGTGGGGAGGGCTGAGGGAGAGGCTTCTTCAAGAAGCTACTGGAAGTTTCCCCATGCCCAGGCTGGGCCCGCTGCTGGCCAAGGCCAGGCTAATCAGTGGTTGGCAGAACGCCTCTGTGATAACATATTTAAGAAGGAAGAAAAAAAAAAGTAGTAGGAGATGAAGATGGCTGCCGGAGAGGAGCAGGGTGAGAACCTGTGAACAACAACGCAGACACCAAGGTCAGTGCAGAAGGAGGGGGAGGAGATGCTCCTGGTGCCGGAGCTGAGATCCGGCTGCAGCCCGTGGGGAAGACCATGGTGAAGCAGCTGTGCCCCTGCAGCCCATGGAGGACCACAGGAGTGCAGAGATCCACCTGGAGCCCGGGAAGGAGCCACGCCGGAGCAGGTGGACGCTGGGGAAGGCTG